>JAGFNQ010002059.1:255966-413614 GCA_024364735.1 Boesenbergia rotunda | reverse complement strand
CACGAAAACCGCTTTTTCGCGTCGCGGAAACCCCGAAAGCCCCAATAGAAAGGATCCGAGCGAAGAAAACCATTTCAAAATTTTACGAGTGCTCGTTTACATGCTTCAAAACCGATCTACACCTAGATCTATTAGAGAGAAAAAACTACTTCGATGCGTGCCCCGCAATTCCCGCTCGCTCCTCGGTTGGTGTCGGATCTCAAGGATGCAAAGTAGCAACCCTCTAGAAGTATCCACACAAGCAAGAGAGTGGAGAGGAGAGCCCAAAAGTGTGCTAGCACTTATTGGGGTCTCGGCAAGATGAGAGGAGAGGGAGAGCAAAAACCAACCAAAAAACAGAGAGGAGAAGAATGAATCACACACAAAAAACATCTTTTGTGTGTTAAGTGGCGGGCCACTTAATGGCCATTATGGCCATTAAGTGGCCGGCCACCACCTTGTTAACCCCCATTTGAATTCAAAATTCAAATGGGGAGGTTACTTAGGCCTTGATGGATGATGCAAGTCATCATTTGTCAAGTCAAGGTGATGTGGCTTGAGTCAAGTCAAACTTGCCTCTTATGGACTTTCCATATTTAGCCAAAGTCAAACTTTGACTTCATTATTCTCCCATGATTAGATTCATCCAACACTTGGATCAAACTCGAGCCCAACTCAAGTTGTCTAATTTGAGTCAAGTCAAACTTGCCTTTTATGGACTTTCCATATTTAGCCAAAGTCAAACTTTGACTTCATTATTCTCCCATGATTAGATTCATCCAACACTTGGATCAAACTCGAGTCCAACTCAAGTTGTCTAATTTGAGTCAAGTCAAACTTTCCTTTTATGGACTTCCATATTTAGCCAAAGTCAAACTTTGACTTCATTATTCTCCATGATTAGATTCATCCAACACTTGGATCAAACTCGAGTCTAACTCAAGATGTCTAATTTGAGTCAAGTCAAAC
Source organism: Boesenbergia rotunda (assembly GCA_024364735.1). Classification (NCBI taxonomy): domain Eukaryota; kingdom Viridiplantae; phylum Streptophyta; class Magnoliopsida; order Zingiberales; family Zingiberaceae; genus Boesenbergia; species Boesenbergia rotunda. The sequence goes on along the minus strand of JAGFNQ010002059.1, from coordinate 412,666 downwards.
TTCCTTTTATGGACTTTCCATATTAGCCAAAGTCAAACTTTGACTTCATTACTCTCGGTCCATCATATGGACTTATTCTCCATCTATTGCTCTATGTGTGTGACCTTATAGGTTCTTGTAACGTTGGCAATGCCCTTAAACCTATTTAAGGACATAAGCAATGAGAGGTATCTAGCAACACATCATTGCTACCCAAGTTACAAGAATGTCGAGATCCAACATCACCATTGTGACTAATAATTGTGACCATCACAATATGTGACAACGTCCTTCTATCCTCGATATCTAGATTGATCTTTCATGAGGCATAGACGTGTCATCCTCCAATCAATCTATGTGTCTTGAACTCCAAGTAGACTCACTATAATCAAATAAGCTCAATATCTCATATTGCCTTATTTGGGCATGGCCATGCACTTAGTGATCTCACTCTATCAAGACTATGATATCTCTCCCGTCATATAGGAGGGATAGATCTCATCTACATCACTCACATCCCTCCGCATAATTTGTTACATACCCAGTAATCGCCTTTATAGTCCACCCAGTTACGGGTGACGTTTGACGAAACCAAAGTGCGTAACTCCTTATGTAGGGAACTATGGTAACTTCAGGTCTAGGACTATAGTCATACTAATAGTCACATGAGAAAGTATATGACACTCATATAACGATCCATGATACTTTCTCATGGCGGGCCATTCAGTATACATTCTCTAATGTATACCCATGTGTCAACTTGATATCTCATATCCATGACTTGTGAGATCAAGTCATCATGTTGACCTACATGCTAGTCTCTATGCATTAACATTGTCCTTGAATGTTAATACTTGACTAGGAATAATTAAAAGTAGTGTTCTCTATATCATCTCACTATCGATTCAACTAATCGATTGATATAGATAAGAACCTTCTACTCAAGGACGTTATTATACTAAGTTATTTGGCACCAATACACATAAGTACAATAACCATAAGAAATGCCTTTATATATAAGAAATATATATACAAGAATATGATACAATGAGTCCAAAAAGTAATCATCATATGATTGGATCTAGGGCTCTCACTAACAATCTCCCACTAGCACTAGTGCCAATCGCTGTAGTATCTAATACCCAATGACCTAGTGTGACCATCATGCTTCATCTGTGCCAAAGCCTTGGTCAAGGGATCTGCGACGTTAGCCTCTGTGGGTACTCTGCAAATCTTCACATCTCCTCGATCGATGATCTCTCGAATGAGATGGAATCGCCGTAGTATGTGTTTGGTCCGCTGGTGTGAGCGAGGTTCCTTAGCCTGCGCAATAGCTCCATTGTTGTCACAATAGAGCTCTACGGGATCAGATATGCTAGGAACCACCCCAAGCTCAGTGATGAACTTGCGGATCCAAACTGCCTCCTTTGCTGCCTCTGATGCAGCAATATACTCAGCTTCTGTTGTAGAATCTGCAACTGTGTCCTGCTTCGAACTCTTCCAGCTCACAGCTCCGCCATTCAAGCAAAACACAACCCTGACTGCGATCTGTAATCATCCTGGTCGGTTTGGAAGCTGGCATCAGTGTAACCCTTTACAACTAGATGCTCATCGCCTCCAAATATCAAAAATATTCCTTAGTCCTTCTCAAGTACTTAAGGATATTCTTGACCGCTATCCAGTGACGTTCACCTGGATCTGACTGGTACCTGCTCGTCATGCTCAAAGCATACGAGACATCAGGACGAGTACATAACATGGCTACATGATAGATCCTATGGCTAAGGCATAAGGGATCTTGCTCATGCGGTCTCTCTCCTCTCTAGAAGAGGGACCTTGAGTCTTCGAAAGACTCACGCCATGTGACATTGGCAGATTTCCCTTCTTGGAATTCTGCATGGCAAACCGTTGCAAAACGGTATCAATGTATGTACTCTGACTTAGGCCAAGCAATCTCTTAGATCTATCTCTATAGATCTTAATGCCTAGAATGCAGGCTGCTTCACCTAAGTCCTTCATTGCGAAACAAGTCCCCAACCAAGTCTTCACAGACTGTAGCGAAGGGATGTTGTTCCCAATGAGTAGTATGTCATCCACATACAAGACTAGGAAGACTACTGTGCTCCCACTAACCTTCTTGTAGACACAAGGTTCATCTTCGTTCTTGATGAAACCAAACTGTTTGATCGCATCATCGAATCGAAGATTCCAGCTCCGAGAAGCTTGCTTTAGACCATAAATGGCCCTATGCAGCTTGCATACTCTGCCAGTATGCTGTGGATCTACAAAACCCTCAGGCTGTGTCATGTACACTCCTCGAGGAGGTTTCCATTCAGAAATGCGTTTGACTTCCATCTGCCAGATCTCATAATCGTGGTATGCTGCAATAGCAAGCATGATCCTAATGGACTTGAACATCGCTACTGGAGAAAAAGTTTCATCATAGTCAATACCATGAATTTGCTTGAAACCTTTAGCTACTAGTCTACCCTTATAGGTATGTAGAAGTCCATCCATGTCAGTCTTTCTCTTAAAGACCCACTTACACCCAATGGGTTTGACCCCTTCAGGTGGATCAACCAAGTCCATACTTGGTTGGTGTACATGGAATCCATCTCGGATCTCATGGCCTCTACCATTTCTCAGAATCTGGGCTCATCACAGCTTCCTGATAGGTGGTAGGCTCATTCTTAATGATCATAACGTCATCATGGTCAGGCAAGAGAAATGAATATCTCTCAGGCTGACGACGTACCCTATCAGACCTGCGAAAGGTAGGTCTACCTGAACAGGTTGTTGTTCCACAATTTCTTGTGTAACAATCTCATCCACAACTTCTTGTGGTTCCTGTTCAGTATCCATCAAGGGCTCAGTGCTATGGTCGTTGTCTTGAACTTCTTCAAGATCAAACGAACTCCCACTAGTCTTTCTAGAAACAAAGTCCCTTTCTAGAAAGACCCCAGTCTTAGCAACAAACACTTTGTGTTGACTGGGAATGTAGAAGTAATATCCCTTAGTTTCCTTGGGATATCCCACGAAATAGCACTTATCGGACTTGGGTCCCAGTTTGTCTGAGACTTGACGTCTAACGTAAGCCTCACAACCCCAAACCCTCATGAAAGACATCTTGGGACTCCTCCCAGTCCATATCGTATATGGTGTCTTCATGACCGCCTTTGATGGAACACGGTTAAGTGTGAACGCTGCCGTGTCTAGAGCATATCCCCAAAAGGATATAGGAAGATCTGCCGTGACTCATCATAGATCGTACCATATCTAATAAGGTACGATTCCTCCTTTCGGATACACCATTCCACTGTGGTGTCCAGGAGGAGTGAGTTGAGATAGAATCCCACACTCAGCTAATAGTCACGAAACTCATGGCTTAAGTATTCTCCACCTCGATCTGATCGAAGTATTTTAATACTCTTGCCGAGTTGGTTTTGTACTTCATTTCTGAATTCTTTGAACTTTTCAAAGGACTCGGACTTATGTGTCATCAAGTACACATAACCATATCTACTGAAATCATCAGTAAATGTGATGAAGTATCTATAACCACCTCGAGCAGCAACATTGAAAGGGCCACATACATCAGAATGTATGAGTCCTAACAAATCTGTTGCCCTCTCGCTATGTCCACTAAAGGGAGTCTTAGTCATCTTGCCTAGAAGGCATGACTCGCATGTCTCATATGATTCAAAATCAAACGAATCCAGCAATCCATCCTTATGGAGCTGGGACAAGCGACTCTCATTTATGTGGCCTAAGCGACAGTGCCAGAGATAGGTTGGGTTCAACTCATTTGATCTCAACCTCTTGGTATTTACATTATAGATAGGGCGTTCTAGTCTAGAATGTAGAGTCCGTTGATAAGATCTGCACTACAATAGAACATTTCATTTAAATAGACTGAACAACATTTGTTCTTAATTATAAATGAGAAGCCTTTCTTGTCTAGACAAGAAACAGAAATTATGTTCTTAGTAAGTGCAGGTACATAACAACAATCATCTAGTTCCAGTACAAGCCCAGAGGGCAGAGATAGAAAATAAGTTCCTACAGCAACAGCAGCAACTCGTGCTCCATTGCCTACTCGTAGGTCCACCTCGCCCTTTGCCAATGCCCTGCTATTTCTTAGCCCCTGCACATTGGTACAAATATGAGAAGCACATCCAGTATCTAATACCCATGATGTAGAAATAGAAAGGTTGACTTCTATAACATATACACCTGAAGTAGAAGGCTCGCTTCTCTTCTTCTTAAGATCCTCCAGGTATACCTTACCGTTCCGCTTCCAATGCCCTGCCTGCCCTTGATATAATTGCTTGAGGTGGTCAATCATATCGTAAGCATTCATGTTCTCATGTTGCTTCTGAAGCTCAGAGGACATGCAGCATAGCATTAGGCACGACACGTCTAACGCGTCGTCTTGATGCTTCTGATGAGCATCTCTAATGCTACGGATGGCTGAGGGTGGTGGTGCTTCAGGAACTGCTTGCTCTAGAACGTACCACTTACATTCCTGTTTGAGGACTATCCTCAAGTTCCTGTACCAGTCTAGGAAATTAGCTCCAGTGAGCTTGTCCTTCTCAAGGACAGATCACAGAGAGAGAGTGTTCGCGTTTAAAGACATGGCAATCTACAACAGATAAATGCAGAGAATAAATATCATATTCTAGTAATCATCTAATTAGGCCTTTAATTAAATGATGCTCCCACTAAATTATAGGAATTTTGGTGGAATCAAGTCATTGGAGTGGTCAAACCACACTACTAGATCCGTACCAATTTACAATAATTTATGTGGGACAAGATCCACATCATACTATGCCTTGAGTTAGCTTTGGCTAAATCGCCCAAGACTTAGTATGATCGGTAGATAACTAGTTTATCAATTACATCTCTATGCAACTCTTGTTTATAGGATCAAGAATTAACATTTATGAATAATCTTGAGTTAGCTTTGGCTAAATCGCCCAAGACTATTGATAAATGCAATCTTGTCCTACCTTTCCAACTATTGGAATACGCCTATAGCTTTACTCGATCCAATTGAGTTAACTAGTTACTCAATCTGATTGAGCTCGATTTAACCCGAGCCGTGATAGGCGGGACCAAGGTTGTCCCTCCGCATCCTACCAAGATTAAATGCGTTGCTCTGCTTTGGCAGAATCGACAAGCGCATATGATCGAGGTAGTGATGGGTATCAGGACCCGGTAGGCGTTTACGAGTCGATTCGATTTTAGATCTAATCTAATCGAGGATGTGCATCACATCTAGGCATTTATGAAATCTAATTTAATCCTAAATGTGTATTAAGTGCACATCAAAATGTGGTTCCCACATTACTTGTGCATCTCATACACTTAAGTTTATTTTTACTATTCTACATTATCATGCATCAAATACATCACAAGCATAGCAATAATAAAAATAAACATAAGTGACTTGGTCATGACCCTACTAAGACCCTCTCAAGCCAATGAGAGGATCCGATGGTCAACCTAGGTCTAGCGGCTTCTCCAAGCGCTTCCTCTTGACCGTCTTGGTGTTGTCGGCTAGTTCTCCCGAGTCCAAGTTCTCCGGAATTTCCGTCGTCTTCACTTTTGTACATTATAAATTTTATACTCGAGTTACATTCGAGTCTAAATATGAAATACAACAGAAATAAAATATTAAAAGCCGACACGCAGGTCGTAAACACAATACAACACACACATGTACAAAAACGGCGCGCAGGCCGTATTATGAATTACAACACAATTTTAATCTTATTAAAAATTGGGTTTTGGGCCATGACCATCACACTACTGTACATAATTCAAAATTATGTAATTTTACAGATTTTATATAATTTTTCTACTGATTTTTAGAATTTTTCGAGTCTCAACTCCGCGGCGGTCCCGGTAAGCGAGTTTCGGGCGTAATCGCGAGACAAGGCCCCTTGCGGGGTTAGGGGCAGCGCCCCTACTCGTGAAATAACCTTCACGAGTGTCTTCTTGCGATTATACAGCGCCTTTACCCGCTGTCCCAAAATCCATTTGGGCGAAACTTGCCGTTTCGGAGAAGTTTTTCTCGGTGGCAAAATCTACAAGTGCTTCGCACTCGTCGCTTTGCCTCTACGAGAAAAATACTCAAAAAAAACCCTAAAATTATCTAAATTTTGTATCTAATACAAAAAATAAAAATAAAAACAAAATGAGCACAAGCTTCGCTCGTGGCTCTGATACCACTGTAGGGTTTTTCGGGCCACGAAAACCGCTTTTTCGCATCGCGGAAACCCTGAAAGCCCCAATAGAAAGGATCCGAGCGAAGAAAACCGTTTCAAAAACTTTACGAGTGCTCGTTTACATGCTTCAAAACCGATCTACAACCTAGATCTATTAGAGAAGAAAAACTACCTTCGATGCGTGCCCCGCAATTCCCGCTCGCTCCTCGGTTGGTGTCGGATCTCAAGGATGCAAAGTAGCAACCCTCTAGAAGTATCCACACAAGCAAGAGAGTGGAGAGGAGAGCCTAAAAGTGTGCTAGCACTTAGTTGGGGTCTCGGCAAGATGAGAGGAGAGGGAGAGCAAAAACCAAACCAAAAACTAGAGAGGAGAAGAATGAATCATCAACACAAAAAACATCCCTTTTGTGTGTTAAGTGGCCGGCCACTTAATGGCCATTATTGGCCATTAAGTGGCCGGCCACCACCTTGTGTAACCCCCATTTGAATTCAAAATTCAAATGGGGAGGTTACTTAGTCTTGATGATGATGCCAAGTCATCATTTGTCAAGTCAAGGTGATGTGGCTTGAGTCAAGTCAAACTTGCCTCTTATGGACTTTCCATATTTAGCCAAAGTCAAACTTTGACTTCATTATTCTCCCATGATTAGATTCATCCAACACTTGGATCAAACTCGAGCCCAACTCAAGTTGTCTAATTTGAGTCAAGTCAAACTTGCCTTTTATGGACTTTCCATATTTAGCTAAAGTCAAACTTTGACTTCATTATTCTCCCATGATTAGATTCATCCAACACTTGGATCAAACTCGAGTCCAACTCAAGTTGTCTAATTTGAGTCAAGTCAAACTTTCCTTTTATGGACTTTCCATATTTAGCCAAAGTCAAACTTTGACTTTATTATTCTCCCATGATTAGATTCATCCAACACTTCGATCAAACTCGAGTCTAACTCAAGATGTCTAATTTGAGTCAAGTCAAACTTTCCTTTTATGGACTTTCCATATTTAGCCAAAGTCAAACTTTGACTTCATTACTCTCGGTCCATCATATGGACTTATTCTCCATCTATTGCTCTATGTGTGTGACCCTATAGGTTCTTGTAACGTTGGCAATTCCCTTAAACCTATTTAAGGACATAAGCAATGAGAGGTATCTAGCAACACATCATTGCTACCCAAGTTACAAGAATGTCGAGATCCAACATCACCATTGTGACTAATAATTGTGACCATCACAATATGTGACAACGTCCTTCTATCCTCGATATCTAGATTGATCTTTCATGAAGCATAGACCGTGTCATCCTCCAATCAATCTATGTGTCTTGAACTCCAAGTAGACTCACTATAATCAAATAAGCTCAATATCTCATATTGCCTTATTTGGGCATGGCCATGCACTTAGTGATCTCACTCTATCAAGACTATGATATCTCTCCCGTCATATAGGAGGGATAGATCTCATCTACATCACTCACATCCCTCCGCATAATTTGTTACATACCCAGTAATCGCCTTTATAGTCCACCCAGTTACGGGTGACGTTTGACGAAGCCAAAGTACGTAACTCCTTATGTAGGGAACTATGGTAACTTCAGGTCTAGGACTATAGTCATACTAATAGTCACATGAGAAAGTATATGACACTCATATAACGATCCATGATACTTTCTCATGGCGGGACATTCAGTATACATTCTCTAATGTATACCCATGTGTCAACTTGATATCTCATATCCATGACTTGTGAGATCAAGTCATCATGTTGACCTACATGCTAGTCTCTATGCATTAACATTGTCCTTGAATGTTAATACTTGACTAGGAATAATTAAGAGTAGTGTTCTCTATATCATCTCACTATCGATTCAACTAATCGATTGATATAGATAAGAACCTTCTACTCAAGGACGTTATTATACTAAGTTATTTGGCACTAATACACATAAGTACAATAACCATAAGAAATGCCTTTATATATAAGAAATATATATATACAAGAATATGATACAATGAGTCCAAAAAGTAATCATCATATGATTGGCTCTAGGGCTCTCACTAACAGAATTAAGGGAATCTGTCTCTTAATTTAATAAGATTTGATTTAGAGAAATCAAAGTCTTAAACATATTATTTCCGAAATTGATTATGACAATTTAGGAAATAGTTTCCCAAAACAATTCCTTAAATAAAGTATGAAATTAGAATTAGGAAATCCGGTTCCTAATTCAATTAATGAGACTTGATAAATTAAGTCGCATACATACTTTATTAAGGAAATCGTTAGTACATGACATAATTATATGTCATAAATGTGCTTAGAAAAGAAAGGATGAGACCCAAAACCCCTTACAAAATATTAAGGCCAACACCTTCCATTAATATGGTTAGAACCGGAGTTTTGTTTCTCGTTTGGGTTGATGGACACATCCATGCCTGGCTTGAACCTCAACATGTTCAAACCATGGAATTAGTTTATGATTAATATAGTTGGAGTCAGAGGTCAATCCTTAGATTTGGTTGTTGGACACATCCAAGCCTGACTAAATGGTTGAATGAGCTCCAACCATATTAAAACTATTTCTTGATTAATGGGTCAGCCTTAAGCTTGGAGCATCGATTTGTTGTGCCACAGCCAAGGTCGATGTAAAGAGTGGTGCAGTTGGGTGCTATGTATATTGATGCATACTTGTTAATGAGTTAACAACCCAATGATTTATGCAAACATTCAATTAGTTGATAGCATAATATGATAGTTACATATGTATAATATGTAATCGGTATAATTACCTACCTTCATAGCTAAGAATAACTTGATGGACTCTAGCCATGGTTGTTCTAATCTATGGTTGGATATCAACCTATTTGGAGATGTTCCTACGATCTCCCGAATTGATAAAAAGGGTTATTCAATTCAAAAAATAAATAGGATTTAATTAATGTATGTTGATGCATTCTTTATCATTCTTCTCACATAAGCTCAATTTGTATTTCTAGGATAATCACTCGATCATGTCTTCTCTGAATTTGCGTTCCATTTTGGACACCAATAAACTAACTGGGCCAAACTTCATGGACTGGCTTCGAAACCTGAGGATAGTCCTCAAGGCAGAGAAGCTTGCTTATGCCCTTGAAGATCAACTTCCCAACCGTCCTCCAAAAGATGCAACTCCAGACCAGTTAGTGGCCTATCAGAAACATGTGACCGATTCTGAACTTGCGAGTTGCATCATGCTAGTCGCTATGGTACCTGAGCTACAAAAGTAGCATGAGCATATGGATGCTTATACCATCATCTTCCATCTTCATGAGTTATTTGACGAGCAGGCGAGATCCGAAAGGTTCAAGGTCTCCAGACTCCTCTTCACCTCTAAGATGCTGGAAGGCACTTCTGTCTCATAGTTTGTGTTGAAGATGTTGGGGTACATTGAGCGACTGGGCACACTCGGTTTTGCAATGGATCATGAACTAAGTATTGACTTAATTCTGCATTGTTTGCCCAAAAGTTATTCACAATTTGTGATGAACTATCGGATGAACAAGCTAGAGACTACCATTCCTGAAGCAGGATCAGAAGACGGTACTGTTAGTTGGTTCCTCGAAGAAAGGTTCTAAGAGGAAGGCTAAAGAACAGAATAAGGGAAAGAAGAAAAAGTCCAAAAAGACTGAAAAGACACCAAAAGGCACTTGCCATCACTGTGTCCAGGAGGGTCACTGGCGAAGAAACTGCAAGGTTTATCTTGTGTCCTTGAAGAAGAAGGCATCCAATGCCCCATCCTCTTCAGGTATCTTCGTTATTGAATGTCACTCTATTTCCTCAACCACCTGGGTACTTGATACTGGGTGTAGCTCACATATATGTAATGACATACAGGGGCTAAGGAATAGAAGAAGACTCGTCAAGGGAGAAGCAAATTTGCGAGTTAGAAATGGAGCAAAGATTGCTCCTGTTGCCATCGGAACATATTTGCTAAAGCTCCCTACTGGACGTGTCTTAGAATTAGATAATTGTTATTTTGTTCCTTCGTTAATAAAGAATATTGTATCTATTTCATGCTTGATTGAAAAGGGTTATCATTTAACTTTTAGTAATAATTATTGTTACATAACTTTAAATGGTGTTCTTTATGGGACCGGAACTTTGTGCAATGGTATCTACACGTTAGATTTATCCGGTGATGTTTTCAATATCGAAGTTAGCAACAAACGTGCTCGAATAGATAATCGAATAGACTACTATACGTGGCATTGTCGTCTTGGCCATGTAAGTAAGAAACGCATGACCAAATTACACTGATGTGGAATTCTGGAATCATTTGAACCCGGTTCATTTGATACATGTGAATCATGCTTAAAAGGCAAGATGGCCAAATTACCCTTTTCCCGAAAAGGTAATCCAGTGGGGGAATTGCTTGGTCTAATACATACTGATATATGTGGACCAATGTCTGTTGATGCAGTCTGGCCCGGTTGCTGTTTTGGTGTTTGACAATGATTTAAGTTTGGTTGAGCGAATTTGGGTTAAAGTCCTGGTCGGGGACTGGGCATGAAATCCTGGTGAGTGAAGCCAGGTCCTAGCTTGTGAAGCTAGGTTGAAATCCCGGTGAGTGAAGCCGGGTCCTGGTGAGTGAAGCCAGGTGTTGGAAATCCCGGTGAGTGAAGCCGAGTCCTGGTGAGTGAAGCCAGGTGTTGGAAAAGTCCTGATTCGGAAGGGTTGGGTGAAAAGTCCTAGCTTGGAGGGCTAGGTGAAAAGTCCTAACTTGGAGGGTTAGGTGCAAATTCCCATCCTGGAGAATTAGGTGAAAAAGTCCTGGCTTGGAGGGTCAGGTGCCTAGCTTGGAGGGCTAGGTTGGATGAGGTTCTAACTCAGAAGGGTTGGGTGAAAAGTCCTAGCTTGGAGGGCTAGGTGAAAAGTCCTAGCTTGGAGGGCTAGGTGAAAAGTCCTAACTTGGAGGGTTAGGTGCAAATTCCCATCTTGGAGAGTTAGATGGAAAATCCTTAGCTTGGAGGGCTAAGGTGGATGGAAACTTAGCTTGGAGGGCTGAGTTTGAGTCCCTGGATCGGTCTGGTGATCGATCAGGGATTCTGGTGTTGGGACCGGGTGCATGTCGACAAGGATACGGGTTCGTAAAATTTTAAATTTTTACGTGCAGCGGAAGAATTAGCATAAAATAATTTCTTAAATTATTTTAACCACGTATCTAGCATGCATCCTTATGGTGTGTGGACATAATCATAAATTAAAACTTTGCGGAAAAAGTAAACTAATTTACTAAGTACCTCGCGTAACTCGAAGTAAGGGACGAGATCCAACCGTAGCGTCCCTTGGAAGCTCCGCCTCTATTCGCGTCCACGCCAAGTTCTCTTCGGGATGACTTCGCAAAGTCACGAGTTTTGTGCCGACGAGAACTACTAGATTCTCTATTGGCACAACTAGAAGATCAAAAGAAAAGAATGGAATCTAACCACCAAGAATCGGAATCCAAATTCCGGGAAGGGAAGGAAGGAGATGCGATCCGCTTCTTCTTCTTCGAGGTCTTCTTGGTGGAAGAAGCTCACGCCCACCTTGGGAGTTGCGCCGGCCCTAGGGGGGAGAGAGAAAGAGCCGGGCCTAGAGAGAGAGGCGCCGGCCCTAGAGAGAGAGAGAGGTGTGTAGAGAGAGAGAGAGCAACAATCTCTTGATTAATTGATTGGAATTAAGGGCTTGCCTTTGGTTCCTTTATATAGTTGCTTCTCCCTTGCCAAGCCTCCTCTTTAACGGAATTTTTCATAAGAAATTTATCCTATAAATTCTATTATTAATTATTCCGTTTAAGCCAAGTTTTATTATAACTAACTTTATAATAAAACAAATACTTTCTCTCCTTTTATTATGGAATAAATTTTATAAGAAATTTATAAACTTTCTTATTATGAAAAAATCAATTCATAATTGATTAAAATAAATCATTCTATAGATCATTTTAATTTCCATAAAAAGAATAAATTTCTATAAATTTATTTATATAAATTTATTTATACAAATTTATTTATCCATAACAAATCCTTCTCTCTTTTTAATTATGGAATAAAATTTGTATAAAATTTTCTTATCATGGAAAAATCAATTCATAATTGATTTTATAAATTAAAATTAAACCAATTCATGGTTCATTTTAATTTCCATAAAAAAAATAAATTTCTACAAATTTCTTTATAAATCTCTTTATATAAATTTCTTTATATATCAATTTATTTATCCATAATTTTATAAAACAAATCACGCTAGATTTATTTTATTAATTAAACCAAATAAATTGGTTTATCCCCTTTATTGTGGCCGGCCAAACCAAAGGGGTTTGGCACCCTCTTTGGCCGGCCAAACCGGGCCGAACCGATCGCGAATTAAACTCATTTAATTCGCCCGATAAGCCTTCAAAAGACTTAGCCATTTTAAGCTTCCATTGCGCCTCTGATCAATTCAGATTCGACTTATTTCTCTTGATTAGAAAATTCAATTTTCAACTCGTTTTAAATCCCTCGGATTACTCGTAGTGCGTGTGACTAAATAAGCTTTCGATTTATGTTGGCCGTCTATAATCAACTAATTATAGAACGATCATGAGTGGCACCTAGTAGTACATCATGACCCCCAATTAATCGAAAGATCAACGGTTGACCTCAGAAGTAATTCTGAAACCCTTCAGCAGCTCTAATGAATCGTGCCTCATTCCCTTCACCATCTTATACCCACTTGGTTCAGGACATGGTCTGTTTGTGTTAGTCCCCACTAGACTGACTACGTCACACCTAGCCCAAGTAGTGTTTTTCTTGTCCTTTGGATTTCTAATTACTCTCATGTATTTTAGAGACTCGCACTCTAAACATGATATGCTCTGGCCAGAGGCTTTGAGTAACAATCCGATGATAGGCCTGGGTATACATCTCCTCGCAAGGAGTGGTGAATCCTTTGTAGGTTGTTCAAACATCTTCGGGCACTTCGGCTTATACCGAATCATCCTGGGTCCACACCTCCTTGGAGATGCTTGCTTAAGATGTTAAAGTATAAGTCTCCATGTCCAAGATGACTTGAACACCGCAAGTCAAAGGAACATCGCACTTAAGCCGCAGTAAGAACTTCATTGACATTTCTATATATAGATTCCATATGAAGTTTTACAGCTAGTCACTCCAATGAACTAGTTCCCTTAACTAGCATCCATGTTTATCTCCGGACATCCCAATGTCACCAGCCAGTGAGAATCAGCTGATTAGAGAATAATCCATGCTAGTCTCAACAGAATTGATAGTGTCCGTATTTATCAATTAATCAACTAGGGATATTTTCAATACTTCACATTTGCACATTTAGAGATAATCACTAGTTGTGATCCCATCACAAATTCTCTTATGTTGTGAGTTGTATTGCGGACATTCAGTAGATGAGTTTAAGATCCCAATCAAATACACAAGCATGTATACTCAAATAGTGAATTATCATTTATTAAAATAAATATTTTACAATCATAAGACGATTGCCTTAGGAGACTTCTCTCATATCACTAACATCTGGCACGTTGCTCCTTCCTGGATCGGTCTGGTGACCGATCCAGCGATGACTGATCGGTCGGGTGACCGATCAGGGAGCACACAGTGAGGTTGGGAACCTACTGTGCTGCTCCTGATCGATCTGGTGACCGATCAGGGAGTATGCGTTTCACCCATTGACTGGCTCTTGATCGGTCTGGTGATCGATCAGGGAGCGAGCAGTGAGGTTGAGTTCCCTTGCTGAACTGCTCTTGATCGGTCTGATGACCGATCAGGATCACTGTGTAGATCGTTCTGGTGAACGATCCAGCTTCGCGGGCTCCTCACTAAGATCGATCAGGACGGTTCCTGATCGACCTGGTGATTACCTGATCGGACTACTGACCGATCAGGTGACACCCTGATCAGTCCGGTGACCGATCAGAAGGCTTAGCCTGCGAAACTCAGAAATCGCTAAATATAAGAGTGGATCGGTCCGATGACCGATCCACGACCTGGGATCGGTCTGGTGATCGGTCCAGGAGAATCTCAAAGAAATCGCGATTTCTAATTAAACGTTGGGGATCGATCAGGATGAAGCCTGATCGATCTGGAACCATCCTGATCGGTCTGGTGACCGATCAGGAGGCTCTCTGATCGGTCGGGTGACCGATCACTTTAATTCAAATACTCTGTCAGAAGCTCTGATCGCGTCTGTTTTCACTGCCGATTCTCTGATACATTGCTGATATGTTTTGATATGCATTGCTAAGCCTCTGTTGGAGTGTGCAGGTGATAGCAGGTGATTCAAACACTCAAGGAGGGTCAATGGCAGGCTTTCCGTTGAGCAGGTTTGGCTGTTTCTCATTCTCAGGTTTCAACGGGCAACTGACGCAGCTGGCGACTGACGGAGGCTCAGCTGGAGAGGGAGTCTTCAGTGGACTGAGTGCTCAGGGAAGTCAGTGGGTTCAGGCTGGCTCAGTGGATGCTGATGAAGCTTGTGATGGTGAGCAGAGCTTAAGGGTTGAAGCTGAGGCAGAGGAGAAGAGGCGAGACAAACAGAAAACTTGGGAAGTTGTTGCTGGGCTGTGGTCGTGCTCTCTGTTGCTTTGTTCTTGAGCAATCTTGTTGCATTCCTGTGAGAGCTTTGTGAGCTTCCCTTCTCGAGTGTCTCGTGTGCTTAATCTTGTATTCATCTACTGAGACAGCTTGTGGAGAGGTTACTCCACCGAGAAGGAGGCGCTTGATATCCGGTGTTCACCGGGGCTTGATCTGCCGACGATCAAGGGATCGCCCACCTCACGGGCACGCCAAGGAGTAGTGGCAAGTTATCCCCGAACTTTGTAAACGATCCTTGTTAGCGATCCTTGGTTTGTATTCTCTGTTTCTGCAGTTTTGTTAAGTTTGCTTCTCTGCATTTGTGTTGTTTCCGCTGCTACTAACTTAAGTGCAGAGAAAGATTTCAAAGAGCAAGTTTTTGTCTAAGTCCAAGAGATCGACTAGATTCACCCCCCCCCTCTCTAGCCATCTCGTCCCCAACAATGTCAACTCCTGCACAAGGAGGCTATAGCTACTTCATTACCTTTATCGATGATCACTCACGATTCGGGTATGTGTTCTTGATAAAACACAAATCTGAAGCTTTTGAGAAATTCAAAGAGTTCAGAAATGAAGTGGAGAAACAGCTTGGCAAAAGTATTAAGATACTTCGATCCGATCGGGGTGGTGAATACTTAAGTCAAGAGTTTCAAGATTATCTTAGGGACAATGGGATATTGTCCCAATGGACTCCGCCGTATATGCCACAGCATAATGGTGTATCTGAGAGGCGTAACAGAACCTTGATGGACATAGTTAGATCTATGATGAACCATGCAACTCTTCCAAAATCCTTTTGGGGCTATGCACTTAAGATAGCTGTTTACTTGCTAAACAGAGTCCCGACCAAGGTAGTCTCTACTACTCCATATGAGACATGGAATAGTAAGAAACCTCATTTAACTCACCTTAAAATATGGGGTTGTCCTGCTTATGTGAAGCAGACCGTATCAGACAAATTGGATGCTAAGTCTGATAAATGTGTATTTATTGGATAACCTAAGGAAATGAAGGGTTACCAATTCTATCATCCCTTGGAACAAAAGGTGTTTGTTTCAAGGCATGCTGTATTTCTAGAAAAAGAATTTCTTTTACAAGAAAATAGTGGGAGTAATATTGAACTTGAAGAAGTTCAAGAAACTCCAATAGACATTACAGAGACACCTAGTCTAGACCCACAACCGAGAACTCATGATGATGAGCTATCAGTTGAACCTAAAACAACACCACCTCTTCGTAGGTCTGATAGGGCACGCAATATTCCAGAGAGATACGGATTTCTCATAAGTGAATCGAACGACGTGTTACTCATTAGCGATGACGAACCTATCAGTTATGAAGATGTTCTGAAAAGTTCAGAAAGGGACAAATGGCTTGAAGCCATGAAGTCGGAAATGGATTCCATATACAAAAATCAAGTATGGGACTTGGTTAACCCACCTGAAGGGATTAAGCCCATAGAGTGCAAGTGGGTTTTTAAGAAGAAAACCGACATGGAAGGTAATGTTGTTACCTTCAAGGCTAGATTAGTGGCAAAAGGATATCGTCAGAAACAAGGAATTGATTATGACGAAACCTATTCGCCAGTAGCTATGCTTAAATCCATTCGGATGCTCCTGGCCATAGCAGCTCATTATGATTATAAGATATGGCAAATGGACGTGAAAACAGTTTTCCTTAATGGAAACCTGCTTGAGGATGTATACATGATACAACCTGAAGGTTTCTTATCGGTTGATAAAACCAAAGTATACAAACTTCGACGATCCATATATGGACTGAAGCAAGCATCCAGGAGCTGGAACATCCGTTTTGATGAGACAATCAAAGAGTTTGATTTCTCACAAAATCCTGACGAACCTTGTGTGTACAAGAAGGTTAGTGGGAGTGCAGTCGTATTCCTAGTGTTGTATGTCGATGACATATTGCTTATAGGAAACGATATATCAGTCTTATAGTCAGTTAAAATTTGGTTGTCCAAAACTTTCTCAATGAAAGACTGGGAGAAGCAACCTATATCCTTGGGATAAGAATCTATAGAGATAGATCAAAACGGTTGCTTGGTCTTTCGCAGTCTACATATATAGACTGAGTGCTAAAAAGGTTTAGCATGTCGGAATCCAAGAAAGGTTACCTTCCCATCAGGCATGGGATCAACCTTTCAAAGTCTATGTGCCCACGCACAGAAGACGAGAGGATTTGCATGAATAAGATTCCTTATGCATCCGCGATAGGATCTATCATGTATGCTATGTTATGTACTAGGCCCGATGTATCGTATGCTCTGAGCGTCACGAGCAGATACCAGTCTGATCCAGGAATGGATCATTGGGCGGCTGTCAAGACAATCCTTAAGTACTTAAGAAGAACTAAGGATGTATTCCTAATATATGGAGAAGGTGATATGGTGATACGTGGGTATACAGATGCCAGTTTCCAGACAGATAAGGATGACTCTAAATCTCAGTCTGGATACGTATTTATCTTGAATGGAGGCGTAATAAGGTGGAAGAGTTTCAAACAAGACACCGTAGCGGATTCTACCACGGAAGCGGAATATATTGCAGCTTCGGAAGCAGCAAAAGAAGCAGTCTGGATCAAGAAGTTTGTCTCAGAACTTGGTGTGGTTCCAACCATTGATGAAGCAATACCGGTTTACTGTGACAACAATGGAGCTATTGCACAAGCAAAGGAACCAAGGTCTCATCAGCGATCCAAACATGTGCTTCGCCGCTATCATCTGATCAGAGAGATTATAAGTAGGAATGATATACAAATTGAGAGAATTCCCACTGAAAGGAATTTAACGGATCCTTTAACTAAGGTCTTGCCTCAAAGTAAGTTTGAAGGCCATGTTAGAGCCTGTGGTATTGGATACCGTAGCGATTGGCATTAGGCCAAGTGGGAGTTTGTTAGTAATATGAGAGAAGTGTCCTAAGGCAACCGCCTTATGATTGTAATAATTTATTTTATAAATGAATATTCACTATTTGAGTATACATATCTGTGTATTTGATTGAGATCTTAAACTCATTTACTGAATGTCCGCAATACAATTCACAGCATAAGAGAATTTGTGATGAATTCACAACTAGTGATTATCTCTACATGTGCAATTGTGAAGTATTGAAATTGTCCCTAGTCGATGAATTGATAAATACGGACACTATCAATTCTGTTGAGACTAGCATGGGTTATTCTCTAATTAGCTGATTCTCACTGGATGGTGACATTGGGATGTCCGGAGATAAACATGGATGCTAGTTAAGGGAACTAGTTCATTGGAGTGACTGACTGTAAAACTTCATATGGTAGTCTACATATAGACATGTCAGTGAAGTTCTTACTGCAGCTTAAGTGCGATGTTCCTTTGACTTGCGGTGTTCAAGTCATCTTGGTCATGGAGACTTATACTTTGACATCTTAAGCAAGCATCTCCAAGGAGGTGTGGACCCAGGATGGTTGGGTATAAGCCGAGGTGTCCGAAGATGTTTGAACAGCCTACAAAGGATTCACCACTCCTTGCGAGGAGATGTATACCCAAGGCCTATCGTCGGATTGTTACTCGAAGCCTCTGGCCAGATCATGACATGTTCAGAGTATGAATCTCTTAAATATATGAGAGTAATTAGAATACGTAGGACGAGAGAACGTTACTTGGGTTAGGTGTGACGTAGTCAGCCTAGTGGGGACTGACACACATAGACCATGTCCTAAACCAAGTGGGTATAAGATGGTGAAGGGAATGAGGCACGATTCATTAAAGTTGCTGAAGGGTTTCAGAATAATTTCTGAGGTCAACCGTTGATCTTTTGATTAATTGGGGATCATGATGTACTACTAGGTGCCACTCATGATCGTTCTATAATTGGTTAATTATAGACGGCCAACATAAATCGAAAGCCTATTTAGTCACACGCACTACGAGTAATCCGAGGGATTTAAAATAAGTTGAAAATTGGATTTTCCGATCAAGAGAGATAAGTCGAATCTGAATTTTTCAGAGACGCATCGGAAGCATAAAATGGCTAAGTCTTATGAAGGCTTATTGGACGAATTAAATGAGTTTAATTCGTATGGTTTTGGCTTGGGTTTGGCCGGCCAAAGAGGGTCCCTACTCTCTTTGTTTGGCCGGCCACATCAAAAGAGGAAAACCGAATTTTGGTTCAAATTATAAAATAAACCGAGCGTGGTTTGTTTTATAAAATTATGGATAAAGAAATTTATAAAAGAAATTTATTTTTCATAGAAATTAAAATCAACCATGGATTGGTTTATTTTATTTTATAAAATCAATAATGGATTGATTTACCATGATAAAAAAATTTATATAAAGAAATTTATATAAAGAAATTTCTTTCCATAAGAAAAGAGAGACATGGTTGTTTTTATCATAAATTAAATTATGATAAAACTTGGCATGATGGAATAATTCATAGAAAAATTTATATGATAAATTTCTTATGAAAATTTATTCCATAAAAAGGAGACTTAGCGATTGAGAGGCTACTATATAAAGGCACCAAGGCAAGGCTTGAAAATTAATCCAAGAGATCTAGCAATAAGCCCTCTCTCTCTCTCCTTCTCTCCCTCTCCCTTCTCTAGTGCCGCCGGCCCTAGAGGACCCCTTTATTGCCGTGAGCCTCATCCACCATGCAGCTGCCGAAGAAGAAGAAGAAGCGGGCGTAACTCCTTCCTTCCTCCCGGAATCTTGATTCCGTTCTTTGTTTGGTGGTTAGTTTTTCCATCTCTTTCTTGGTATTCTTATCGTGCCTTTGGAGAATCTAGTAGTTCTTGTCGGCATGAAACTCGTGGCTTAGCGAAGTCATCCCGAAGAAAACTCGGCGTGGACGCGAATAGAGGCGGAGCTTCCAAGGGACGCTTACGGTTGGATCTCGTCCCTTTCTTCGAGTTACGCGAGGTAACAAGTAAATTAGTTTACATTTCTGCAAAATTTAAAATATATGATCATGTCTACACAACATAAGGTTGCATGCTAGATGTATGGTTAAATAATTTGAGAAATTATTTATGCTAAATCTTCCGTTGCACGTAATTATATTTTAAAATTACGAACCCGCATCCATGTCAACATGCACCCGGTCCCAATAAGGGGCTTATGGTTCCTTCGAGTTTACAACTGCATCACTGTTATCACAATAGATTGTGATAGATCTGGGCAAACCAAGAATCGCATCCAAGTCCATCATGAAGTTCCTGAGTTATACAGCTTTCTTGGCTGCCTCTGAGGCTGTCATATATTCAGCTTCCATGGTGGAGTTTGCCACACATTTCTTCTTGACACTCCTCCATACTATGGCTCCACCTCCTAAAGTAAACACAAACCCCGAGGTAGACTTACTCTTGTCCCTATCCGACTAGAAATCCGAATCCGTATAACCCACATGGACTAATTGGTCTGCCCGGTAAACCAACATATAATCCCTAGTTCGTCTTAGGTATTTCAATATATGCTTTAACGTAGTCCAATGTCCCTGTCCAGGTTTACTTTGATATCTGCTGACCATGCCCACAGCAAAGCAGATATCTAGTCACGTGTACAACATAGCATACATGAGGCTTCCTACAGCATATGCATAAGGAATCACCTTCATTTCCTCTATCTTCTTTGATGTTTTCGGACACATCTCCTTGGATAGAGGAACTCCATGCCTAAACGGTAGAAAACTCTTCTTGGAGTTTTCCATGCTAAAACGAGTCAGGACGGTGTCTATGTATGATGCTTGGGATAAGCATAACATCCTTTTCTGGCGATCCCTTATGACCTTGTGTTAAATCCGAAACTTTTGTGTTGCTCTGGAAAATTATTGGGAAAGTCCCTATGGTTTTCGGGCTTCTAGACAAGGTTTAGGAGATTTTAAGGATTTAAAACTAAACCTTAAAGGGGCTCTTTGTCAAAAATGTTCAAACCTAGGGCTACAAATTGAATAAAGTTAGTGTTGGACTAAATTGCAAGATGGACCTCTTAAATACCTTGACCTAATCCTAGGTTTCGGCCGAACAACCCACTCCCGAGCGCCTCGCCTCTTCTCCCACTCGTCTCCTTTCGTCGATCGCTAGCTTCTCCTTGGCGAACTCAACCAACGTAGGGCTTTTCTCGTCTGGTTTCCGGCGCCGATCGCGAGCTATCCCCTTCTTCTCGTTCCTTGCCTTTGTCTTCAAAGTGGTGTCCCCTCTCCTCCTGTGCCGAGCTTTCCTTTGCAAAGCTACGGGTCGAGGATCACCGGAATCTGGAGCAGGGGAGTTTTTGTCAACGCAAGTTCATGGTAAGGATTGATTCTTTCACTACTGATCTAGAATGGATTAAGTTTTGATTCGATAATGGATTTGAGTGTCTTTACGATTAGGGATCTTGGTTGTGTTCCTGTTCCGGTGTTGATGTGGGTTTCCTCACTTCGAGTTTCAGATGTTGCTGAGAAATTGAGTTCCAATTTCTGTGTAGAAGGAAGATGTTGGGTTTCTGTTTTGATTTACAGGTTAGTTGTAGTGCTTAATTCCGGATGCAGATGAATTGGTACCTTTGATTCTTTGAGATCTGGTTAGCTTGTCTTTAGGTTGGAAGAATTAGATTGGAGTTGGGTTTCGTTCTTGATGAGTTCTTGCTTAGAAATTGATCCTGGCAATATTTCTGGTGTGTGTTCTGGTATTTGGAATGGGCTTGTCTTTGATACTATCGTGAACATTCTTGAACTCTATTCCTCTGTTCAATTTCATTATGAAAGAAACTCTAATTGAAGTGCTCGATCTTGATGGGTTTCATTAGGGAAGATATGGGTTTTCTTCAACTTTTGTATCAATTTTGGTTTGGATTGGTGAGGAAGAACTAGCTCTTTGATTACGAGGTGAGGTCTGCTTGGTCAGAGACCATCTCAAATGAAACTCTTGACGAATTGATTTCGGTTAGAGGAATAAATCTGTGTATTTTGATCAGGATGTTCATTGTGATAGCAAACCTATTGGTGGAGAGTTGTCCTACTGTAGTTTAAATTGCTTTTGAATGGTTCACCTTGGTTTGGATGGGGTTGTGAATCATGAGGTTTTATCTTGAGGTGTTGTTTATCTTTCTTTGGGATTTAAAGTTGTTTGATCGATTGTTAATTTGATCTTGGGTGTGTAGGCTTGATCAATTGTAGCTTGGGCAGTAGCTCTACTTGGGATCACTTCTATGTTGGATTTGTATTGTTAATATGTCAAAATGGGAGTATATCTTTGGAGATTGGTGTATGTTGGGATTGATCATTAGGATTAGGATGATCCTAATGAAGTTGTGTTATATTAGCTATTTGGTATTTGTATAATAGCTAATTAGATACATCTTTGATACAGGACACTGATCAATTGCGTTGGACCATTGGACAGGAGGTTCTCTGTTGATACAGACGATTCCTATTTGAGGCGGGTACCCTTTGACTTATCTTTTAGATATTATCATATTGCTATGCATGGTTGGTTATAGATAGCAGTAAGATTATACGCTAGCCTTGTTTATTATGCATGTTCTGGATACTTGTTAGTTATCCCTGAGTTATTATGCCTGTTCTGGATACTTGTTAGTTATCCCTGAGTTATTATGCCTGTCCTGGATACTTGTTAGTTATTCCTGAGTTATTATGCATGTTCTGGATACTTGTTAGTTATCCCTGAGTTATTATGCCTGTCCTGAATACTTGTTAGTTATCCCTGAGTTATTATGTCTGTCCTGGATACTTGTTAGTTATCCCTGAGTTATTATGCATGTTCTGGATACTTGTTAGTTATCCCTGAGTTATTATGCATGTTCTGGATACTTGTTAGTTATCCCTGAGTTATTATGCCTGTTCTGGATACTTGTTAGTTATCCCTGAGTTATTATGCCTGTCCTGGATACTTGTTAGTTATCCCTGAGTTATTATGCCTGTCCTGGATACTTGTTAGTTATTCCTGAGTTATTATGCATGTTCTGGATACTTGTTAGTTATCCCTGAGTTATTATGCCTGTCCTGGATACTTGTTAGTTATCCCTGAGTTATTATGCCTGTCCTGGATACTTGTTAGTTATCCCTGAGTTATTATGCATGTTCTGGATACTTGTTAGTTATCCCTGAGTTATTATGCTGTTAGTTCCTTACAGTCTCAGGTATGTGTATCTATCATACACCATCCTTGCACTGTTGCATGCCGGCGATCAGCGACTCCCTTGTGGTTGAGCCTAATCGTCTTCCGGTACATGATATGCACGCACGGCCACTCATGGGTTAGTGGATACCGTAGATGTGTGCATTTGCCCTGTATTGCTCCGTTCGGCCACTATGAGGAGGGTGAGCGCGGGCGTGGTAGCAGCCAGGGATCCCTTCTCGTACTGAGCCACGAGGAGATGAGAGCGGAGCTCCCCCATTGCTTGGGATAGGGGGGTGGTCCCCCGCCAGCATCCTGTCCACCCGGTCACTCAGGAGCAGTGATGGCAGGGTGCGTACAGTTTGTCACAGCTCTACCCACGCGGACGTCGTGGACGATATCCTGACTGGGACTAGGGGGTGACACATGTCATTGCACCATGTGCATATTTTGCATCGTGCATTGTTTGCTGCACTTGATTCTTGCACTTGTTTGACATGCATATTCTGGAGACTTGTTATTTGAGATTATATGTCTAACGATATTCCCTTGGTACTGATTATCCTCCTTTCAGGTTAGCTGGATTCTGGTATCTATCTACCTCAGTATTTCCAGTACTAGTTTTTCCATATTGTTGATATGAGACTGTATTAACGTAGATGCTTCTTGTTATTATAACATACTATGCATATCTGCTGGGTATTCGCTGAGTTATGGACTCACCCCGTTGCCATATATGTTTTTATTTCAGGTTGAGATACTTGGAGTCGCCAGAAGAGCCCAGCAGCCAGTCCCTACCCATCGCGACGGCATGGTTTCGTTTTGTACTTGGTAGTGTCTATTTGTATATTTACTTATTAGACTTGTATATGTCTTGGGAGTGTTGTCGTGTGCCCTAAGGGGTTTTTGTATTGGTTGTTTCGTCGTAAGTGGGACCGGTCCGCAGTCAGGTATGCTTTACTTAGTTGTCTTGTGCATTTGTGTCGTGTCTATATATATTTTGAGGCCTGAGGCCAAATATAAACTGTGTGGTATTGTTATATTGTGGTGTGTATGTGTAAATTGTCCGCCGGACAGGGGAGGTGCTGTCCGATTTTATATTGGAACAGCGGCTCCTGGGTCTCGGGGCGTGACAATTTTTTTTGGTATCAGAGCTCAGGTTTTCGGATACCTTCGGGACTTGTGGATTACGGTGTCTAATGGTGGTACGAGTCTTTTCGGATTTGTTCGGAGTATTTTTCTCGATATGGTTGTTTGGGACTTGGCGCGATGGGACTTCTTCAGGCGACAGGTATTTCTCCTAATCGTTTGGATCCCTTATCCTAATTAGGTATTGGATAGAAAATTTTCTTATGTTACTTGATCATGTTACTATACCTGTATATTTAGGTATTGGTTAGAAAAATTCTCACATGTTACTGGATCATGTTACTATACCTGTATATTTAGATATTGGTTAGAAAAATTCTCACATGTTATTGGACCATGTTACTATACCTGTATATTTAGGTATGATTTAGAAATTCTCACATGTTATTAGATCATGTTTATATACCTGTATATCTAGGTATGATTTAGAAATTATCTCGTGTTATGGATCATGCTACCATTCTGTATATTTAGGTATGGTTAAAATTCTCCATTCATGTTAATTTTGTATAGGATTTCAAATTCAATCACAGTAGCCCATGGAGCTACAAGTTTTCTTATGTTGTGTATATCTGGACAGATAAGCTAGATGTCATTTTTGAGTACATGATCTGCATTGATGCAATAGGGTAGCAGTAGCTACATATTATTATGGTTAATAGAGGATTGATACAATCTGTTCCTTGGGGACCTTGACCATGGATCACTTGTACTTGGTAGTTGACCTAGAAGGTACATGTTGATAGTGATTGGGCTAATATGAAAAGTGTGAAGCTATTGCTTGACACTTATGGGTTACTACTTTTACTTGGTCTGAATAACCAACAGGTATGTACGGACTTAGATTTGCGTGGAGGCAAATCACTTAAAACTAGACCACCTTGGTAGTGATATCAAGGATGACCCGGGAATAAAGAATTGTTCTGAGTATGTTGAGATACTCTCGAGATATAACGTGTCTCTAGGTTATGGAGATTGGAAACTCAGATGGTTTTGAACATTGAGTGGAGGAATTGGATTGCATTAGGTTATGAGGCGATCGGTTGGTCAACTCGCTCAGTTATTACATATGAGGGATTTTGACTCATAGATTGGTGTTCGTGGTTGGATAATCTCGACGGTACATCAGGGACTGTACGATATCGTTATGGTATTGGGAGGTGGATTGAGATTGACGAACTCTATGGTATGTTGTATTTTGAGGATTCTATTAGGGATATGGTCCTACCGATTTATAACTTTTTGATGGATAGTGGGTGAATAAATGATCTTTTGTGGTTATCTTAGGGTCCGTTTGATAGCAGCATATGGTACAACATATTGACGGAATCTTTAAGTTATATGTTATCTTCTGATGGTCTATTGGAGAATATGTATATATTTATATATGACTTGTGATGTTTTGGAGGATGTTATTGACTTGGAGATACTTGGTGATACTCATAGATTTGATGTACCACGTTCGAGGATCGGAGTATAGGTTTGGCGTCAGTGATCTTAGGATTGAATGCCCTGGATAGGTGTGATGACCGAATGGAGGTTCGGGTGTACCTGGTTATTGGATGATAACCTCTGGATTGAAAACTCCAGTTGCTCTGTAGCAGTGTAATCGTAGGGTATGAGACAAAGTGGTTACTTATGATGAGTACAGACATGCTAGCTGTTATTGTGTGCCGTATGAGGAATAACGAAATTTGGGGACCAAATTTTTATTAGTAGGGGAGAATGTTAAATCCGAAACTTTTGTGTTGCTCTGGAAAATTTTTGGGAAAGTCCCTACGGTTTTCGGGCTTCTAGACAAGGTTTAGGAGATTTTAAGGATTTAAAACTAAACCTTAAAGGGGCTCTTTGTCAAAAATGTTCAAACCTAGGGCTACAAATTGAATAAAGTTAGTGTTGGACTAAATTGCAAGATGGACCTCTTAAATACCTTGACCTAATCCTAGGTTTCGGCCGAACAACCCACTCCTGAGCGCCTCGCCTCTTCTCCCACTCGTCTCCTTTCGTCAATCGCTAGCTTCTCCTTGGCGAACTCAACCAGCGTAGGGCTTTTCTCGTCTGGTTTCCGGCGCCGATCGCGAGCTATCCCCTTCTTCTCGTTCCTTGCCTTTGTCTTCAAAGTGGTGTCCCCTCTCCTCCTGTGCTGAGCTTTCCTTTGCAAAGCTACGGGTCAAGGATCACCGGAATCTGGAGCAGGGGAGTTTTTGTCAGCGCAAGTTCATGGTAAGGATTGATTCTTTCACTACTGATCTAGAATGGATTAAGTTTTGATTCGATAATGGATTTGAGTGTCTTTACGATTAGGGATCTTGGTTGTGTTCCTATTCCGGTGTTGATGTGGGTTTCCTCACTTCGAGTTTCAGATGTTGCTGAGAAATTGAGTTCCAATTTCTGTGTAGAAGGAAGGTGTTGGGTTTCTATTTTGATTTACAGGTTAGTTGTAGTGCTTAATTCCGGATGCAGATGAATTGGTACCTTTGATTCTTTGAGATCTGGTTAGCTTGTCTTTAGGTTGGAAGAATTAGATTGGAGTTGGGTTTCGTTCTTGATGAGTTCTTGCTTAGAAATTGATCCGGGCAATATTTCTGGTGTGTGTTCTGGTATTTGGAATGGGCTTGTCTTTGATACTATCGTGAGCATTCTTGAACTCTATTCTTTTGTTCAATTTCATTATGAAAGAAACTCTAATTGAAGTGCTCGATCTTGATGGGTTTCATTAGGGAAGATATGGGTTTTCTTCAACTTTTGTATCAATTTTGGTTTGGATTGGTGAGGAAGAACTAGCTCTTTGATTACGAGGTGAGGTCTGTTTGGTCAGAGACCATCTCAAATGAAACTCTTGATGAATTGATTTCGGTTAGAGGAATAAATCTGTGTATTTTGATCAGGATGTTCATTGTGATAGCAAACCTATTGGTGGAGAGTTGTCCTATTGTAGTTTAAATTGCATTTGAATGGTTCACCTTGGTTTGGATGGGGTTGTGAATCATGAGGTTTTATCTTGAGGTGTTGTTTATCTTTCTTTGGGATTTAAAGTTGTTTGATCGATTGTTAATTTGATCTTGGGTATGTAGGCTTGATCAATTGTAGCTTGGGCAGTAGCTCTACTTGGGATCACTTCTATGTTGGATTTGTATTGGTAATATGTCAAAATGGGAGTATATCTTTGGAGATTGGTGTATGTTGGGATTGATCATTAGGATTAGGATGATCCTAATGAAGTTGTGTTATATTAGCTATTTGGTATTTGTATAATAGCTAATTAGATACATCTTTGATACAGGACACTGATCAATTGCGTTGGACCATTGGACAGGAGGTTCTCTGTTGATACAGACGATTCCTATTTGAGGCGGGTACCCTTTGACTTATCCTTATGATATTGTCCTCTTGTTATGCATAGACTGTTATAGATAGCAGTAAGATCATACGCTATCCCTGTTTATTATCCCTGTCCTGGATACCTGTGGTTTATCCCTGAGTTATTATGCTGTTAGTTCCATACAGTATCAGGTAGTGTCATATCTATATGTATGCTTAGAGATCGTGATGTATCTCCTACCTTTGACCTTGAGGGATCTGTAGTTTTCGGCCAGTATACCTTGTAGGTTACCTGTATTTCCTGTTATAGGATTTCAGACTGAGACCTAGTATACTAAGGACTTGGGAGGGAGGTATGTGTATCTATCATACACCATCCTTGCATTGTTGCATGCCGGCGATCAGCGACTCCCTTGTGGTTGAGCCTATCGTCTTCCGGTACATGATATGCACACACGGCCACTCATGGGTTAGTGGATACCGTTGGGTGTGTGTATTTGCTCTGTACTGCTCCGCTCAACCGCTCAGGGGTAGTGGTTTCGGAGCGTGGTAGCAGGTGGAGATCCCTTCTCTTCCCATAGACCAGAGGAGATGAGAGTGACGCTCCCTCATATATACATGAGGTAGGGGGGCGGTCCCCCGCCAGCATCCTGTCCACTCGATCACTCAGGAGCAGTGATGGCAGAGTGCGGACAGTGTCACAGCTCTACCCACTCGGCCGACACAGTATCGCCTGTCTCGGTGGCTTGACTGGAGTTAGGGGTGACCATGGCATTGCACCATATGCATATTTTGCATCGTGCATTGGTTGCTGCACTTGATTTTTGCACTTGTTTGACATGCATATTCTGGAGACTTGTTATCTGAGATTATATGTCTATTGATATTTTCCTTGGTGCTTATTACCCTCTTTTCAGGTTAGATGGATTCTGGTATGTATCTACCTCAGTATTTCCAATACTAGTCTTTCCCTACTGTTGATATGAGACTGTATTAGCGGAACTCTTATTGTAGTATAACTTTCTATGCATATCTGTTGTGTATTCGCTGAGTTATGGACTCACCCCGTTGCCATACATTTTGTTTCAGGTTGAGATACTTGGAGTCGCCAGAAGAGCCCGGCAGCTAGTCCCTACCCATCGCGACAATAAAGTTTGTTTTGTACTTAGTAGTGCTTATGTTTTCATATTCAGTTATTGGACTTGTATATGTCTTGGGAGTGTTGTCGTGTGCCCTAAGGGGTTTTTGTATTGATTGTTTCGTCGTAAGTCGGACCGGTCCGCAGTCAGGTATGATTTATTTTGTGTTATGGTCAGTTTCTATTTTGGTTTTGAGGCCTGAGGCCAAATTATTACCTGCGTGTGTGTTTGGATATAGTATGTATGTGTAAATTGTCCGCCGGACATGGGAGGTGCTGTCCGATTTTATATTGGAACAGTCGCTCCTGGGTCTCGGGGCGTGACACCTTGATCCCAAGGATGTGTCCCGCTTCTCCTAAGTCCTTCATATCGAACTGTTTGAACAACCACACCCTTACATCTGATAACACATTGACTTTGTTGCCAATTAACAAAATGTCATCCACGTAAAGTACAAGAAACACCACTACATTTCCGTCACATCTCTTATATACACATGATTCATCCGGACTTTGAATAAATCCATATGACTGGATTACTTCATCAAAGCGGATGTTCCAAGATTGCGATGCTTGCTTCAATCCATAAATAGATCGATTATGCTAGCACACTAGATGCTCTTTTCCCTTCGCAATGAAACCTTCTGGTTGCTTCATGTAGATGGTCTCCTCAAGACTTCTGTTAAGGAAAGATGTCTTGACATCCATCTGCCATACCTCATAATCCATATGAGCGGCAATAGATAAGAGAATCCAGATAGACTTAAGCATGGCTACCGGCGAAAAAGTCTCCTCACAATCGATACCCTCTTTCTGAGTATACCCTTTTGTAACAAGCCTTGCTTTGAAGGTCTCAACCTTCTCATCTGATCCTCTCTTTCTCTTATAGATCCATTTGCATCCGATGACTTTTACACCATTGGGTGGTTCTACTAGCTCCTAGACATGATTAGAATCCATAGATTCTATCTTGGAATTCATTGCCCTTTGCCAAGAATCCGCATCCTTATCTTAGAGGGTCTCATCATAGGTCTAGGGATCCGGTTCATATTCACCAGGGACTAAGTTCGAAGACTCTCCCAAAAACATAAACCTCTTAGGTTGTCTAACAACCCTCCCACTGTGACGAGGCACCACCTGTGTATCTTCTGTGACACGTGGTGCAGTGACTTGTGGTCTATCCTCTTGTACAGTTGGTACTAAGGTCGGAACGCCACCTCTCAATTCTTCAAGAACTAGTCTACTCCTGGGCTTGTGGTTCATCACATAGTTTTCTTCTAAGAATCTGGCATTCGTGCTACGATTACCTTTTGATCCTTAGGACTATAGAACATATCACCTTTCGTCCCTCTAGGATAGCCTACAAACAGACGCACTTTTGTACGAGATTCCAACATATCAGTATCTCCCTTTAGCATATGTGCTGGACTACCCCAAATCCAAACATGTCCTAGACTAGGCTTGCGCCCAGTCCACAGTTTTGTGGGAGTTGAAGGGACTGTCTTAGATGGAAACAAGTTTAGTATGCCCGCTGCCGTTTCTAGAGCATATCCCCAGAACGAATCTGGCAACTCAGAGTAGCTCATCATTGACCTAACCATCTCCATAAGAGTCATATTCCTTCTTTCTGCCACACCATTCTGTTTGAGTGTACCAGGTGCAGTCAACTGGGATTGAATCCCAACCTCTGATAAGTAGGTCCTAAACTCACCCAAGAGGTATTCACCACCACGATCTGATCGCAGTGTCTTGATACTTTTACCTTGATGTTTTTCCACATCAGCCTTGAATTCTTTGAACTTGTCAAAGCACTCAAACTCATCAGGTAAATGTATCCATACATTGAATAATCGTCAATAAAAGTGACAAAATATTCAAAGCCACCTCTAGCCTGGATGGACATAGGACCACACAAATCAGAATGAACTAGTTCTAACACATCTTTGGCCATATACCTCTTAGCCTTGAAAGGCCTCTTAGTTATCTTACCTTCCAAGCAAGACTCACAGGTTGGGAAGTCTTCCACCACCAATGAACCCAAGGGCCCATATGCTATCAACCTCTGAATCCTACTAAAGTTAATGTGACCAAGCCTAAGGTGCCAAAGATACGTCTAGTTCATCTTAGAATGTTCCTTTCTCTTATTTCGGTTAGATGATGAGCTATTGGCCTCTATTTACATCGTGAGAGCTTTTGGTTCTAGAGTATATAGATTGCCAACCATAGTATTCGAATAGATAATCTCTCTATTTCTCTTTATAACAACTCTGTTATTAAAAGCAATAGAATATTCATCCTTTATTAATTTAGAAACTGATACTAAGTTCTTTCTAAAAGAGGGTACATATAAGCAATCTCTCAAAATCAACAATTTATTTCTCTCAAAAGATAAGTAAAAGTCTCCCACTGCAACTGCTGCCACCTCCGTAGCATTGCCCATGTAGACGATGATTTCCCCATCAGCAAGCCGTCGGGTTTCCTAGAACCCCTGTAAAGTATTGCAGACATGATCAGTGGCTCCTGTATCTACGCACCAGGTACCGGTAGATAGCACCTCTAAACATGTTTCAACGACTAAGCACAAAGAAATACCTTTGTCTTGACGATGGGGACAGTTCGCCTTCCAGTGTCCAGTTTGCTTACACGTGAAGCACTTGCCTCTCGGCTTCTTCATGCCAGTCCGTGGTCCATGCGATCCAGTCGCCTTCTTGTACCCACCTTGTTTCTTCTTCTTCCTGCCTTTCGGCATAGAAATAGAAACCTTCTGAGTGACTAAGGCCTGTGAACTCTGACGAAAGAGACCCTCTACCACCTGGAGTTCTCCTAGCAGTTCCCCCAATGTATACTCACGTTTGTTCATATTATAGTCGAGCCAGAACTACTTAAAACTCCTAGGCAGAGACTGGAGTATTATATCGACCTGGGTTTCCTCGTCGATTTGAGCTCCAAGAACCTCAATCTCATTGAGGTGGGCCATCATCATAAGGATATGATCCCTTACGGGTATCCCCTCGACCATGGTAGTTGTCATCAAACTCTTCATCGCAACCTGCCTAGTGGCCCGACCCTGGTGCCCGAAGAGCTCCTTGAGGTTTAGCATCATGTCACTAGTAGTGGGCATGACCTGATGCTGATGTTGCAGTACATTCGACATAGATGTCAGAATGTAGCATCACGCCATCTCATCTGCCTTGATCCACTTCTTGTAACGCTCCCTCTGCTCTTCACCAGAGTTCTCGCAAGGTTTTTTAGGACATTCTTCGAAGAGTACATATTTGTAATCTATAGTAGTAAGGACAATGTCCAGGTTTCTTTTGCAGTCTATATAGTTTGGGCCAGTAAGCTTATTTTCCTTAAGTATGGTCGCTAGTAGGTTAAAGGTCATTTTGAAAAATTCCTGAGAATCACAACAACCATAACTTTATATTTCTAAAATAAATTGATTCCTCAAATAATAAAATTTTGAAATCAACCAATACCGCTAAACACCGAGAAATTTGCATGCCACGATGGTGTGGACGTTTAAGAATTTCTACATTCGTAAGAGGAGGTTTGACCCATTAATCTTACTATCTTGTCAACCTAACTTTTTGACAAATAAGATTAATAGTTGGTTCATTTTGGCCCTGCAAATAATAACAGTGACTCTGATGGGGAGGATACTATTATTCGCTTCTAAGTGTTTACCATTATACGACACTAAGAAAATTATTTCGGATTATGTGTTGTCCGATGGGGAAGTACACACGCTCTTCAATAATTTTCTAAAGTTTTTTTTGACCCAGTGATCCGCAGAACAAGCCCATCTGATGGGGAGGAAGGCACTCAGAGCCGACGCGCAGACTTGTTCACTTCACTTATCAGATTGTAATGGAGGCCACGGGACCCTTAGGGTCCCTCTCCCACTTAGTTATTTAGTTTGAGGAATTTTACATGCACACACACGACAAGCACATAAACCAACAAAATGAAATAGAAAAATCCTAGATTTTCCAACTTTCATGGCCTTGGTCTCCAATGTGCCTCCAATCGTGTCGTCCCTCGTCCGCTCCTCCCTACACCATGCGCAAACCAACTTAAAGGGATCTCCGAGCCGAGATGACTAGCTAATTATTTACATCCATCGATCCTATACTCCACGAAGGAGTATACATAAAATCTAGATCGAAAGTAAACAAAAAGCTCGGCTAAACATGTGTCGTATTTAATCTTTAAATGGACACCATATTTTTCATATGAAATTGAATCTTCAATTGTTCCAGTTTGGATACAATTACCTGATTTTCCCATTCACATGTTCAACAAAAATTCTCTGTTTTCAGCTGTTCGAATTGTGGGTAAGCCAATAAAGATTGATGAAGCAACGGCGGATGGTTCAAGGTTGTATATGGCAATAATTTGTGTAGAAATCGATCTATTAAAACCAATGATAAATGAATTTTGGATGGTAATTGGGGAGGAGAAGAGGATGCAAAAGGTAATTTTTGAAAAGTATCCAAAATACTGTGTTTCCTGCTTACACCTGGGTCATTCGTCTGATGAATGTTACACAAATGGTAATAAACCCAAACCTGATTGGAAAAATAAAGTAGCAGTCACTATGGCATCCAAGGAAGAGCTGAATGCAAATCAAAATCAAAAACTTGGAGAGGATTTTGATATAAGAAATGGAGAAATACTGGATTGCCCGAAAGATGGAGAAAGACATAAAACAGATAGGCAAGCTTGGATACAAAAGCATACTTCTTCTAGAAACCAGAATAAAGAGCATAAGGGGCAGTTTAGTACAGATAATAGGTTTCAATCTCTAGCTATTTTGGTGGAAGATGAACAAGGTAAGGTGAAGGAGAAGCAAGGGTCGGATCTAAATATAGATGTGAATGGTAGGGAAGTTAACTCAAATAGTGATATTTTTCCACAAGATTTGCAAGCTGCTGATAAGGGGGATGGCAAAAATACTTCTGTGGAAAATGTAATCAGTAAACAAAATGAGAAAGCAGAACAAGTTCAAATGCAAAATATAAAGCTTGGTATGGTCGGTCTGATGATAGGGCAGATTGCTCCAAACTTATCAAAAACATGTAATAGTATTACTGAAATTGTAGAGCTGCAATAAAAAACTGATCTGTTACCTATGGAGGTTTGTCCGAGTGGATTTGGGGAAGCTGTTATAGCAGAATATGATCAACAAAATGAGCAAGAGCAGATTTTGATTGTATCAGATGGAATTTCTATGCAAGATAAGCAAAGGAAAAGTGAGGGAGTAGAGAAATGCAAATCCTTTATGGAAGAATCTGTTTCTGATGAGGAGGGAAGGGGACACTTACAAAGATCATCTTCATTTCCTCTTGATTTGAATAAAGCAGTTTCTTCAACAGCTTACAAAAAAGGTCCTTCTAATCTACCTCAATGGGTAACTAGAAGTAAAGCTCAGGCTTTAAAGACTTCAAAAAGTTTAGTTTCTTAATGTCAGGATTAATATGGAATATCAGGGGAATAGGGAATCCCTCTTCCCTTAGAAGATTGATTTACTTGAAAAATCATTTCCATTTGAATTTTGTAGGTATCCTAGAACCTATGATAACTCTAGATGGATTATTAATTGCTAGAAGGTAAGGTTTCTCAGAGACTTAATCCAATTGCTCCGGGAAAATATGGTTTTCTCATGATGTAAATATAGAATGCTCTATTCTATTTGATCATGATCAATTTTTGCATGTAAGGTTCAAAATCTTCTATGCTTCCTATTGAAATGTTGGTTACTATAGTTTATACCAAATGTTCTAAAGTTGACAGGTATGATCTTTGGGAGCAATTAGAGCGCATCAATCCATCTAAGGAAGAATTCTGGTTCATAGGCGGGGATTTTAACATTATTGCAAAAGAAACAGAGCAATCGGCTGGAGCTGTTACAAAAGGGGGAGCTATGGATGACTTTAACAATTTTATGATGATTACTGGGTTGGCTGACGCTGGTTTTGTAGGGGATTGCTTCACTTGGACAAACAACAAAATATGGAAGAGGCTGGATAGAGTTTTGATTTCTACACTTGAGTAGGGGCAAAGATTTTCTGTGAAAGTAGAGCACTTGAATAGAGCAGCCTCTGATCATTGTCCATTGCTCATTTCTTTTCCAATGTTCGAACAAGCAGTAGCTTCCTTCAGATTTCAGAAAATGTGGCTAAGGCACCATGGATTCAAGCAAACTGTTGTGCTAAATTGGAATCTGCCATGTGCTAGTTTCGGACTATTCAAGTTGCAGATAAAGTTGAAGAGGTTGAAAAGCCATTTGAAGTGGTGGAACAAAGAGATATTTGGAAATATACACGATAATGTTCGGAAAGTGGATAAACAATTCAGTGAAGCTGAAAATAAGTTTGATAATGATCCTTCGGAGGAGAACAGAATCTATAAAAACAAGCTTCAAGCACTTCTCTTTAAAACTCTTCAGATGGAATAGGATTTTTGGAGGCAAAGAGCTGCAGTAAAATGGATGTGTGAGGGAGATAGAAACACAAAATTCTTCCACAACATGGTACAGACAAGAAGGCTAACTAATAGAATATTCAGGATATGGGATGAGGGAGAATGCCTAGAAAAATCAGAATTGATTAGAGATTCTGCAGCTAGATATTTTGAACAATTGTTGACAGGTGACTCCTATAATGACTCGGCATTGGATCTAAGTTGCATACCGGAGTTGATTACCATGGAGGAGAATGAAGCACTCACAAGATTACCTTCATCTGAAGAAATAAAGCAGGCAGTGTGGGAAATGGATCAAAATAGTGTGGCTGGGCCGGACGGATTTTCAGTAGCATTTTATATTTCTTGCTGGGATATAATTCAAAATGATGTTTATCAGGCTGTGATTGATTTCTTTTCAAGTGGGATGATACCAAAAGGTGGCTGCTACAACCATTGTATTAATTCTGAAAATAGAGAATGCTCAAGCATGGAAAGATTTTCGGCCTATCAGTTTATGTAATGTTTCTTACAAAATAATTTCAAAATTATTGGCGAACAAGCTGAAAAAAGTGCTGAACAAGATTATTTCCCCATTTCAGAGTGGATTTGTTGAAGGAAGATTAATTTATGATAATATACTCTTAGCTCAAGAAATGACATATAAGCTGAATTATCATGTTAGAGGGGGAAATATGATTATGAAACTTGATATTGCCAAAGCCTATGACAAGGTTCAGTGGAATCTTTTATTCAAAATTATGGCAGCTTTTGGATTTTCAGAAAAGTTTATTGCTTTCATTCGAAGTTGTATTACTATAGTTTGGTTTTCTATTCGTGTAAATGGGCAATTGGTAGGGTTTTTTCAATCAAAAAGAGGTTTAAGACAAGGGGACCCCATTTCCCCATTTTTATTTATTATTGCCTCAGAATTTCTATCCAGGGGATTAGAGAAACTCTTCATTAATAATCCTGCACTGGGATTTGTTTCAGGTTGCTCTTTGAGGATCTCTCACCTTGCATATGCTGATGATATTATGATATTCCTGAATGGGTCAATCAACTGTGTTAAAAAAGTTAAAGGCTTTCTTGAAGATTATGAGAAGAATTCAGGGCAAGCTGTTAATGCAAGGAAAAGTTTGATTTACCTATCAAGGAGAATTCCGGAAACTCGCAAAAGATCAATTTTATCTGCTACAGGATTTTTAGAGGGCGCATGGCCTTTGAAATACTTAGGTATCCCTTTATTCACTGGACATAGAAAATCAGCTTATTTTCAACCCATGTTAGAGAAGATAAGGAAAAGACTTTTGGGTTGGAACTTATCAAATTTGTCATATGGAGGTCGTCTTTGTTTAATTCAGAGTGTGCTCATCTCAATGCCTCTTTATTTACTGCAAGTCCTCCTCCCTCCATTATCTATCCTTCATAACTTGGAAATGATTTTTGCAAGGTTCTTCTGGGGTTCCACAGATAATAATAATAGGAAAATTCATTGGGTGTCTTGGGAAGATATCAGTAAATAGAAATTGGAAGGGGGTTTGGGATTAAGGAAAGTTACAGATTGTAGCGACCCGCCTTCTCTGCCTTAGACGGATCGTTACTTTTGTCTACTTCTCGACTCTAATGCACGACTAAAAATGCGGAAATCCTTTTTTTTCTTCTTAATCTATCTAAGAGTGATATTCTAACTTTAATAGTCATGCATGTTACCATGGCACACTTCCTTTCTCTAAAATTCACAAGAAAATACTTATTGAAACTTGCCTTGCCCAACTTAGCTTACAGGTATCAGTCGACTGCTATATGGCAGTCGACTGGTACCAGGCGACTGCCCTTTGGCAGTTACCTAGTGCATCGAACAGAAGCTACTGTTCGATAGGGTAGGTGACTGGTACTGTACCAGTCGACTGAAACGTCTGAAAACCTGAATTTTAGATTTGAAGCCTTGTTTCAAAACTCCACCAAACGTATAGTTTCACACCATACAAAGCCACAACACCATTTCTATACTCTATAATAGTTTCCTAAACATTTTAGCAACTCAAAACGAATCCATTAACTTGAAATTAGGACTTTTACGAGATTTAGCAAGTCATGAAAATCTATTTGAACTTTTATGCTAGAGTTTGTACCAAACTTAACTTCTAACCATTTAAACACATTCCACAAGGTTCTATAACATCACTAAAGCATTATGAAATGTGAATGCAACTTTCCTAAGCATAATTGAGCAATAAAAACTTGATTCAAGGAAAACTAGCTCTATCTTGGCACATGCATCAAATAGCTCACCAAAGTATCAATATTCAAAACTACTCACCCTTATACTCATCCAATGCAATCATAAGGATATATATGCTAAATGAAATGACATGGAATCTTTACTTGTGGTTTTAAGACATGCAAAATATCTAAAACACAAATACTTGAATAAATGCTATATGATCCAACTTAAACTAAGACTCTATAACAATTGTATTTTGAGTCTCTTATTCATCTTGTCCCAAGGACCTCACCAAGGTCAGCCACCACACACACTTTGCTCAGCACCGCCTCGTCGCCTTCCTTCAGAATCGCTTGCCTTTACCTTTATCTGCAGTAAGAGGAAATGCAACTAATAAGCAAAAAGCTTAGTAAGTACTATCTAGCTCACAAAATCTCAAAATTGTGCAAACATGCTTTTTAAACAATGTGAAATCACATGAGATACTTTTTATGCTTGAAAGAAAACTAAACTAAACATGTATAACTCAAAACATGCATACTCAAGCACTAATAAGTCTTAACTCACTTTTCTTGGCTTAACTTGAAACTTTAGCAATTCTTTAACCTTAAATCTTTCTTTAACTTTTAAAAACTTTCTTAATCTTTAGAAAAACTTGCTAAAGCATATACTTGAAAATAATAACTCACTTGGATCCACTTAAGACGTAAGTACCATCTTATGCGCGTTCCCTAAAAGGTTCGGGTAGCGAGCCACCAATCCTAATAGAGCAGACCTTGGTCTACCAGGGCCAAGACCTTGGAATTGGACACCTGGATTTCTTTAACGATGCCCTTGGACGCCGGGTACTAGCCTTAGAAAATAAAATAGCTTTTCTTTCTTTTCTTTCTTATCTTTAAATGTCTTGGCATTTTAACGAGCACCTTGTGTGCTAAAATCCCTAAGTCTTGACTTTTGGGGATTTTTTAAGGCCTTGGCCTTTTCTTTTCTTATCTTTATCTTCTTTTCTTTTCTTATAGCTTTCTTAGACCCTAAACTCATATAGGGTAATTAATTAACTCATACAAGCATGAATTAAACTAGGGTTACATGCATAAATCACAATCAAATGGAAAAATCGCATTTTTAACTTTCTAACGGGAAAAACTTGCGGAAAAACCGCCTCTTACCGCAGGTGAGCAGTACTTACCTTGATATCTTGGACTTACAACCAAGAATGGCGTCGGAGGTTCCGGAGAAACTCGGAGTCTTGGAGATTTCTTCGCGCTCACGCGTTCCTCTCGTCGTGGGGATCCCGAATATCGAAAAATCTCTCGGAGGAGAGCCCTAGGGCTTGGTATGTTTTCGCCCAAGAGAGGAGGAGGGGAGAGGGGCGGCGTGCGGCTGGTTTGGGCGAGGAAGAGGGTTTAGTTGAGAGAAATAAAATTTCTCTCTTTAATCATCTATTTATACTTATGGGGCGAATTGAACTAATTACACCCTATCTATTGTGTCGCTTAATCCATCTCAACGAAACGATCTAGCCCAGCTGGTCCGCCCACTCTTCTCTCACGGCCTAGGTCTAGGGATCAAATCTCACCTACTTGTTTTTCTCTTTTCACCCCTTTTTGCCACTTTCGTTTACGGAAAAATTCTATAAAAATATCCATAAATTCGGAATAAATTCTGAGATATTTCTAAAATTAGTTTCGAGAATTTTCGGGCGTTACACAGATATTAGTTTGGCAATGGCTATCAAACTTTGGTTCCGATTTAGAGAGCAAAGCACACTTTGGGCAGAATTTCTATTTAAGTTATATTGTGGTTCTGAACATCTGGTTGTGGTGAGCCTAAAAAGCAAAGCATCCCCTAGTTGGCATAGATTGATCAAAAATCGAAGCTTGGCGGAACAGAATATTGGTTGGCTACTGGGAAATGGTAAAATAAATTTTTGGTATGATACTTGGCTTGATGGAGGTCCTATTTTTCATTTATGCACGCCTATTGGAAATAACGATTTGCAAATTGTAGATATTCTTGATGATTTAAATTGGAGAGAAGGTAGAGTTATAAGTGCCCTTTCGGAGGAATTGAAGGATGAAATTGCAGAATTTCACCTGCAACAGACGATTTCAGACCAAATTATCTGGAAACCTGCATCAAATGGTAAATTTTTTATGAAATCAGCTTCGAGCAAGGTAAAACAAGCACAAACAGTTTTCTACATTAACTATGCTATTTGGAATGATTTACTAAAGCCTAGTATTTCGATTTTTGCTTGGCGTTTTTTAAAAAGGAAACTCCCAGTTGATGTAATATTACAAAAACGGGGTGTTGCTTTAGCATCAAAATGTCATTGTTGTGATTATATGGAAACCTGGGAGCATTTATTTTTTGATGGTCCCATTGCTAAAGATGTTTGGTCTTTCTTTGCAAGAATTTTTGGTGTGAATAGATCATCAAACTTAGAAGATTGGAGAATAGGATTGGAATGGTCACATGGAGGTCATATTAGAGAGGTGATGCCATTTCTTATTCTATGGTATTTATGGTTAGCTAGGAATGAGGCTAAACATAAAGGCTTAAAGCAAAATGCGCAAAAAATTCAGAATAACATAATCCAATATTGTTTGCTTGGGGAAACTGCAGGAAACATTAAAGGGAAGCATTGGAAGGGATATATATCAGTTGCTAGAAGTTGGGGATTATCGGTTAAAGCTATAACAAGAACCACAATTACTATGGTGTATTGGAAGAGGCCTAATTCAGGAGGTTACAAGTTAAACACTGATGGATGTTCGCGAGGGAACCCTGGTTTATCTTCATATGGGATTATAATTTGGAATCATGCAGGGGAATTTCTTAATGCAAAATATGGCACTTTGGGTTCATCATCTAATGTGAAGGCAGAACTTTTTGCAATTCTAGCAGGTCTTGAATTATGTGTAGCCTATAATTTTCTACCGGTTTGGTTAGAATCAGATTCTTTGGTGACTTTGAGGATTTTACAGTCTTCGTTAATGTGTTGGGAGTATAGGAAGATAATTTTGAAAATTAAAATGCTTGTGGCAAAACATTAAGTATTTTGTTCTCATGTGTATAGAGAAGCAAATGCTGCTGCTGATTATCTGGCTAATCAGGCGTTTAATGTACAAGGGGAA
The DNA here is from genome assembly GCA_024364735.1 of Boesenbergia rotunda. Classification (NCBI taxonomy): domain Eukaryota; kingdom Viridiplantae; phylum Streptophyta; class Magnoliopsida; order Zingiberales; family Zingiberaceae; genus Boesenbergia; species Boesenbergia rotunda. The sequence goes on along the minus strand of JAGFNQ010002059.1, from coordinate 372,295 downwards.
AGAGTGCTATTGAAGGAAGACATGGGGAAAGAATTACATGGTATATGTAAGCATGACAGGTTGGGCATTCCTTACATCAGATTGGATCGGAAAACACTATAGGGATCTGTTGGAAATTTGTCATGATGTGTACCCTGCACTGATTTTTTCTGGTTGCTGTGATATGGTTTGAGGATGCTATGTAAGTGTAGCAGAGACTGTATTTTCCTGATTATTGATCTACACGGTATTATTTACATTGTGCTTTGACGGGTAATGTTTCTAAATTTTTTGAAGTTATTTTTTGTGAAGCTTGGTTTGTGTATATTGGTTCAGTTGTTTTCTGAATTGAGATTCAGGAGATTTTGTTTTACTGAATTGCAAATAATGTGCTAGCTATATGATTTGTGTTCTGGTTTCTTAAGAAAGATTGGTAGCAGGTTGGAGATTATTGATGTTAAAATGAATGTATCACTTGAGGGATAGAAGGACTACATAGTTCAGCGCTGCAGGGGGTTGATTTCAGAGTTTTCATATGTTGAGGCTGTATTTACAAGATGTTTCAATGATAATCTACACTAAAGATAGTATGGAGTCCTATTGGACTGATTTTGTTAAGAGTCAGGCTGTGAATTGACATTAAGCTGACTGTACTATCAGGGAAGACAGAATAATGCATTTCATGGAAGTTAGATTGGCAGTTTTGTTTGGTATTGCTTTTACAGGGTCCTTTATTGATCTGATACAAAGTGTCTCCAGGAAATTTGTATGGGCTGTTATATATCCAGGTGGTTGTTGAGTATAGAACAGGTCTGATTTCATTTTTGAGTTCTGATCAGATTTGAACATAAAACATGGAATGATTTGTCAGTTTGCAGAGGGCTGTGCCAAAATGGAATTAGATGGTGGTATTACAAATGTCTTTTTCCTTCTGTTGTTTGGGGTTCCGGATAAGTATTCAGAGCTGCTATTTTGTCTCAAGCTGGGAGATGCTATGTAAACAAACTGAGCTATAATGTAACTTGGAAGCTTTTGAAGAATTTGGGCCAAACGTGCCAAATCGCACTGCTCGAGGTAATATTGTTGAGTAAAGTTTATTCAAAGGCTTTTAAGTGGTGAATGGATGTGCCATAAATGATCCATCTAGTCCGTAGCAAACGGCTGCGGTAAAGACAAATCAAATCCGTTTTCAGCTAAGGTTTTTCCAAAAAGCCTAATAGGGTGAATAGATCCATCTTCGGTCTATCTAGTCCGTAGTAACGGCTACGGTAAAGACATGTCAAATCCGTTTTTGGCTAGTCACTTGCCTAAAGTGAACATCGGGTGCGAGAGGCTGTTGGAATGGCTGTTGATATACATGCGTATGGATGTTATATTTGTATTTTGACTAAGATGATTAAAATCTGATGATGCTGTTGGAATGGCTGAGTTAAAAGGAAAGCTGATATTATCCAAGATCTTTGTGATGGAGCAAATGGATAGTGAATGCAATGGAGCTTACGCATGACTAATTAGCATTAAGTCGCAATCAAATCATAGCTGGAGAAAGAGCTTAAAAGCGTCCTCTTATATTCTCATGAGGAAGATGAGGAAGGTGGAAAACATTTGTAAATCTTAAAAAAGTGTCTTTCCAATTTTGAATTACTTGTAAATTCTTGGAGTCTTTGTAATTCCATGCTAGAAGGTTAGGCTTGTCCCCCTTCTAACATGGAGCCTTTTCCCCTGTTGAAAAAAAAACATGTGTCATATTTAATAACAAAAATTAAATACTATCTAGCCTCGTCAACCCCGAGGATTTAATTAATTACAATAATTTACATAATCAATCACACAATCATATTTTAGCCATGATAAGTTGGAATTTATTGCCTGTAACAAAGAGTTAGCCTACGCACATCCATATATCATCCAACAAAAATAATTTATATGATAATGTACAAGTAATTAGCCAATCCTAAACACACTAAACTAGAAACCTCAGCTCTGATACCAATTGATGGGTATGGCTTGGCGGGACTCCTAAGCGAATACTTGGTCATCCTTGAGAGACCTCTCCATGTCTACGGATTAAAAATTAATACGAATGGAGACCCATCTCCCAATGACCATCTCGTCATCGTATCGAACGATCCAAATTACAACTTGGCCAATAATCTCAAAGATTGAGCCTTGTAATTTGCCTAACCGTTCGATCGCAGCAAAGATGACGAGTGGATTGCCGATTTTTGTGTTTATTATCGGGGTCCAATTAATTAATTATTAAATATGATTAACAAATAATCAACACGATAATAATTAATTAATATCAACATGAAATTACGAGGCTAAAACGAAGGATTAAGGGCCCCATTAGGATTGAGGACCCAAAACGAAGGATTGAAGAACAAGGGGCAGCGGTCGGCACAAGGAGGGGTGGCGGCGCTAGGTTACGGCACAACTTGGAAGGGTTGGTGGCATGCAGGCACACACATCAAAACCCGGGAAGGGTTGATGGCATGGAAGCACAACAATCTCCCCGGGTTTGGCACAACAATCTCCCCCTTAGACATGGAGGCGCAACATCAAAACCATGGAGGCATAACAATCTCCCCCTTAATCAGCCCGAGAAGGGTTGGTGGCATGGAGGCACAACAATCCCCCCCTTAGACACTAGAAATGAAGAAAGCCTTTCATACCAAGCCCGGGGAGCTTGTTTCAATCCATACAAGGCTTTTCTCAATTTGTATACATGTCTAGGATAGTTTGGGTCCTCAAACCCGGGGGGTTGTTCTACATAGACCTCTTCCTTAATGACCCCATTAGGATTGGTGGTTGGATTTGTGTTGAGGCAATCGACCCAAGAATGATCGGGAAGATTATGATTTTGATGTGTGTGCCAATAAGTTTAAGGTTAGGGTGTTATGTTATATTTGATATGTGTGGGATTGAGTTTGCAGAACTTAGAGAATCACACATGGAGAACATATCCGAGGGACGAGAACCGAGGGAGGAGACCTCCAACGGCAAGCCGGGAAGTGGACTTCAAGGGTATACGTGAAGGGTGGCATGAAGGCAAGCCAAGGAAGACTTGTGTGCGCATCCGAGGGACGATAGCCAGAGGAAGAAGACTTCAAGGGGCGAGCCAAGGGAGCATACCTGAAGGCATACGTGAAGGAGAGTGTTTTGAGTGATTGTAAGTGAGTTTGGAGACTGGGCAATCGACTGGCCAGAGGGTAGTCGACTGCCAAAACTCACAGAAGGTTTTCAGCCTTCGACCAGTCGACTGCCCCAGGGGCAGTCGACTGGTGACCCCAAAATAACTAGCTGTTGGCTGGCATTTATTGCTAGGCTAGTCGACTGCCCCAGGGGCAATCGACTGGTGCGGGGCTGGATAGCTTGTAAAGTTGTCCTGTTCTCTTATAAAAGGGGGACTTTTCTACACGTGAATGGTACGGTTTTGTACTGTACTGAAGTGTTGCTCATGCCCCGACTGATCGGATCTTCCTCTCGCTCTTCATCGCAACTTGTAAAGAGGAAGAAGACAAAGTTTGTAAAGGTTTCTCCACCTTTGAAGGAGGTTTTCATAGTGGAGAGTGTACAACCGCATGGATCCTTGGATTAGTCACCCCTCGGGGTGGATACCAAGTAAATCTCCCTGTTAGCGTTGATTCTCTTATTTCTTATTGTTTTTGTTTGTATTGCGCTAACCATTTTGTAGAGAAAACTACGAAAAAGTGTTATTCACCCCCCTCTAGCAACGCACTCGATCGTACAATTGGTATCAGAGCCGGTTTGCTTCAGAAGAACTCACCGTCAACTGGAGTAAAGAAAATGACATTTCAAGAGGGATACAACACTGCACGACCTCCATTCTTCGACGGGAACGACTTCACATACTGGAAAGGTAGAATGCAATACTATTTGATGAATAATATTGAAAACTGGATAAGTGTTGCAGATGGATTTGATGCACCCGTCGACGAAGGACGAGAGCCATTACCCATGAGAGCATGGTCCAAGGAAGTCATGAAGAAGGCGCAAGCAAATGCGAAAGCCACCACCACACTTCAATGCGGGCTCTCAAAGGAGCAACTCAACAAAGTGGGGTCATTCAAGAGCGCCAAAGAATTATGGGAGAAACTCGTTGAACTCAATAAAGGGTCAAACGAGTCAAGACGGGTAAAGAAGGATTTACTTGTTGCCCAACTCCAATCCTTGTCCATGAAGACCAACGAGACCGTGAGCCAGCTGCATGGAAGGGTAAAGGAGATCATCAACGAACTCCATGTGATTAGAGAGAAAATTGAAAATCGGGATCTCGTAAGGTACGTTCTATAATCTTTCCCGAGAACAACCTTGTGGGCATCAATGGTTGATGCCTACAAAGTATCAAAGGATTTGTCTATAGTTAAATTAGATGATTTATTTTGCGAATTCGAATTACATGAGCAAGCTAATGTTTCTTCCAAAGAGAAAGGTATAGTTTTCATTGCAGAAAAGGAGGAGAAGAAGAAGAAGGTGATCTACTCCTCTTCATCCGACTCAGAGGAGTCTAGTGCCTCTATGGATAGCGACCAAGATGCCTTCATGGTAAGAAAAATGCATAGGGCATATAAAGTTTTTCTAACAAGTCTTATGCTAGGACTATCACCAAGAGGGTTGATAACCATCATTTTTGTTGATTATTTTAGGCTCTAAAATCCATGATTGATCCACATTTTATATGCTTAAGTTTGCAATTGTATTAGGTTTCATGTATTCCCTTTATTCTGGCTTTTAATTCAAATCTTTGTATATTTGGGATATTTTTGGCACTAAATTTGAATATCATTTTGTAGACTTCATTGATCATGGACCTAGATCAAATCGGGTCAGACTTGAGTCAACATTGGATCCAGATCAAAGGGATCAAGCATCGGATTATTAGGAGCCGTCCATTCCAGAGAACAGCTAGATCTGTGTCATCGGTCAACTTCTGATCAATCCGAGTTCAAGATAGAATCACTCATGTCAATAGATCAAGATCTGAAGCTGGTTGACTGGACCAAACCGCTGATCGAACCCACGCGCAGTAAGGAACAAAAGGAAGCAGAGGCGCGGAGGTTAGGGCAGTCGAGGGGTTCCCGACTCACTCCATCCGCTCCACCCTCACCGCCGGCGATTTCCTCTCCACCTCATCGCCGCTGGACGGACCATCAACGCCGACCACAGCTAGGGCTCTGGGGGTTCCGAACCCTAGCTGAATTTCTCCATCGCATTTCATCGTCGCCGGCCGGACGAGCTAGGGCTCTGTGGGTTCCGAACCCTAGCCGAACGCAGCCGTCGCAGCATGTCCAGCACCACCACCACAACTAGGGCTATGGGGGTTCCGAACCCTAGCTGGCATCTCACCGACCATCTCCTTCGCCAGCTTCCTCTCGGGTTGAGAGGAAACGAGCAACGATCCGTTTCTTTACCGCAGTTTCTTCATTGTTTACATTTACAGCAATTCTTTTCATTTCTAGTAGTAGATTTTTCACAGTTTATTCCTCTGCAGTTCCTTCTTCATCTAGCTTCGTCAGATTCGACAGCTATTTCATCTTCATAGCTTCAATTCCCAGCAGTAGTTCTCCTTTACGGCAATTCTTCCTTCACAGCAATCCAATTCCAGAAGTTCTTCATTAGTTTCAATTCAGCTGCTCTATATCATTTCGTTTCAGCAGTTCATTTCTCTACAGAATTGTCTTCGGCAGTTCAATTCTCTCACAGAAGTTTTGCAGTAGCTCATTAGAGTGGATTAACTGGTGGTTTAATTGCATTGTCAGTTGAAGATTGATCTTATTTGATGAATGTTATGTGTGGATATTGAATATTTGTAGTTGATGGAACTTTTCCATATCAATTGGCATATACTTTAAGCCATTTAGATCATGCTCCATTTGTGTTTGATTAAATGCCCCTAAGAATAATTATTTCAGATTCTATTGTTATGTGATAGTTTGAATTGCTATGTGTTTGATTGAGTGAATGTTTATATTTGATGATCCTTCCCCATTTCAATTTGCACTTACTTGAAGAAATTTCAATCATGTCTATCATGTGTTCGATTAAATGCCTCTTAGAACAGTTAATTTCAATTATGATGTTTCTTAGTTGATTAACTCTTGTTTTGTGTTGCTCTTCCTATTGCTTTAAGTTTCACGTCTTCATTTAAATGCAAGTAAGTTAGATTAGACTAGATTTCTTTAATGCTGTAGGTTTTGTTCTATGTTAGTTTTGTTGATGCTTAATTGCTAGTTGTCTTTTTTCTTTACTGCACTTGTAATTAGGTTAAATTAGATTTCCTTACCTGTACTGTCTTTCCTTAATTAGACTAGATTTCATACCTGCTTTACTATGTCTTTTTGTAGTCTTAAAGTTCAAATCCAAACCCCAGTTTGATATCAAAAATCCAAAAGCAATAAAATACAATCCTTAGAATTATCATGCATCAACTACATTCGTTGGGAGACGACTCGAGTTACTCTATGCTACATTAGTTTAGAGGAGTTCGATATCTTAATTGTATTTGAAACCATGACACGACTGAAACGGTTATCAAGGGGCACATGAAGAATGAGTGCCCCCAACTAAAGAGAAGGGAAGAAAAGAAGGAGGAGAAGAAGAGAAGTGACAAGAAGAGGTCAAAGGAAAAGGAGAAGAGTGACACCAACCTCAAGGCGACTTGAGATGATCCATCATCCTCGGAGGAGGAAGAGGAGCAAGTGCCTATTTTGCACTTATGGGAGTGGACCATATGGAGTCATCGGACGATGAGAGAAGCTCAAGTGGTGATGAAGCGGCTCATCTTCATCATCATCCGAATCAGAGGCGTCAGTAAGTGAGGTATATAGCCTACCCTCCTCTACTTTGGTCAAAATAATTTCTAGCATAAACATGGATTTAGCTAAAGCTAGAAGAAAAAATTAAGGATTTAAAAGATGAAAGTGTCATGCTTAGAGTAGAATCTACAAAACTTAAGGAAGATTTGCATGCTTGTTCTACCATATCACATGATACATGCTTTGAAAATGAAAATAAGGAACTAAGGAAAAAGGTAGAAGACCTAACCAAGGCACTTAGGAAGTTTCAAGTCGGCTCTAGTAACCTTGACATGATAATAAACAGTCAAAGAGCCGTCTATAACAAGGCCGGATTAGAATATAGGCCAAAGACCAAGGAAGTGACCTTTGTCTCACTTATCGGTAGGAATGGTGCATCTAGGAGACAAGTGGCTAAGGGAAACATCAAGAAGGCTTGGGTACCAAAGAAACTTTTAAATGATGCTTGTGGATAAAAAATTTGGGTACCAAAAGATTGCATTTTCCATGTTGTATATGTAAGAGTCAAGGATGCCTCAAATATGTGGATAGTAGATAGTGGATGCTCAAGACATATAACTGGAGATGTGAGCAAGTTCACCACTATAAGCTACCTAAGAGAAGGAACGGTTTCCTTTAGAAATAGTGGGAAACTCAAAATAATTGGTAGGAGCACCATTGAGGTATCTCCTACAATCTCTATTCATAAAGTACTTTTAATTAAGGACATAAAATTTAATTTTCTTAGTGTAAGTCAATTATGTGATGTGGGCTATAGGGTTGAATTTCATGCTAGAAAATGCCTAATTAAACAAAATGGGTCCGATAATGTCATACTAGAATGGTATAGAGAGGCTAACCTTTATTATCTTGATCTTGATTATGCTTCTAACAATTTGGCTAAGTGTCTCATGTCTAAAGAAGAATAAGGGTGGTTGTGGCACCGAAGACTTGGGCACATCAACATGAGGAGCATTGCAAGAGTGGCCAAGGAGGAGTTGGTGAAGGGGCTCCCTATGATCAAGTATGAGAAGACAAAAATGTGTGATGCATGCCAAGAGGGTAAGCAATCAAAATCATCACACAAAGGTAAAACCCTAGCCACCACTACTTTACCTCTAAAACTTTTGCATATTGACCTTTTTGATTGCCATAGTACTGCCTCACTAGTAGGGAGTAAGTATTGCTTAGTTATAGTAAATGATTTTTCTAGATTCACTTAGGTGTTTTTTATGAAACATAAGGATGATACCTTAGAAATCTTTATAGGATTTAGTAAAAGGGTTGAGAATGAAAAACACCTAAAGATTAACCGAATTAGGAGTGATCATGGTGGGGAGTTTCAAAACTCAAGCTTCTCATAATTTTATGTAGAAAATGGGTATAAGCATGAATTTTCATGCCCAAGGACTCCTCAACAAAATGGGGTAGTAGAGAGGAGAAACAGAGCCCTTCAAGAAGCTGCTAGGACTATGCTTAATGCATATTCCCTTCCTAGCTATTTTTGAGCCGAAGCAGTAAATACCGCTTGTTATATTCAAAATCAGGTTTTGGTACATAGGTTCTTAGGTAAAACTCCTTTTGAGTTGTGGAATGGGAGAATTCCACAAGTCCATTACTTCAGGGTTTTTGGATGTAAGGTCTATATTCTAAATACCAAGGATGACCTAAGGAAATTTGAATCAAAAGCGGATGAGGGAATTTTAGTTGACTATTCATCCACTAGTAGGGGTTATAGAGTCTACAACAAAAGGACCAAGGTAATTGAGGAGTCTTCTAATGTTGATTTTGATGAAACTACAAATACTTACCCTAGGAAAGCCTCAATTGATAAGGATATGGAAGAAGTCCAACCCCTTGCCCAAGGAATCCAAGACCTACATTTGGAGGGCAATGATCAAGGGGGAGGAAGAAGTCCACTAGAGGATGTGGATCATGTGGTCAATGAACCCATAACCTCTATGCCCTTGAGACATCACCAAGACCACCCTATTGACCAAATAGTGGGCGATGTCACTCAAAGAGTAAGGACTAGGCCCTATTTTAGAGACCAAAGTAGTCAAATTGCCTTAATATCTCAATTAGAACCTAAGTCTATTGATGAGGTATTAGGTGATGTTGATTGAGTCTTAGCAATGCAAGAAGAGCTAAACCAATTTGAGAGAAGTGAAGTTTGGGAGTTGGTTCCTAGGCCCAATGATTGCACCATTGTAACCACTAGATGGGTCTTTAGGAATAAACTAGATGATCAAGGCAAAATCACTAGGAACAAGGCTAGTTTGGTAGCTAGGGGGTTTAACCAAGTTGAGGGATTGGATTATGATGAGACATATGCCCCCATAGCTAGATTAGAGTCCATTAAAATTCTACTAGCCTATGCCGCTCACATGGGTTTCACACTTCACCAAATGGATGTGAAGTCGACATTCCTTAATGGGGTCATTAAGGAAGAGGTCTATGTAGAATAACCCCCCGGGTTTGAGGACCCAAACTATCCTAGACATGTATACAAATTGAAAAAAGCCTTGTATGGATTGAAACAAGCTCCCCGGGCTTGGTATGAAAGGCTTTCTTCATTTCAAGTCTCTAAGGGTTTTAGGAGAGGAACAATTGACCCAAATTTGTTCCTAAAATCTAAGGATAAGGACATATTTGTTGCCCAAGTGTATGTCGATGATATCATCTTTGGATCAACAAATTGTGACTTTCTACAAGAATCCATCAAATGCATGGAAGATGAATTTGAGACGAGTCTTGTAGGAGAATTAACCTTCTTTTTAGGTCTTCAAGTTAAACAAACAAATGAAGGAACACATGTATTTCAAACTAAGTATGTTAGGGAAATACTAAAGAAATTTGGCCTAGAAAATGCTAAGGTTGCATCTGCCCCTATAAGAACAAATGTGAAAATGGATAGTGATAGTGAAGGAAAAATGGTAGACTCAAAGCAATATAGGAGCATGATTGACAGCTTATTGTACCTACCGCAAGTAGACCCGATATACTTTTTGCGGTAAGTATGTGTGCAAGGTACCAATCATGTGTCAAAGAGTCCCATTTGGTAGTAGTTAAGAGGATCCTAAGGTATGTTAAAGGTACCCTCAATGTCGGGCTTTGGCATCCTAGAACCGCAAATGTCGATCTTATTAGATACACCGACTCAGATTATGCGGGGTGTAAGCTAGATAGGAAGAGTACTAGTGGAGGGTGTCAATTCCTTGGGTCTTCCTTAGTTAGTTGGAGTAGTAGGAAACAACCATGTGTTGCCCTATCAACAACGGAAGACGAATATGTGGCAATGGGTGGTTGTGTTTCCCAACTACTTTGGATCATGCACACCTTAGAAGATTATGAGTTACATAATTCCAAGGTCAAAGTCTTGTGTGATAATGTAAGTACAATCAATTTGACTAAGAATCCAGTTCACCATTCTAGAACAAAACACATTGAAGTGAAGCATCACTTCATTAGGGACCATGTGGCTAGGGGAGACATAGAATTACACTATATTGAGTCAAAGTCAAACCTTGCCGACATTTTTACCAACCCTCTTCCCGAATCCGAGTTTACATCCTTAAGAAGAGGCCTTGGAATGTGTTTTGTAGAGGTATAGGATGAACTTTGGAGTAACACAATAGGAAAGTGTGCTTGATCCATTAGGATGATACAATTGGTTCACTTGTACTTATGGCATAGTGTTGAATCATTAAATGTATCAAAATATGAAAAATAGACCAACCATGGGGAAAGCAAGTGTTTAATTAATGGACACTTTGCCCAAAGATCATGGCTGGGCATTTTATACATTTGAAAACCATTTCATGTTTTATATGTTTTGTCATAAGCCTCGAAGAAATTTAAATACAAAACTAGGTTGAGCAATTGATATAAACATAGTGGCTTTCAACAATTTTGAACTTTGGTCAAAAGTTAAGCATGTTTGAAATTTTTCATGAACTGATATTTTTCCTTGATAGAGTATATAGTATATCAAACATGCTTGCAATGTTTTACAATTTTTGAAATTTTTTGGAATTTCTAGGAGGTTTCTGAAATTCGGCTCAGAAGCTGAAAATTGAGATTGACATAGTATCAGTCGACTGCCCCTTGGGGCAGTCGATTGGCACGCTTGATTCCAGCCTGCTGAGCTATTTTTTAGAAATCCAAAATTCTCTCATTTGATGCCATGGATTAGGGTTGCTTGAGGCAATAGTTTTGATGGTGTCAAAGGGGGAGAATGGGTGGTTTAAGTTTAATTTTTAGCTTAAAATGGGTGGTTTAAGTTAAAATCTTGGATTATGATGAAAATGAATGAAAGCATAGGATTAAGGGGGAGGTTACCTCTTAGGTCTTGCTATGTCTTATATTTTTAATTGTTGTTGCTTGGTGTTAAGATAGGTTTGAAACTTAATTTGGATTATGAGTAGAATTGAAAATGGGAGAAGACATTGATTAAGGGGGAGGTTACCTCTTAGGTTTTTGATATGCCTTATATATTTCAATTGCTACTGTTATTTACTTTGTTGACTGGTATTTTATCCCTAAACTTAAACATATTGTCACACATCAAAAAGGGGGAGATTGTTGAGGCAATCAACCCAAGAATGATCGGGAAGATCATGGTTTTGATGTGTGTGCCAATAAGTTTAAGGTTAGGGTGTTATGTTGTATTTGATATGTGTGTGATTGAGTTTGCAGGACTTGGAGAATCACACATGGAGAGCATATCCGAGGGACGAGAGCCGAGGGAGGAGAGCTCCAAGGGCAAGCTGGGAAGTGGACTTCAAGGGCATACGTGAAGGGTGGCATGGAGGCAAGCCAAGGAAGGCTTGTGTGCGCATCTGAGGGGCGATAGCCAGAGGAAGAAGTCTTCAAGGGGCGAGCCAAGGGAGCATACCTGAAGGCATACATGAAGGAGAGTGTTTTGAGTGATTGTAAGTGAGTTTGGAGACTGGGCAGTAGACTGGCCAGAGGGCAGTTGACTGTCAAAACTCACAGAAGGTTTTCAGCCTTCGACCAGTCGACTGGTGCGGGGCTGGACAGCTTGCAAAGTTGTCCTGTTCTCTTATAAAAGAGGGACTTTTTCGCACGTGAACGGTATGGTTTTGTACTGTACTGAAGTGCTACTCATGCCCCGACTAATTGGATCTTCCTCTCGCTCTTCATCGCAACTTGTAAAAAGGAAGAAGACAAAGTTTGTAAAGGTTTCTCCACCTTTGAAGGAGGTTTTCATAGTGGAGAGTGTGCAACCGCATGGATCCTTGGATTAGTCACCCCTCGGGGTGGATACCAAGTAAATCTCCCTATTAGCGTTGATTCTCTTATTTCTTATTGTTTTTGTTTGTATTGCGCTAACCATTTTGTAGAGAAAACTCCGAAAAAGTGCTATTCACCCCCCCCCTCTAGCAACACACTCGATCGTACAGTTTGGTCAGTTAGAACAATGGTTAGCCAACTAGGATCTGATGTTTGGAAGAGAACCCAGGGTTGGTCAGTTTGGCCAAGGGATAAGTTAAACATGACTTGATATTTGGCAGAGTGATTAAACTTATCTGAACTGAGCCAAACATGACTTAATATTTGGCAGAAAGAAGTCTAGTCAGGATTAAGATGACAAGCAAAGAAGTCCTTATCGAGGCACGAAATCCTAGTGAGTGAAGTTGTGTCCTAGTAAGTGAAGCTAGGTGGACGAAATCCTGGTGAGTTAAGTTGGGCATGAAGAACTGGCTGAGGGTTAGGCATGAAGTCCTAGTTCGGGAAATTGGGCATGAAGGCCTGGTCACGATTTGGGCATGAAGACCTGGCCAAGGGTTGGGTACGAAGTCCTGGTTCGAGGAATTGAGCACGAAGTCCTAGTCGAGGATTGGGCAGAAGGCTTAGCCGAGAGAGGACTATGGACAGAAGTAGAGACGGGTTGAGGATCGGACGTCTTGAGATCTCAGAGTCTTGGAAGCCGAGCAAAAGTCCAACTAGAGGTCCTGGTTGGCAAAAGGTAACTTCTCTAGAGTGTAGTAAGTGAAGACACGCTCCCCAGAAAAAGGAATAGTTTGCATCGGTTCGACCTAGGATTTCATTTGAAATCCAAAGTCAGAACTAGACAGCTCTAGCTGTCAATTATTTAGGCTAAGGATTGTTTGTTTGTCTTGTGTTTGTTTGTCTTGTAGGAACTTGGAGTTGGTGGCATGATAGGAGAACAAACGGAAACAAATAAGGCTCAGAAAAGGGGCTCCCGGGTGCCCCCATCAACCCAGGCGTCCCATCATCCTAGGCACCTCCCATCATAGGCGCCCCTAACATCCCAGGTGCCTCATTGCTCCCAGGCACCCAAGAAGGTAGGTTTTATCCTTGCGTGCTATTCGCTGGTTCGGATCAGATTGCTTCACCTTTAAGGTGCCTCTATGGGCTTTAGGGCACTCGGACGAAGTGTATATATGGGGATTCATCCCCTTAGTTCATGATATCAATCTTTCCGTTTGATTACTCATTCCTTGTGATGAAAAAGTGCTAAGACAAAGCTCTGTGACCAAGGAGGCTCCAGGAGGAAGTCCGCGATGCTTCAGACTTCTGGTCTGGTCCGGATCGCCATTTTTGTTGGTTTGCATTTACTTACAAGTTGTGTTCATTTCATTATCATTATTGCGCTTGTACCAAAAACTGTAAGACAGGTTTCTCCGCCTCTGAAAAACTTTCGAAAAGGAGACCACTAGTGGACGAGTGCTACCCGTAATTAGGTCTTGGACGTACTGACCCTGGGGGTTAGGAACCAAGTAAATCCCGCATGTTTACTGTGTTGTGTTTTTCCTTTATTATTCCGCTGTGCTACTAACAACTTTGATATAAAGCGAATGATCGACTAAGTTCTGGAAAAAGTTTACGAGTCGATATTCACCCCCCCTCTATCGACGCCACCGATCCCACATAAACATGCAAAATATGAAAGATTAGTGGCAATTCGTTGTATAAACGAGAAGGATTGAGTTGAAAAATAGTTACCTTCTCTCTATCAAGGTTGAGGAAGAATATGAGGTGGAACAGTTTTGGAACCTAAACTCGAATCTCAAAGTGGAGAGAGGTTAGGGAAGAGAGTCCAAAGGTTTTGGAACCCTTGGAATGGCTGGAACGTCGATGAAGGTCGAGGGGCAATGAGGGGTGGTCGAAACTAGGGTTTCAACACCACCCGTGCGTGGGAGTTCTTTTTAAAGAATCGCGACATCAGTCGACTGATGTCGGTCACAGAATTATTAGTCGACTGATGTCGGTCATAGAATTATCAGTTAACTGATCTATATCGAACAACCTAGTTTCTCTAGACAACACTGTTACTAGTCAACTGAGACAGATATTAGTTGACTGTTACCCTGAAGTCAGCTTTTTCAATATTTCTGACCGATTTTTAGAAATGCATAAAAAATTCTAAAAAATTCAAAAAATTAGTAAATTTTGTAAACATATTTCTTTTGGTATTCTTTAATAGGCAAAAAAATGTTTTCATTAAAAGTCAAAATATTTTTGAATTTTTGATCAAACCTCAAAATCTTGAAACACATTTAAGTTATGTATCAACTTTGAAGCCTAGTTTTGAAACCATATGTTTTTCAAATCTATACCACTATAAGTAGAATATATAATGGTTTTCAAAATATTTAAAATGTAAAACTATGATCCATGGTCAAGATGTCCATTAATTAGACATTTGCTTTATCCATAGTTGATCTATTATTACTAAAATGATACATTTAATAACTCATCAATATGTCATAAACACAAGTGAATTATTTGTATCATCTTAACATCTCATATGCATAGATACAACCATAAATCAAGGCAATATGAGATGAAATAAAGAAAAACACAAGAAAGACCTCCTAAGATTTTTGTGAGATGCGTTGAGGCACTATCTTAGTATTAAATCATGCAAGGCTAAAGTTATAATTCTACAAAGCACATACCAAGTTCTCTCCTTAGAGAGGTGAACTCCGCTTCAGATAGAGACTTGGTAAATATGTCGACAAGATTAGATATTGATTCAACATAATGGAGTTCAATGGTACCTCTTGCCACATGATCTCTAATGAAGTGATGTTTTACTTCAATATGTTTTATCCTAGAGTGATGAACCAGCATTTTAGTGAAATTAATAGTGCTCACATTATCACATAAAACTTTAACCTTGGAGTAATGAAGCTCATAATCCTCCAAGATATGCATTATCCAAAGTAATTGAGCTACATAATCACCCATAGCCATATATTCGACCTCGGTTATAAATAAAGGAACAATTGGTTGCTTTCTACTACTCCAACTCACTAGGGAGGATCCAAGAAATTAACATCCATCACTAGTACTCTTCCTATCCAATTTGTAACCCGTATAATTAGAATTGGTGTACCCAAATAAATCAATATTTTGATTTCTAGGGTACCAAAGACCGATATTGAGAGTTCCCTTGATATATCTTAAGATTCTTTTTACCACTACTAGGTGAGATTCTTTAGCACAATATTGATATCTTGCACATATGCCTACCGCAAATAGTATATCTGGTCTACTAGTGGTTAGGTATAGCAAATTACCAATCATGCTTCTTTATTACTTTGGATCAACTAATTTTCCTTCATGATCACTATTTATCTTGATATTTGTTCCAATGGGAGTAGACACTACTTTAGAATTTTTCAAACCAAATTTCTTGATAATTTTCTTAGCATACTTTGTTTCATAGAGATAAGTTCCTTTATTAGTTTGTTTGACTTGCAATCCTAAAAAGAAAGTCAACTCCCCAACTAAACTCATTTTAAATTCATTTTCCATGTGTTTGATGAATTCATGAAGAAGCTCATTATTTGTTGACCCAAAAATGATGTCATTAACATAAACTTGGGTAACAAAAATGTCTTTATCTTTAGACTTTAGAAATAGAGTTGGATCAATTATTCCCCTTCTAAAGTCCTTAGAGATTAAGAAGGATGAGTATCTTTCATACCAAGCTCAGGGAGCTTGTTTTAACCCATATAAGACTTTCTTTAATTTATAAACATGATTTGGTTAATCTATGTTTTCAAAACTGGGTGGTTGCTTCACATAAACTTCTTCCTTAATAAACTCATTAAGAAATGTCGATTTCACATCCATTTGATGAAGTTTAAAACCGATGTGAGCGACATATCCTAATAAATCTGGATGGATTCTAATCGAGCTACGGGAGCTTATATTTCATCATAATCATGTCCCTCAACTTGATTGAAACCCCTAGCTACTAACCTATCCTTGTTTCTAGTGACTCTCCCTTGATCATCCAATTTATTCCTAAAGACCCATTTTGTTGTGACAATTGCACTATCATTAGGTCTTGGGACCAATTCCCATACTTCACTTCTCTCAAATTGGTTCAACTCTTCTTGCATTTCTACGATCCAATCTGTATCAATTAAGGCTTCATTAATCAATTTTGGTTCAAGTTGTGATATTATAGCAATTTGACTAGTATGCTCTCTAAAATAGGATCTAGTCCTTACTCCTTGTGCAACATCTCCAACTACTTGGTCAATAGGATGATCTTGATGATGCCTTAAAGTTCTAGAGATTGTGGGCTCATCAACTTCATGATGATCATTTTCTTTTCCATCATCCAAAGCACTTCTTCCTCCCCCTTGATCAATACCCCTAAGTGTAAGTTTTGAATTGCTTGGGTAATATTTTGATTTCTTTCATCTATATCCTTATCAATGAAGGATTTCCTAGAATAAGTACTAGTAGACTCATCAAATTCAACATTAGATGATTCTCAATCATTTGAGTCCTTTTGTTGTATACTCTATATCCTCTACTAGTAGATGAGTACTCAACTAGAATGTCATTATCCATCTTAAACTCAAATTTTCTTAAATAATTTTTAGTATTTAAGATATAGACCTTGCAACCAAACACTTTAAAATAGTGAATTTGTGAAAATTTTCTATTCCATAATTCAAAGGGTGTCTTTCTTAAAAATCCATGAATTAAAACATAATTTTCGATATAACAAGTAGTATTTACCGCTTTCACCCAAAAATAACTAGGTAAAGAATAAGCATTAAGCATAGTTCTAGCCGCATCTTGCAAGGCTCAAATTTTTCTTTCTACAATCTCATTTTGTTGATGTTGTTGGGTTCTCCCGGCACATGAACATAAAACGCATCGAAACAAGAACCCACGAGCGATCCATGCGAAAGAAAAACTCGTACGAAGTTTCTATCTAATTGATTTATCTACTGTGTATACCTTTGGAGTGTGCCCTTTGCTTATCCCGCTCGTCCAAGATGCACCGGATCTCTTGCACGTTCAAGTGTCCGCGCCTCTATTCATATCCACACGGACACAATTTCTCAACTTCGAGAGAACTAACTTAGTTGTTCTAGCAACTTGAGGTAGTTCATAGAATACTAAGAACCCTACAGTAGGGTTTCGGCCAAGAAGGGAGAAGAGGAAGAAGAGAGGAAGGGAAGAAGGAAAGCACATACTTATCATTCAAAGTGACAAAGTCCCTCTTTTATATTCATCCCATGAATATGAAGAGTCTTTTGTCTCTTTGACTTCCCTTCATTAACGCCAATAAAGAGCACATCTTTTCATGTGACTCTTCACCTTCTCTTCATCCAATGAAGAGAGACTTTTTCTCTTTCCTGCATGCAATTCCGACCGGGCCTCTCAGGATTCCGACTAGGTCTTCCGACCAAGTCTCCCAAGTGTCGAGCTCCCGACCCATTTTGTCGAGCTCCGACTCAATATGCCGAGCTCCTAGCCTAGTCTGCCGAGTGCCGACCCAGTCTGCCGAGCTCCCAGCCCAGTTTGCTGAGTGCTGACCCAGTCTGCCGAGCTCCCAACCCAGTCTGCTGAGTGCCGAGCTCCCGACCCGCATTCCCGAGTTCCTAACTCGAGCTCCCGAACTGACCACCCGAGTTCCCAACTCGAGCTCCCGAACTGACCTCCCGAGTTCCCAACTCGGGCTCTCGAAATGACCTCCCGAGTTCTCAACTCGGGCTCTCGAACTGACCTCCCGAGTTCCCAACTCGGGCTCAGATCTCCCGAGTTCCCAACTCGGGCTCAGATCTCCCGAGTTCCCAACTCGGGCTCAGATCTGCCGATCAGATATCCCGAAGCATTGTGTCCTTATTGTGGACCCAATAGGTTCTCGTGACATTGGCAATGCGCCTAAACACTTTATACACATAAGCAATGAGCGGCATCTAGCAATGCATCATTGCTACCCAAGTAACAAGAAAAGTTAAGATCTGACTAAACCTCCGTGACTATGATAAAGTATGACCTTGTCTTTCTATCCTTGATATCTAGATTGACCAATGAGGCATAGACCGTGTCATCCTCAATCAATCTTGTATTTCTTGATCCCCGAGTAAACTCACTCAAACAAATGAGCTCAATATCTCATATTGAGTCATTTGAGCATGACCATGCATTTCAGTAGTCCTACTTGATCAAGGGGCCCGCATATATCACTCTCGTCATATGGGAGGGATAGATCCCATCTACATCACTCACATCCCTCCGCATAATTCATTACATACCCAATGATCGTCTTTATAGTCTACCCTGTTACGGGTGACTTTTGACGATATCAAAGTATATAACTCCTTATGTAGGGAACCGTAATGACTTCAGGTCTAAGGACTATTCATACCAATAGTCACATGAGAAAGTTTATGACACTCATATGACAATCTACGAAACTTTCTCATAGCGGGTCAATTCAGTACACATTCTCCAATGTATATACATGTGTCAACTTGATATCACATATCCATGACTTGTGAGCTCAAGTCATCAGTTGACCTACATGCTAGTCTCCATGCATTAATATTGTCCCTGAATATTAATGCTTGACTAGGAATAATTTAGTGTAGTGTTCTCTACATTATCTCACTATCGATTCAACCAATCGATATAATGTAGATAAGAACCTACTACACAAGATATTATTATACTTAGTTATTCGACACAGAATACAAAGTAAGTATAATAACCAAACATGCCTTTATTAATGATAGAATATGATACAAAATGCCCTAGTCAATCATCACATAATTGACTCTAGGGCTCCTACTAACAGAGGTATTCTTGGACAAGAAAATTCATGTTTGTACACATTTTCTAGAAAAAAACTAGAGAAGTTTGAATTTTCAAACTCTCTACCATGATCACTCTAATTCAGTTGATTTTGAGATTTATCTCATTTTCAATTCTTTTGCTAAATCCTATGAATATTTCTAGAGTTTCATCCTTATGTTTTGTGAAGTAGACCCAAGTGCATCTAGAAAAATCATCAATAATCACTAAGTCTCATTTATTGCTATCTATTCTATATAGTAGTTGTGCGAGCAAGTGTACATAGATATAGTAGCATGCCACTGTATGGTTGAATTGATTGATTCTAGTTGTACTTACATGTGTACCTAGATATATCATGATTAGGTTATGATACTTGTGTTTGATCTGTGCATGTTATATTGAGTTATGTGTTGATGATCTGGTAGGGGTTACATGAGTTAGAGTCATTCACCATGCTGCATTGTTGCATGTTGGTGATCATCGACTCCCTTGTGGTCTATGCCCATCGTCGTTACATGATCAACACACATAACCACTCAGGGTTAGTGGATACCATTGGGTGTGTGCCTTTGCTTTGTACTACTCCGCTCGATTGCTCATGGGTAGTGGTTCGGGGCGTTGTAGTAGGTAGGGATCCCTCCTCTTTCCATAGACCAAGGAAAAGAGAGAGATATCTCCCCCACATGGGGCTGAGTGTTTACTCCACCAGCATCCTGTCTATTGGGTCACTCAGGAGTAGTGATGACAAGTGTGTAGTGTCACAACCCTACTAACTTGGCTGACACATATGACATGCTCGGTGGCTTGATTGGTGTCAGGGGTGACCATGTCATTGCATCATGTGCATATGATGCATTTGCATTTGATTGTGATTGTTGTATTTGTTTGCTGCATATGTTTACATGCACATATAAGAGATATTATGTGTTGGTGTCGATGCCCTTGCACCTTCTCTATGATACGAGCCTTTTATGATCAGGATAGGTTGATTTCTGGTATGTACATTCATTTGGTACTTTCAGTTATGCATATTCTCATATTTCCTTTAGACTCTATCCTATTGTTTCTTTATAGCTTGTACAACTATTTATTATGTCAACATATCTTTCTCTATACCCACAGAGTCCACTTGAACTCATCACCCATCACAATATTTTATTTTCATGTTGATAGGTCACCAGGGGAGCCCAGTTACCAGTTTCAGGTTCGTACGACTCAAACTTTGGTTGCTTCTGTGTATTTTTGTTTTATTATAGCAGACTTCTTGTTCTATATTGGGTTTTCTTTCGTGGACTTGTATTGTGTTACATTTGATGCAGTTTTGTATTTTTGAGTTCTCTGTTGGACTTTGTGTGTATTGTTTTTCTATGCGCCTACCCAGAGGTTAGCTCAAGTGAATGTTATGGATTTATTGTTGAGATGCATTTACTTTCCTATCCTATATCTCTTGTTTTGAGACCTGAGGCCATTATTATATTGCATATATTGTATGAATGTTCCAAACTGTCCGTTATAGAGGGGAGATGTTGTCAAATTGTATATTGGACCAGTGGATCCGCTGTTTAGCAAGTCGCCGAGCTCCCGACCCTGTCTGCCGAGCTCCCAACCCAGTCTGCTGAGCGCCGAGCTCATGACCTATTCTGCCGAGTGCCGAGCTCCCGACCTAGTCCTGAGCTCCTACCCAGTCTGTCGAGTGCGAGCTCCCGACCAAGTCCCTGAGCTCCTGACCCGAGCTCCCGACCCGAGTCTCCCGAGTTCCCAACTCGAGCTTTAGATCTCCCGATCAGATCTCCCGAGTTCTCAACTCGGGCTCCCGATCAGATTTCCCGAGTTCCCAACTCGGGCTCTCACTTAGACTTCCCGAAGCATCATGTCCTTAGTGTGTGATCCAATAGGTTCTCGGGCGTTGGCAATGCGCCTAAACACTTTAGACACATAAGCAATGAGCAGCATCTAGCAATGCATCATTGCTACCCACGTAACAAGAAAAGTCAAGATCTGACTAAACCTTCATGACTATGATGATGTATGACCTTGTCCTTCTATCCTTGATATCTAGATTGACCAATGAGCATAGACTGTGTCATCCTCGATCAATCTTTGTGTTTCTTGATCCCCGAGTAGACTTACTCAAACAAATGAGCTCAATATCTCATATTGACTCATTTGAGCATGGTCATGCATTTCAGTAGTCCTACTCGATCAAGGGGCCCATAGATATCACTCCTGTCATATGGGAGGGATAGATCACATCTACATCACTCATATCCCTCCACATAATTCATTACATACCCAGTGATCGCCTTTATAGTCCACCCTGTTACGGGTGGCGTTTGACGATACCAAAGTACATAACTCCTTATGTAGGGAACCATAGTGACTTCAGGTCTAAGGACTATTCATATCAATAGTCACATGAGAAAGTTTATGACACTCATATGACAATCTACGAAACTTTCTCATGGTGGGTCAATTCAGTACACATTCTCTAATATATACCCATGTGTCAACTTGATATCACATGTCCATGACTTGTGAGCTCAAATCATCAATTGACCTACATGCTAGTCTCCATGCATTAATATTGCCCTTAAGTATTAATGCTTGACTAGAAATAATTTAGTGTAGTGTTCTCTACATTATCTCACTATCTATTCAACCAATCGATATAATATAGGTAAGAACCTACTATACAAGGATATTATTATACTTAGTTATTTGTCACAAATAATAAAGTAAGTATAATAACCAAACATGCCTTTATTAATGATAGAATATGATACAAAAAGTCCCTAGTCAATCATCACATAATTGGCTCTAGAGTTCCTACTGACATATAAGACCTTCATTACAATTTAAATAATCGTCATAATTAGAAACGAATAAAATAAAGTTTATACTTTACAACTCTCATTCAATTAATGAAACATGAAATAAGCAAAGAATAACTTACTTCTCTTAGGAAATCATTGCTTTTGAGAAAAATTGAGGAGAGTAGATAGGAAGGAAGACAAAAAAAAAATAAAATAAAAAATAAAAATAAAGAGTTTTACCTTTTTCATTAGCAACCTCGACTAGTTTCAATGTGCTCGGTAATGACACAAAGAAAGCAAAGAAGATAAAACATAACTATTCTTGCGGTACTAACAAAATCCTAAAAAATATGAAAAGAGGAAGAAGATGCACGGACAGAGGGCTGGTCTTGTTGCTAGAAGAGGGTAGCAGCTGATGTTGTGTTTCTTGGTTACTGGAGAAGAGAAAGGAAAAGAAAAAAAGAACTTTTATGCTTGAGAAGAGGAGAGGAAAAATTATAGATTTACTACCATTAGAGAACATAAGGAGAAGAAACAAATAAGGAAAAAAAGAAAGAGAAAAATAAAAGAGTAGGATGGATGAAGGGGTAACATATGATACGGTGGGGTTACAATGTACGTACAGAGAAAAGAGAGAGAAAAAAATCAAATAGAAGGTTTACTCAAAAAATATTCTAATTCATTATAAATCGATTAAACTCGTTTAAATCATAAACTTTATTTAGATATAACTTGACTAAATCAACTATAAATCAATCTCGATTTGAATCAACATAAACGTTATATCCGTATCTACCGTTGGAAGTTTGAACCTGATTCAATTTAAATTTAACGCCCCCACTCATGTTCTATGATTTAGTATATCCATTTATTATTATGTATTTTATTTTTAAAATTCAATATTGATAGGGATGAGTAATCGGGGAGGACACGTGGCACAGGAAAGCTATGTGGCTGGGCCAACCATGCTAGAGACCCGAGGTCAGACCGGGGGCTTGAGCACCTGAGACTATCTCTGGAGAATGGAGGAAGTCCCTCGAGGCTAGACTGGGAGCTCGAGCTCCAGAGATTATCTCGGGGGAATGAGAAAGGTCCCCGAACTCAGTCCGGTAGATAAGACTTCGAGACTAATTCGGGAGAGTGGAACCCAAAGAGCAGCATAGGGATAAAAGAATAAAACTTCAAGTACTCTCCCCTCCTTCTAGAACAGGAAATTCAGCAAGTAATTATTGCTTGTAACACATGGTAATGATGACCTTAATAGTCACGGTGGTCGTTACCAGTCATCATGGAGAGACGAACAACTGTCAAATAACCGATGACTAAGAAACGTGAAGGGGAGGTAGAGATACATGGGGGGAAGGCGTCAGGTATATAAGATGCTTCGGCACCTAAGTAAAGGGGATAAGATTTTAGAACTCAAATATTTTGATTTCTCATTTTCCTCCCTAGAAGAAGGAGTTTTGACTTGAGCCCAGAAGAAGGAGTTTTGACTTGAGCGTCGGAGAGGGCTCCATCGGAACTTCTTCCGGTGCATCCCCTTTATGCTCGTGTTAATTTCGCAGGCACTGACATCTTCTCCTCGTCATTGTTATCGTGGACTGCGATTTGGTGATTCGTTATCCCCGTCGTTCACTTTCGGATCAAATACTTAATATTTTAATCATGATATTTCCTAATAACGTAGTACCAATAGATAGCTAAGGTTATGGGCTTTCTAAATATGTGATCAATTTTAGTTTCTAGCAATGAACAATGATGAATCGATCAATTAGAGTGACAGTGAGACTTTCAAATATATAATATTATTTTTTTTATCAAAATGTGAAAGGGGGTGGTTGCACTCCCTCTCCTCACATGGCTATGCCTATGTGTCTAGTCAACCATGATTCACTTGAATTTTTTTTTGTCAACTTTTTGTTTGATTTTCGGTTAGCAAATTTTTGATCAACCATAACCTATTTAGAATTTTCCTGCTTGTCAAATATTCAATCAACAACAACCCACTTAGACTTCTTCATTGTCAAGTATTCGATCTACCTTGACTTACTTGATTCTTTAGTTAAACAACTAATATATTGATTAAATATTGAAACTAAATTTGAGTCAACTCGAGCTTGGCTAGCCTGGTTAATCTTGACCAGAGGTCGATTGAACCAACAGTAAGTGGATTCTCCACCTACGAAAGGTATCCGAATACGAGAATGATAGTGGGTATAGATCGCTAAGATTAAGCCTTGGTGTAATCGCCTTGGGATGCAGGAAACTAAGTAAAATCGATTTATATTAGACTTGTGTTTTCTTTTATTGTATATTTTATTTCCACTATATGTTAACCTTTTGTAGATGAACATGAAATCAAGACGAAGTAATCAAAGTTATTTATCCTCTCTAACTCAATATGAATCCTAACAAAATTTACTTTACTAACATGTAATATCAAAACAAGGATAGAGAAGGATTGTGAGTTTCTCTTTTCTTTTCTCCTATGCGGCCATGCATTCTCTCTTCGTTATTCAGCATACAGAATTAAGGAGATAGGATTAGTTTAGGAATGAATTTAAGTGAGCGAAATAAAAAAAATTTCGTAGATAATAATAAACAATAAGATTGGAGTGGGCTAATTCTCGGACAGCTCGGCTTAAGATATGCTCTAGTAACGACTGTTCAAATTGTTTAAAGAGACACTTTCGCTTCCCACCTATGAGCAGTGTTATCCTACATCACTTGGATCGCTCTAACTCAGTCGTTGGATTCAAATTCGGTTGACGATATCAATTTAGCTAAAATTTTTTGTTGTATTTAAATTTAATTAAAGTTGTCCAAGTTGCTTATTTTGTAATTTGTTAAAACTTATAAAAAATTATTTACTTTTAATATTTTAGAAATAAATGGACACCTTTTTTAAAAAGTTGAAAATATCTCTTGGATAATTAAATAGAAAAGTATATTATTTAAAGTTATAAAAATCATTAATTTCATAATTTATTATTTTTTTAAAAAATAATTTCAATATTTTAAAAATAAATGGAGGTCTTTTAAGAAAAGATAAATTTCTATAGAAATTTTATTAGGATAATTAAAAATCTTTATTAAATTTTTTTTATATAATTTTTATTTGGATAATTAGTATTTTATTCAAAAAATTTTTTTTATAAATAATAAATTGTGTATATATATATATATATAATAAACAAAAGAGTGTTCTAAAGATAGTAAACATCAATTTTTTCGCCAAAATAAAATAGCATCTCCATAAATAGAAAGCCTAATCAAGGAAAATGTCTTAAATTCTACATAGATAAATCTACTTCTTCATTTTAAAAAGTCAAATATTCATTTTAAAAATTTATTTTTTTAAATCATAGACATGATAAACTTTTAATATTATCTTCTTGAAATTATAAAAACATTAAAATTGTTTTATTTATTTATCATATCAAATTTCTTATTTTTTAAATCATAGCCATTTAAAATATGAAACTTTTGATATTATTATCTTTTTGAAATTGTAAAAGCATTTAAATTATTTTGAAATTCTATATATATATATATATATATATATATAAGTTTTCTAACAAAGTAACCACCAAACTTTTCACCTAAATAATATCTCCGTAAATAGAAAGTTTAATTAATAAAAATATCTCAAATTCTATCAATAGATAAATTATTATGTCTTAATTTAAAATGTCAAATTTTCCTTTTAAAGATTAATTAATTTTTAAAATATAGCCACTTAAAATATGATAAACTTTTGATATTATTTTTTTTGAAATTATAAAAATATTTAAATTATTTTTAAAATTCAGACATAATGTATTAATTTATATATTTATTTATTATTTTTGAAATCATAGCTATTTAAAGCGTGATAAATTTATTTTAAATAAAACTATTTTGGCTTTAAAAAGTTACCAAATTTTTTTTTAAAAAAACAAGATTTTACATTGACTTTTAAAATGTTAGTGATAACATTATTTTTTTTAAAAAAAAGCTTGTAATAGTTTTAAATTTCAGATCTGAGACAAGCTTTGTTCGAGTTCATTGACAAAACATAGAAAGAGAAAACATGATGCTATTTCTCAAAGAAAACATTCTACTTTGGCTAATTTTTCTAAAAAAAATAAGTTAAAGATATACTAATTTAAACACCCTTAATGCTTTATTTAAAAAATAAATAAATAAATAAAAATAAAAAGAAGGTGTTTTACGTTGTATGGGTGACGGTCAATGTTTCTAGATAACCACGCTTCGCAACGAGTGACATCACAACTTGAGCCCTGGTACTCCCAACGAACGCGTTGACTTTTTTCCTCCCAGCTTCAAATTTGGGATGCCAACGGAAGCAGCGACGTGGCTTCAAACCAAGAGCACATCATAAACGAGCTGAATCAAATTTAATTATGTTTAAATGTATTTATTTATCAAATTTATTCCTAAATTTTAAATCCCAAACAATATTAAATATTATTATACTTATAAATTAAATATTTATCTGATACATAAAATTTTAAATTATTTTCATAATTTAAAATTTAAAATTATATATTTAATAAAAAAAACTTTTAAAAATAAATTTATAATTTAAATTTTTGACAAACTAAAATTTTCAATCTTATTTATTTTGTATAACCAGATGCATTCATTAAAGAGAGAGCATCATGTCTTTAGATTTAGATACAATTTGACATAACAAATTAGGATAAGAACATTCCCGTTATTCAAATGTAAGGAAGAAAGAAAAACTTTCCAGGTCAATAAGTGAGCAACTCTATTAGCTGACCTTCTCATATGAGCAAGGGAGATTAAATTCAAGATAGTATGAAAAGATTTAATTTCCATAGCTAGCGCACCATGAGACTTAGATCCCCTGTAAATTGTGTTATTGCTTGAACCACTTGTAGGGAGTTCGAATATATACAAACATTTTGAATACCCAAGTGAGCACATGAAGCCATTCCATAGCGAATCGCTATCAACTCCACATCTTTCACCAACCACAAGTCTCGAATAACTTCCGTCTTAGCACTCAAAACTTATCCATGCGAATCTCGAATAATTGATCCAACACTCAAATGATTCTTGACCTCATCATAGCACACATCCACATCTAGACGAACCTCATTAGGATTAGGAGATTTTCAAATCAGTTCTGAGTTTACTTTTATTAAAGGATATAGTACCTCTCCTATCAAGTTAAACTCCCCAAATACCTCCAGGATCAGAAACACCCACTCTACCCTAACTCGGTCAATATACTATCCTATTATGATTTCGTTTACATATCTCTCCCATACTGTTTAACACATCATTGCAAACAATTTAAACTCATCCTTCGAAACCATCATAACTAGATAGATGCCACAATCCACAAAAGAAGTCATATTGGCCTTGCTAAAATAGCTCCAGAACTGAATGTGTTTTCATACACTTCGAACCACCGGACAAAACAAAATGCAGTGACTAGTAGACCTATCATGGGACTTACATAAAGGGTGAAAACCCTCAATCGGAACATGCTTAGTTTTGAGATTTCTTACTGTAGAATAAAATATTTGGATGTCCGCCACAAAAAAATCTGAACCTTAGAGGGAATTTGAAGTTGCCAAACAAATTTCAACCATGATTGATTGGCATGAGAAGATTGAAAAGGACGGGGATTCTCTTTGATCGTCTCCAAGAGATACCCAAATTTGATTGTATATCGACCATGGGGCTTCCCTACCAATATCAAATGTCCTCACCTCCCTTACGGTTCAATGGTATATTAAGGATTATTTCAACTTCATGTGGGCAAAATTTGTGTGCATCGCCTGCCCATCCCACATCCGTATATTTGTGATAAAACTGTCTACTTTAATCAATGGGTCTGGTAGAGAGTTGAAATATCTTTTAAAAGTTAGAAAGCATGGAATTTATATATTTGAATTTGCTAAGATGTTTTGTCTGTTTCCTACTCTCCAGCACAAACCTTAATGAACAAGATCTCTACCCCGCATCAAGGATCTCCATATATAAGATGGATTTAACCCAATAATAGCCACCATAATATCACTGTGCTTAAAGTACCTCCTCTTCGGCACACGTGCCACCAGCAAATAAAAAATTAAATGATTCGCCAAACATGTTTAGCCAAAAGAGCTTTGTTAAAGGACAACAAATTGTGAAAACCTATACCTCCGACTCTTTGGTTTGAACAACACAGCCCAAGACGACCAATGAATTCCCATCTTTACCATTCTACCAGAATTTAGTGTAACCTTGTTCAATTCCTTGGTAGGTAGAAACTGGGAGACTAAAGCACGACATAGCATAGGAAGGTATTGCCTACAACACATATTTGATCAACACATCACGATCCCCCCATTGAAAAGAACCTCGAAGTCCATTCCTATAATTTTTTACAAATTCTCTCCCTTAAGTACTAGAGCCTTTTGTGTTTCAATGAGAATGTCGGAAGACCTAAATACACAACTGACCTTCACTACTACCATTGAGAGTTTGTCTTTGATTTCTATAATTACAACATTCGACAATTACTAAAGGGCGTACCCAAGAATTGGTATTTACCAAAAGGTGTACCATGGTTTCATTTTCACCAAAAGGCGCACTCATTTTAGTGAACTTCTTCTTATACCCTCCTGCTAACTACTGCCTTTCCCTTTCTCTTCTCTCTCAGTAACAAATTCCGAGACATCTACACATGCTTTTTCAGAGTTTTATTTTAAAATAATATATTATGGAATCGACGCTAAAAAACATAAGATAAAAATCGAAAAAATATTCAGTTAAAAAACATCTCATCCAACGTGATTTAAAAATATAAATTAATGATTTTTTATATTTGATTAATAGAAATTAATATATTAAATAATATTTAATAAATATATTAATATATAAAAAAATTTGAAATCAAAAGATTTCAGGTTGATTTCAGACCCAATGTGGACTTGAAATTTTTTATTTCAAGCTCACGTTGGGCCTGAAATCTTTTGATTCAGACCCGACGTAGACACAATTTTTTTTCTATTTTAAAAATATATTAATATATAAAAAACCTATCAAAACATGTAATTTCAGATTAAAACGTAGGGTCTGAAGTCACGCTAGGAGGGCCTGAACACAGATGTGTTCAGGCTCTCCAGGCCTAAGGAATGTTCAAGCCCTCCTTGGGCTTGAACACAATCTTGGATAAATATAAGTAAATTAAATAAAAATATCAATAGTTCTAGTTAGAGATGAGCTAGGAGATGGTATTTTTGGTGTCCAAACTTCTAATGATTATAAATTATGTTGCAATAGGATATTTTTGGGTCTATCAGTGGGTTTTCACCAAAATCTACTGACGGACCTAGGATATTTGAAATTCACAAAATCCAATATCAATAGTTAGAGTTGAGGTAGGAAATGATATTTTTGGTGTCTAAACTTCTAATTATTATAAATTATATTGCAATAGGAGATTTTTAGGTCTATCAGTGAGTTTTCACCAAAACCCACTGATGGATCTAGGATATTTGGATTTCTCAAAATCCAATATCAATAGTTAGAGTTGAGCTAGGGAATGATATTTTTGGTGCCCAAACTTCTAATGATTATAAATTATGTTGCAATGGGAGATTTTTAAGTCTATCAGTGAGTTTTCACCAAAACCCACTGATGGACCTAGGATATTTAGATTTCTCAAAATCCAATATCAATAGTTAGAGTTGAGCTAGGAGATGGTATTTTTGGTGTCTAAACTTTTAATGATTATAAATTATGTTGCAATGGGAGATTTTTTGGTCTATTAGTGAGTTTTCACCAAAACCCACTGATGGACCTGGGATATTTGGATTTCTCAAAATCCAATATCAATAGTTAGAGTAGAGCTAGGAGATGGTATTTTTGGTGTCCAAACTTCCAATGATTATAAATTATGTTGCAATAGGAGATTTTTGGGTTTATTAGTGGGTTTTCACCAAAACCCACTGATGGACCTAGGATATTTGGATTTCTCAAAATCCAATGTCAATAGTTAGAGTTGAGCTAGGAGATGATATTTTTGGTGTCCAAACTTCTAATGATTATAAATTATGTTGCAATAGGAGATTTTTAGGTCTATCAGTGGATTTCGGTGAAAACTCACTGATAGACCTAGGATACTTGGATTTCTCCATACTTAATATCTCTATTTAGAATTTACTTAGGAGATGTTATTTCTGATGTACAAACTTAGTACCAATAGTTTTCAGTTATGTTCTCTAACCATATCAGTTGGCACACAAAGATGTATAAATATGACTGCATTTTGGCCACAGTTAAAATAAACATCTCTTTCAACATGATTTAAAAAATATAAAGAGATAAATTTTTATATTTGATTAATCTAAATTAATTGAATGAAACAACGTCATTTTTATAAAGAGATATTTCTAAATTAATCTAAATTTTTTATAATTTAATTGAATGAAACAGCGTTATTTTTATGTCTTTCTCAGTGATTTTTATTGTGATTTCAAATATATAAAGAGATGTTTCTTTACGTTTCAGGTTTACGTAAAAAAATCTATCATAACACATGATTTCAAGCCGACGCAGGAGCTATTAAAACACGTAATTTTATATTCAAACGCAGGATAAAATCGCGCTAGGAGGGCCTGAATACAGATGTATTCAGGCCCAAGGAGGGCCTGCATACAGATGTATTCAGGCCCAAGGAGGGCCTGCATACAGATGTATTCAAGCCCACGGAGGGCCTGAATACAAATGTATTCAGGCCCTCGGGCTTGAATACAAATGTATTCAGGCCCTCCTAGCGCGATTTTACCCTGCGTTTGAATATGAAATTACGTGTTTTGATAGGTCCTGCGTCGGCTTGAAATCATGTGTTATGATAGGTTTTTTTATGTAAGTCTGAAACATAAAGAAATATCTCTTTATATATCCGAAATCACAATAAAAATCGCTGAGAAAGATATTAAAATGACAATGTTTCATTCAATTAAATTATAAAAAATTTAGATTAATTTAGAAACATCTCTTTATAAAAATGACGCTGTTTCATTCAATTAATTTAGATTAATCAAATATAAAAAATTATCTCTTTATATTTTTTAAATCATGTTGAAAGAGATGTTTATTTAAACTGTGGCCAAAATGCAGTCATATTTATACATCTTTGTGTGCCAACTGATACGGTTAGAGAACATAACTGAAAACTATTGGTACTAAGTTTGTACATCAGAAATAACATCTCCTAAGTAAATTCTAAATAGAGATATTAAATATGTAAAATCCATGTATCCTAGATCCATCAGTGAGATTTCACCGAAACCCACTGATAGACCTAAAAATCTCATATTGCAATATAATTTATAATCATTAGAAGTTTGGACACCAAAAATACCATCTCCTAGCTCAACTCTAACTATTGATATTGGATTTTGAGAAATTCAAATATCCTAAGTCCATCAGTGGGTTTTGGTGAAAACCCACTGATAGACCAAAAAATCTCCTATTGCAACATAATTTATAATCATTAGAAGTTTGGACACCAAAAATACCATCACCTAGCTCAACTCTAACTATTGATATTGGATTTTGAGAAATCCAAATATCCTAGGTCCATCAGTGGGTTTTGGTGAAAACCACTGATAGACCTAAAAATCTCCCATTGCAACATAATTTATAATCATTAGAAGTTTAGACACCAAAAATACCATCTCCTAGCTCAACTCTAACTATTGATATTGGATTTTGAGAAATCCAAATATCCTAGGTCCATTAGTGGGTTTTGGTGAAAACCCACTGATAGACCCAAAAATCTCCTATTGTAACATAATTTATAATCATTAGAAGTTTGGACACCAAAAATACCATCTTCTAGCTCAACTCTAACTAGAACTATTGATATTTTTATTTAATTTACTTAAATTTATCCAAGATTATGTTCAGGACCACGGAGGGTCTGAACATCTGTGTTCAGGCCCTCCTAGCGTGACTTTAGACCCTGCGTTTTAAAATGAAATTACGTGTTTTGATAGGGTTTTTTATATATTAATATATTTTTAAAATAGAAAAAAAATTTGAGTCCACGTCCGACCTGAATCAAAAGATTTCAGGCCCAATATGGGCCTGAAATCTGTTGATTTAAAATTTTATTTATATATTAATATATTTGTTAAATATTATTTAATATATTAATTTCTATTAATCAAATATAAAAGATCATTTATTTATATTTTTAAATCATGATGGATGAAATATTTTTTAACTGAAATATTTTTCGATTTTATCTTATGTTTTTTAGCGTCGATTCGATAATATATTATTTTAAAATAAAAATCCGAAAAAGCATGTGTGGACGTCTCGGAATTTGTTACTGAGAGAAGAGAAAGAGAAAGGCAGTAGTTAGCAGAAGGGGTATAAGAGGAAGTTCACTAAAATGAGTGCGCCCTTTGGTGAAAATGAAACTATGATACGCCTTTTGGTAAATACCAATTCTTGGGTACACCCTTTGGTAAATTGCCGTACAACACATTTGAAGTACTCAGACTGAACATAAGAGTAGATTTTTCATAGTTGATCAACTGTTTAGAGGCTCATTCATACATATGAAAGCATTTCCACACTTAAACACATTCCTCCCTTTTTGCTTGAAAAAATTACCAAATTGTTGTCTGCAAAAAATAAATGTGATATCATTGAGGATGTTGTTGTTGGTGCTTGGATGGTTAGAGAGGGGGGGTGAATATAGCCGGACACAACTTTTTCAAACTCTTTGAGATTTCTGCACTTAAACGTTAGCAACAGCGGAAGTAAAGCAAACAGAAATAGAAATGCAAAAATGAAGAACAAACCAAAACTCTAACACGAGGATATATAAAGTTCGGGGATAACATGCCCCTACTCCTTGGCGTGCCCGTGAAGTGGGCGATCCCTTGATCGTTGGCAGATCAAGCCCTGGAAATCCAGATAGAATGCAACCTCCTTCTCGGTGGAGTGGTGACCTCTCCACAATATGTCTCAATAACAGGATATGAAATCAAGGTACAAAGACAAGACCACACTTACAAAGCACAAGGAGAAACGTCTACAAGGCAATACTCACAACCCAGCACAACCTCGGCAAGAGCCTTCACCCAGCTCTCCCTCGTTTACTCGTTGATCACCCTTGCAACGCTTCCAAGTACTCCAGTCGCAGCCAACAGATCACTCATAGTGTATGCAAGAGTTGCTTCAATTTAGAGTGTTGCTCCAGATTAGAGTTGTCGCAAGAGCAGATCAAGAGATGTCGCAAGAAGTCTATTTTCTCTTCTTCGCCACCAAGCTCTTAAGCCTCTGCCTACAGATTGCCAGGTCACAGCCACCCCTCTACAGCTCCCAGCTGCTCAACTGCAACTGCCCAGCTACCCTGACCTCTCCTGTGTTGGAACTCGGATGGCTAGAGAGGGGGGGGTGAATATAGCCAAACACTTGAACTTAAACCACTTATCGAAATTCTGCACTTAAACCGTTTAGTAGCACAGCGAAAAGAATAGAAACAGAGTAGATGCAGAAATTTAAAACCCTAAACGAAGCACAAATGCAAGACGCTAACAAGAGGGTTTACAAGGTTCAGGGATAACTTGCCCCTACTCCTTGGCATGCCCTTAAGGTGGGCGATCCCTTGATCGTCGACAGATCAAGCCCCGGTGAACACCGGATAGAAAGCAACCTCCTTCTCGGTGGAGTAACCTCTCCATAGCGTTTCAATCAAGGATATAGTTTTAAGCACAATAAAACACAAGAAAGATCTTACTTAGCACTTAGCACAGACAAGAACACAGCAAGCTTCCTTTGATCTCCACCCAGCGACGATCTCACGCAAGAACCCTTTCTTCGTGTCTTCTCGCTGTTGGACTCGAAGCCTCTTGTTCCTTCCTCCAAGTGCTCAAGCAAGGGATGGTTGCTTCAAGATTGCAGTAGCTTGCTCAAGATGATGGAACTTCAGAATGCACAAGCAAGGTGTGGAGAAAACACTCGCGCAGCAAGAACTCAAGCCTCAAGATTGTTAGTTGTTGTTCTACCGAACACTCCACTACGCCCTTTTGTTTCTCCATTGAACCCAGGTGACACCATCTCACTGCAGCCTCCAGTTGCTCACCTGCCAACGCCAGCTACCACTGAGCTCTCCCTGAACTCCCTGAGCTTCCCTCAGCCAAGCTCCAGTCAGCAGCTCCAGTCTACAGCTCCAGCCGTTGCAACCTGAGATGGTAAAGAGACAAACCTGCTACAAGGAAAGGCCTCCATTGACTCTCCTTGAGTGTTTGAATCCTTCCCTGTCACCTGCAGCTCAATCAGAATATTAGCACAGCATATCAAGCAGAAAATCAAGTATCTGTAGTTAAGGCGCAGAGAATCGGATACGTTCAGACGCAATCAGAGCGTTTGACAGTGCAATTTGAATTAAAGTGATCGGTCACCGGACCGATCAGGACTATCCCAGACCGATCAGGCTCCAACCTGATCGGTCCCCAGTGAGAAAATTAGTATCACAAGCTCGTGTGATCGGTCACTCTGACCGGTCACCTGATCGGTCACTAAACCGATCCAGAAAGCTGCTTGTCGCAATCCTACCTGGAATCCACTGGCTGATGGGTCACCAGACCGATCAGGATGGTCCCAGACCGATCAGGCTCCATCCTGATCAGTCAGGGTGAGAAACCTCGCCACAGTTGATCTTTCAGTCTGATCGGTCACAGTTTCTCCCTGATCGGTCACCAGACCGTTCACGAGCTGATCAGCAGGGGAACTCAACTCACTGTGGGCTCCCTGATCGGTCACCAGACCGATCAGGAGCCAGGCAGTGAGGACACTGTCTGCTCTCTGATCGGTCACCGGAGCGATCAGGAGCCAAGCAGTGAGGCAATGACCTGCTCTCTGATCGGTCACCAGATCGATCAGGAGCTGCACAGTAGGTTCCCAACCTCACTGTGTGCTCCCTGATCAGTCACCAGACCGATCAGTCATTGCTGGATCGGTCACCAGACCGATCCAGGGACTCAAACCTAGCCCTCCAAGCTAGGTTTTCATCCATCTTAGCCCTCCAAGCTAAGGATTTTTCACCTAACCCTCCAAGTTGGGAATTTTCACCTAACCCTCCAAGTTAGGACTTTTCACCTAGCCCTCCAAGCTAGGACTTTTCACCCAACCCTTCCGAATCTAACTCTCCAAGTTGGGACTTTTCACCTAACCCTCCAAGTTAGGACTTTTCACCTAGCCCTCCAAGCTAGGACTTTTCACCCAACCCTTCCGAATTAGGACTTTCCAACACCTAGCCCTTCAAGCTATGATTTTCCATACCTAACCCTCCAGGTTAGGATTTTCTAGCACCTAGCCCTCCAAGCTAGCATTTTCCATACCATGCCTAATCTCTGATCAGGACTTAATCATAATCATAATCATCAATCCTAAACTAAAAGCGGTGTCAACACCAAAACAACAATCAGGGTCAGACTGCTTCAACAATCTCCCCCTTTTTGTTGTTTGACAACCCAATTTTAAGTTTAGGAATTCTCAATCAATTTTCTCAAGTTCAGAATCCTAGGGGAATCAGGATCCTCCCCCTACAATATAATCATCCTAAACATAACCAACCACACTCTCCCCCTTTGTCGATCATCGAAAAGGGTCTAGAGGGGCTGTTAAGTTTGATCATACTCCCCCTCAACCGAAGGGGTATCCCAAAACAATAAAGATGTGATTGATTTTTGATAAACATATGAATACATATGACAAATGTAGGGCATAGTAAAACAAGCATATGTATCATATGAACATGGTAACATAAGCATGAACATAGCAATATAGAATGAGGCATATAGACAGATAGTAATCATGTAAACACATATATGCCAACATCCTAAGCATGACAAGGCAAAGATAACATACATGCAAAATACCAGATGCATCATTTAGCAAAAGTCTAATCATAGTCAAACGCATCAAAACCAAATAGCTAAACAGATGCATACCAATGCATCTAAGTCAAAGCAAGTGTGGCACAAGGCCATAAAAGTCAAATCACAAGGCATACTGCCTGAAAGTCATACAATGCAAGTAATCAGAAAGTCAAGTGTCAAACAGACATAGAACATATCAGCCATCAGCGGGTGGGTCAGCTTGCATCGGATCGTCCAACGTGTCATAATCAGCAACAAAGGATCCAGGTGCAGCACTACCAGAAGGCGCATCCCCAGGAAATGTATATCGGTGCCACTCACCGTACCAGATCTGCTGCAGTGTACAGACTCCAGAAACCTTAAACTCCACCGTGGTCAATCTATGATCGAAAGATCGAAACTGCGAGCGGACCTCCTCGCGATAGAGCTCTGAAACATGGAAAACATGTTGCATGGTCTAATCGAGCTCTGAAATCTGCCATCGTAGATCTGGCTCGGGCTCGTAGTCGTAATCAGCAGCATCAGCAGCAGGAGCCTCCTGAGGAGCAGCAACATCGGCTAGTGCCTGAAGATGTGGTCCTCCCCCAGGTAGCTCACCGAGACCTCTCCCATCCTTCCAAACCAAAGTCCGATCGTGCTCTCGAATAATGATGTCGGACTTGGCAAATGCCCGCCGACCAAGCCGACAATCCTGTCAGACCATAGGCACTGTCCTGCCTTTGGTGACATTAACGCCTACTGACATAAGCCAATTGGTGATGACTTGACCAAATGGCATGTAGACTGAGCGGCGGCTCGACTCTCTATAAGATAGAATGGACTGAAAAATACTTTCCATGATATCAAAATCCATTCGGCGGTGTATGCCGTAGAGCATAAGGCAATGATAGGGTCGGATCTCAGTTAAAGGCTTGGAAGTGATTGGCAGGATACAATTTGTGATAATCTTGAACAAGATGTAATCGGTAGGTGAGAGACGGAGCGCTGTAAAAGTAGGAAAATCAGGACCCAATTCACCAAGCCCAGCTGGGCGGGGATGACCAAAGAAATACTGATAGATGCCATCGGGAGTAACATCTGCAAAGGGGGCCAATAGAGGATCAGGAAGCTCGAGATAGATTGAATACAGGTTGGGTGATTGTCAACCACCCAGATACTCTGCTAGAATCTCGTAAGAAAAATCAAGGTTCCTCTTGGCGACTCGAGTAGTGAACTCGAAGCCCCCCCGAGGTCCCTACTAAAGATTTTTGTAAAACTCGGAGACCAGATCGTAATTGATAGTCCTCTCCAGAGAGAGGAGAAAGCCAAGGTTATAAAAGGTGACTATCTCCATGATCGAGGGACAGTGCTCGGTCAGAAAGGGGACATCAATTGATCGGCATGGTAGCAATTTAAAGGTCCGTGATTGAAAAGCTTGTTCGCAGGCAGCATTTGGAAAGCGAGAGCTTGAGGAAGGCTGAGGCCTTCTGGAGGGCGTAGATGAAGAAGGGGCTTTCTCCTTCGAGCTGCCCTCTGCGGGTTCTTTACCCTTTGATGATCTTCTAAAGATTGATAGAGTTGATCATTGCCACAATTTAATCACAGAAATGGAATCATGACATAAATTTAGAAGATCACAAAATCAATACGAGAGTTGATCATAGTATAGAATAATCAAGTGTACATGAGGTGGAATTGATCACATGAACATAGGTTTACCAAGAGTCGATCATGAAACAATAATCATAAGCTATAAATGATCATATGAAGATAGATTTGATCAGTGACAGGGCAAAGAATGGTCATGACAAATCAAAAGATTATAAATGTAAGAGTTGATCAAAAGTCAACCAACATAGAGATATGATATAGTTTAGGTCATGGCATACGCAAGGTCACGGCAAGCACCACAAGACAAATTTTGATTAGCACAAACTCACAATCTATGAACAGATTTGCAAGAAAAACTAAACCAAAACTCACTTTGGTTCCATTGAAGATGTAGATCATGCAATCTGGATGAAGAGACTTGCGCAGGAGAAGCTCTCGGCACAAGAGATTAACGTAGAAACCTTCAGCGAGAGAGAAACTCACAGTAGGAAGGAAAAGCTCGTAGGAACCCTTCTCAGGATTGCACACGCAGAAGCTCACTCGAGGAAGGAGAAGACATAGGGAACGCTCTCATGCAGGTTGAAGAGGCGCAAGAGGGAGTTTTCAGCGCTAGGGTTCGGCAATGAGGGGTTTTGGAGGAGTTAATCGGTTGGTGGATTGGTCCACCAACCGAAATTTAATGTGATCGAACGGATCACCGTTCGATCTGAAAGCGCCCAGACCGATCAGGCTCTGGCCTGATCGGACTGGCCTGGTCCTGATCAGTCTGGGTGGCCGATCAGGCAGGCTCCTAATCGATCGGCTGATCGATCAGGAAGCGAACAGTAGGGGTGGGTGATATTCTGGAAGCCCCCCTGATCGGTCTGTGGACCAATCACAACAGGGTGCCAGATCGGTCAGGGGACCGATCCAGGCTAGCACAGAATGGTTGGACAAAAATTAGCAAAGTCTCTGCCGACCCCTCTGATCGGTCTATGGACCGATCAATGCAGGAGGGAGACAGATCGGTCCGGGGACCGATCAGCCCTACGCCTGATCGGTCCAGTGACCGATTAGGGTTCTTGATATTCCCTGATACGATCTGAGACTTTCAATTTCAGACTTTCACACGATTTTTGAAGAAATCTATTGAAGAATATCGATCTTGGAAGTACTTCCTTGACTATAATTGATCCCTAAACAAAGATCAAAGGTCCTTATGGTTCAATCAAATCACTTTGCTCCACCCAAGTGGAGTCAAACTCAAACAACAATCATTCAAACAATCTTGTACCAAGTTTGAGTTTCCAATCATGTTTCCTTGATTGGAATGTCCAAGTATGATCATGGAGCCAGATACACATATGTTATGCATTGGTTTTCCCCATACTTGGTCACCGAAGTGATTTTTATCTCGTCAACTTAATTTCTCAAGGGATGCATTGACATTTTGAGAAATTGAGTTGATCCTAGCATCTCACCCCATGTCTAGCAAACAAAAACGTTTTGGTAAACCTTATAGTTTGTGTGAGATGTCCCCAAAGTTTCCCAATTGTTTCCCAACAATTTCGAAATAATCATGAAGGGTTTTGAATGCATTCTAAAGTTTATGAAGCGCGACACATTCCCAACTCCCTTCTTAAGAAGCTAAACTCATTCTCGGGGAGTGGTTTAGTGAAAATGTCGGCTAGGTTTGACTTGGACTCTACGTGTGAGAGTACAATATCTCCCCTAGCAACATGATCCCTAATGAAGTGGTGACACACTTGAATATGTTTGGTCCTAGAGTGATAGACTGGATTCTTGCTTAGGTTAATTGTGCTAATGTTGTCACACAACACTTGCACACTTTTGTAACTCAATCCATAGTCCTCTAGAGTGTGAATCATCCACAACAATTGCGATACACTCTCTCCCATAGCAATATATTCTGCCTCGGTCGTGGAGAGAGCAACACAATGTTGCTTCCGACTTGACCAACTAACTAGAGATGATCCTAAAAATTGACAACCTCCACTTGTGCTTTTCCGATCCAACTTACATCCAGCGTAGTCGGAATTGGTATAGCCAATCATATCAAATGATTCGGTACGGGGGTACCAAAGACCGACTCCAATTGTGCCATTGAGATATCTCAAAATTCGCTTAACAGCGACTAAGTGATATTCCTTGGCACAAACTTGATACCTAGCACACATACCCACAGCAAATAGAATATCAGGTCGACTGGCTGTGAGGTATAGCAAACTCCCTATCATGCTCCGATATTGAGTCAAATCAACGGGTTTACCACTCTCATCATTGTCTAATCTTGTGTTTGTAGCCATGGGAGTAGTTACCTCTTTTGAATCACTCATATTGAATTTTCGAAGCATCTCTTGAGTATATTTTGATTGGTGCACATGGATTCCATCACGAGTTTGCTTGATTTCAAGTCCAAGGAATCAACTCTCCCACTAGACTCATTTCAAATTCACTCTCCATGTGTCGAATGAACTCATTTAAATAGCCCTTATTGTTTGAGCCACAAATTATGTCATCGACATATACTTGGGCTACAAAAATATTGTCACCATCTCTCCATAGAAATAGTGTAGGGTCTATTTGGTCTCTTATAAAGCCTTTCTCAATCAAAAATGTCGACAACCGCTCATACCAAGCTCGGGGTGCTTGTTTAAGGCCATAAAGTGCCTTTTTGAGCTTGAACACGTGATTTGGAAATTCGATACTCTCAAACCCCGGAGGTTGTTCGACATAGACCTCTTCTCTAATCAAACCATTAAGAAATGCCGATTTGACATCCATTTGGTATAGCTTGAAGCCACGATGTGCTGCAAATGCAAGCATCAATCGAGTGGATTCTAATTGTGCCACGGGAGCATAGGTCTCATCATAATCAAGACCTTCAACTTGACTGTAGCCCATGGCTACCGAGCGTGCCTTGTTTCTAATGATTTCTCCCTTATGGTTCAATTTATTTTTGAAGACCCATTTGGTTCCAATGATGGTGGTCTTCTTAGGTCTAGGAACTAAGTCCCAAACTTGACTTCTCTCGAACTGACCTAGTTCATCTTGCATCGCAATGATCCAATCGGGATCTTTTAATGCTTCATCAATTTTTTTAGGTTCAATTTCAGAAATTAAAGCAACTTCATTAGCCTCATTCCTAAAGAATGATCTAGTTCTTACCCCATGGTGGATGTCTCCAACAATTTAGTTTTGGGAATGACTAGAGGCTAATCTAGTTTGCCTTCGTGTTGGTGGTGCTTCTTGAATGGTTTCACTAGACACAAGTTCAGCCTCAAGATCCGGCTGATCTATGGGATGACTAGTCTCATCATCATTAGACTCATTACCATCAACAACATTTTGACTTTCATTCAAACTTAGTCTCCTAAGTTCGAATTGGACTTCATCTTCTGGTTGATCATTGACTTTTAGAATTTCTTCAAAGACAACATCAGAAGACTCTTCAACTAATCTAGATTTTTTGTTGTAGACAAGATAGGCTTTGCTAACGAGGGAGTACCCGACTAGTATCCCTTCATCAGCCTTTGCCGTGAACTTTCCAAGGTGGTCTTTGATGTTTAGAATGAATACCTTACAACCAAACACCCTAAGGTGTTTAACCGTAGGTGGTTTTCCAAACCAAAGTTCATGGGGAGTCTTTCTTAAAAACCTATGAATGAGGACTCGGTTTTGCACATAGCAAGCTGTATTTACAGCTTCATCCCATAAGTAACTCGGTAGTGAGTACTCATTAAGCATGCTTCGTGCAGCCTCTTGTAGAATACGGTTCTTCCTCTCTACAACACCATTTTGTTGTGGTGTTCTAGGAGTGGAGAACTCATGTCTATAACCTCTATCTTGACAAAATTCTAAGAATCGTTGATTTTGAAATTCACCTCCATGATCACTTCTAATTGTCTTGATTTTTGATGATTTTTCATTTTCAACTCTTCTACAAAAAGAAATGAAAACATCTAAGGTTTGGTCCTTATATTTTAAAAAGTAAGTTCATGTATATCTAGTGAAATCATCAATGATAACAAAGCAATATCTACTTCCATTCAATGATATGATAGTACTACAATCAAATAGATCCATGTGAAGTAAATCTAAAGCGATAGATGTACTTACAGCGCTTTTACCTTTATATACAGATTTTGTTTGCTTACCCATTTGACATGCATCACAAAGTTTGTCTTTTTCATACTTGATGCTTGGTAAGCCACGGACTAATCCCTTGTTGGCCAACTTCCAGATGTTCTTCATGTTAACATGTGCTAGCCT
The DNA here is from genome assembly GCA_024364735.1 of Boesenbergia rotunda. Classification (NCBI taxonomy): domain Eukaryota; kingdom Viridiplantae; phylum Streptophyta; class Magnoliopsida; order Zingiberales; family Zingiberaceae; genus Boesenbergia; species Boesenbergia rotunda. The sequence goes on along the minus strand of JAGFNQ010002059.1, from coordinate 330,790 downwards.
CCGGTGCCAAAGGGTGGACTCTTCTTCTTTTGACATGAGACACTTAGCGAAAGCATTAGTAGCACTTTTAAATGAAACATGATAAATATTGTCTACTCTTGTTCCTACTAGTACCGTGTCCAAGGTGTCATGTTGTCTAACTAGACATTGACTTGGTTGAAAATCAATTGTGTAACCCGTGTCACACAATTGACTGACACTTAGGAGATTAAATATCATCCCCTTGACTAGAAGGACATTTGAAATTCTAAGACATTCGGATATTTGAATGTCTCCTATCCCTATGATCTTAAGACTACCATTGTTACCAAATGAAACATTACCTCTACTTTTCTTTTGAAGGGTAGTAAACAATGATCTATCCCCGGTCATGTGTTTGGAGCACCCACTATCAATGAACCAAGTTGATAGCTGCTTCCCCTCAATCATAACCTACACAATTCGAAAAATAGAAGTTTTAGGTACCCAAACCTTGGGACCTAAAGCACCAACTAAACAAGACTTAGGCACCCATGCCTTGACAACTTTCTTTTGAACCGTAGGTATCCTAGATTGTCTCATATCAGTCCTAGACATAAGAGACACAAATGAAGGTTCTTTGGGTCGGTAACCAATACCGGCCCTATTGTAGACTGCCCTTTGGGCATTCAAGATCATGTCTAGGGTCTTAGAGCTAGTTGAGAACTTCTCAAGAATATTCTTGAGTCTCTCAACTTCACTCTTTAATGATTTATTTTCTTCTTCTAGCAATTCATCATGCAAGTCATCTATATTATCATCCCTTGATGAAATCAATTGTTCAATTTCTAATTGCAATGATTTAACCTTATTTTTTGACTTCTTCAACATATTGGTTAAACATGCAATTGCTCTATAACATTTCTCAAGTTTGGGAGAAGTTACCTCTTCATCATCCGAAGATGATGAAACCGTGTTTGAGGAGTTGGAGGATTCATCACTGCTCTCTTCTCCAAGAGCCATGAGTGCCACATGCCTTGTGCTCTTCTCCTCCTTTTCTTCATCGGATGAACTTGAGGAGGATTCATCCCAAGTGGCCTTCAAGGCTTTCTTCTTCTTGGATTTTTCCTCTTTCTTTTTGGATCTCTCCTCCTTCTTCTTTAGCTTTGGGCATTCATTCTTAAAATGCCCTTTCCTACCACACTCATAACAAGAAGCATTAGACTTATCAATTTTAGCTTCACTAGAGTTACCTTTACTCTTGAAGCGTCGACCCCTTCTCATCATCCTTCTCACAAAATTCGCCATCTCGGAGGATGAAGAGCCGCTGCCATCTTCCTCGAAATCGGACTCAGATTCGGAAGAGGATGAAGATGAAGAGACTTCCTTCTCCTTCTTCTTCTTATTGGATCGTTCCCCTGCAACTAAGGCAATCCCCTTCTCATTGGGGCCTTTGTTAGACATTTCATGCAATTCCATTTCACAAAATAAATCATCTAACTTAACAATGGATAAATCCTTGGAGTCTTTATAGGCATCCACCATGGATGACCACAAAGCATTCCTTGGAAATGCTTTTAGCACATACCTCACAAGGTCGCGATTCTCGACCTTTTCATCAATTGAATGAAGTTCATTGAGGACTTCCTTGAACCGGCTATGTAACTCACTTACCGTTTCATTCTCCTTCATGGAGAGATTTTGAAGTTGATTGAGGAACAAGTCCCTCTTGGCGATTCTTGAATCCCGGGTGCCCTCGTGGAGTTCGATGAGCTTGTTCCATAAGTCATTTGCACTTGTGAATGAACCAACCTTGATGAGTTGGTCTTTGTTCATGCCGCATTGTAGGGTGACAACCGCCTTTGCGTCGACTTCAGTTTTTCGAGTTTGTTCGGCCGTCCATCGCCATGATTCAAGTTCTTTGCCTTCATCATCCTTCGGAGGGGTAAAACCCTCCTTCACCGCGAACCAAGTATTGATGCCCATCTTGAGATAATACTCCATCTTTGATCTCCAATATTGAAAGTCAGCGCCATCAAAGAAAGGAGGTCGGGTGGTGCTAAAGCCTTCTCTCAACGCCATGGATGATAGCTCTCAGTTGTTAATCCGCAAAAACAGAGCCCCAAGTTCTGATACCATTTGTTGGAACTCGGATGGCTAGAGAGGGGGGGGGGGTGAATATAGCCAAACACTTGAACTTAAACTACTTATCGAAATTCTGCACTTAAACCGTTTAGTAGCACAGCGGAAAGAATAGAAACAGAGTAGATGCAGAAATTTAAAACCCTAAGCGAAGCACAAATGCAAGATGCTAACAAGAGGGTTTACAGGGTTCGGGGATAACTTGCCCCTACTCCTTGGCGTGCCCTTAAGGTGGGCGATCCCTTGATCTTTGGCAGATCAAGCCTCGGTGAACACCGGATAGAAAGCAACCTCCTTCTCAGTGAGTAACCTCTCCACAGCGTTTCAATCAAGGGTATAGTTTTAAGCACAATGAAACATAAGAAAGATCTTACTTAGCACTTAGCACAGACAAGAACACAGCAAGCTTCCTCTGAGCTCCACCCAGCGACGATCTCACGCAAGAACCCTTTCTTCGTGTCTTCTCGTTGTTGGACTCGAAGCCTCTTGTTCCTTCCTCCAAGTGCTCAAGCAAGGGATGGTTGCTTCAAGATTGCAGTAGCTTGCTCAAGATGATGGAACTTCAGAATGCACAAGCAAGGTGTGGAGAAAACACTCGCGCAGCAAGAACTCAAGCCTCAAGATTGTTAGTTGTTGTTCTACCAAACACTCCACTACGCCCTTTTGTTTCTTCACTGAACCCAGGTGGCACCATCTCACTGCAGGCTCCAGCTACTCACCTGCCAACGCCAGCTACCACTGAGCTCTCCCTGGACTCCCTGAGCTTCCCTCAGCCAAGCTCCAGTCAGCAGCTCCAGTCTGCAGCTCCAGCCGTTGCAACCTGAGATGGCAAAGAGACAAACCTGCTCCAAGGAAAAGCCTCCATTGACTCTCCTTGAGTGTTTGAATCCTTCCCTGTCACCTGCAGCTCAATCAGAATATTAGCACAACATATCAAGCAGAAAATCAAGTATCAGTGGTTAAGGCGCAGAGAATCGGATACGTTCAGATGCGATCAGAGCGTCTGACAGTGCAATTTGAATTAAAGTGATCGGTGACCGGACCGATTAGGACTATCCCAGACCGATCAGGCTCCAACTTGATCGGTCCCCAGTGAGAAACTTAGTATCGCAAGCTCGTGTGATCGGTCACTCTGACCGGTCACCAAACCGATCCAGAAAGCTGCTTGTCGCAATCCTACCTGGAATACACTGGCTCATCGGTCACCAGACCGATCAGGATGGTCCCAGACCGATCAGGCTCCATCCTGATCAGTCAGGNTATTCTGCCTCGTCATGGAGAGAGCAAACAATGTTGCTTCCGATTGACCAACTAACTAGAGATGAACCTAAGAATTGGCATCCCCCACTTGTGCTTTTTCGGTCCAACTTACATCCAGCGTAGTCGGAATCGATATAGCCAATTAAATCAAATGATTCGGTATGGGGGTATCATAGACCGACTCCAATTGTGCCTTTGAGATATCTTAAAATTCGCTTAACAGCGATTAAGTGAGATTCCTTGGCATAAACTTGATACCTAGCACACATACCCACAGCAAATAGAATATCAGGTCGACTGGCTGTGAGGTATAGCAAACTCCCTATCATACTTCGATATTGAGTCAAATCAACGGGTTTACCACTCTCATCATTGTCTAATCTTGTGTTTGTAGCCATGGGAGTGGTTACCTCTTTTGAATCACTCATATTGAATTTTCGAAGCATCTCTTGAGTATATTTTGATTGGTGCACATGGATTCCATCACAAGTTTGCTTGATTTCAAGTCCAAGGAAGAAAGTCAACTCTCCCACTAGACTCATTTCAAATTCACTCTCCATGTGTCCAATGAACTCATTTAAATAGCCCTTATTGTTTGAGCCATAAATTATGTCATTGACATATACTTGGGCTGCAAAGATATTGCCACCATCTCTCCGTAGAAATAGTGTAGGGTCTATTTGGCCTCTTACAAAGTCTTTTTCAATTAAAAACATCGACAACCGCTCGTACCATGCTCGGGGTGCTTGTTTAAGGTCATAAAGTGCCTTTTTGAGCTTGAACACGTGGTTTGGAAATTCGGTACTCTCAAACCCCGGAGGTTGTTCGACATAGACCTCTTCTCTAATCAAACCATTTAGAAAAGCCGATTTAACATCCATTTGGTATAGCTTGAAGCCACGATGTGCTGCAAATGCAAGCATCAATCGGATGGACTCTAATCGTGCCACGGGAGCATAGGTCTCATCATAATCAAGGCCTTCAACTTGACTGTAGCCCTTGGCTACCAAGCGTGCCTTGTTTCTAATGATTTCTCCCTTATGGTTCAATTTATTTTTAAAGACCCATTTGGTTCCAATGATGGTGGTCTTCTTAGGTCTAGGGACTAAGTCCCAAACTTGACTTCTTTCGAATTGACCTAGTTCATCTTGCATTGCAATGATCCAATCGGGATCACTTAATGCTTCATCAATTTTTCTAGGTTTAATTTCGAAAATTAAAGCAATTTCATTAGCCTCATTCCTAAAGAACGATCTAGTTCTAACCCCATGGTGGATGTCTCCAACAATTTGGTCTTGGGGATGGCTAGAGGCTAATCTAGTTTGCCTAGGTGTTGGTGGTGCATCTTGAATGGTTTCACTAGGCACAAGCTCAGCCTCAGGATCCTGCTGATTTATGGGATGTCTAGGCTCACCGTCATCAGATTCATCACCATCAATAATATTTGGACTTTCATTCAAACTTAGTCTCCTAAGTTCGAATTGGACTCCATCTTCTGATTGACCATTGACTTTCGGAATTTCTTCAAAGACAATATCAGAAGACTCTTCAACTAATCTAGATTACTTATTGTAGACTCGGTAGGCTTTACTAACTAGTGAATACCCGACTAGTATCCCTTCATCAGCCTTTGCCGTGAACTTTCCAAGGTGGTCCTTGGTGTTTAGAATGAATACCTTACAACCAAACACCCGAAGATGTTTAACCGTAGGTGGTTTTCCAAACCAAAGTTCATGGGGAGTCTTTCCTAAGAACCTATGGATGAGGACTCGGTTTTGCACATAGCAAGCTGTATTTACAGCTTCAGCCCATAAGTAACTCGGTAGTGAGTACTCATTAAGCATGCTTCGTGCAGCCTCTTGTAGAACACGGTTCTTCCTCTCTACAACACCATTTTGTTGTGGTGTTCTAGGAGTGGAGAACTCATGCCTATAACCTCTATCTTGATAAAATTCTAAGAATCATTGATTTTGAAATTCACCTCCATGATCACTTCTAATTGTCTTAATTGTTGATGATTTTTCATTTTCAACTCTTCTACAAAAAGAAATGAAAACATCTAAAGTTTGGTCCTTATATTTTAAAAAGTAAGTCCATGTATATCTAGTAAAATCATCAATGATAACAAAGCAATATCTATTTCCATTCAATGATATGATAGCACTACAATCAAATAGATCCATGTGAAGTAAATCTAAAGCGGTAGATGTACTTACAATGCTTTTACCTTTATGTGTAGATTTTGTTTGCTTACCCATTTGACATGCATCACAAAGTTTGTTTTTTTCTTACTTGATGCTTGGTAAGCCACGAACTAATCCCTTGTTGGCCAACTTCCGGATGTTCTTCATGTTCACATGTGCCAGCCTCCGGTGCCAAAGGGTGGACTCTTCTTCTTTTGACATGAGACACTTAGCAAAAGCATTAGTAGCACTTTTAAATGATACTTGATAAATATTGTCTACTCTTATTCCTACTAGTACCGTGTCCAAGGTGTCATGTTGTCTAACTAGACATTGACTTGGTTGGAAATCAATTGTGTAACCCGTGTCACACAATTGACTGACACTTAGGAGATTAAATGTCATCCCCTTGACTAGAAGGACATTTGAAATTCTAAGACATTCGGATATTTGAATGTCTCCTATTCCTATGACCTTAAGACTACCATTGTTACCAAATGAAACATTACCTCTACTTTTCTTGTGAAGTGTGGTAAACAATGATCTATCCTCGGTCATGTATTTGGAGCACCCATTATCAACGAACCAAGTTGATAGATGCTCCCCCTCAATCATAACCTACACAATTCGAAAAATAAAAGTTTTAGGTACCCAAACCTTGGGACCTAAAGCACCTACTAAACAAGACTTAGGCACCCATGCCTTGACAACTTTCTTTTGAACCCTAGGTGTCTTAGATTGTCTCATATCAGTCCTAGACATAAGGGACACAAATGAGGGTTCTTTGGGTCGGTAACCAATACCGGCCCTATTGTAGACTGCCCTTTGGGCATTCAAGATCATGTCTAGGGTCTTAGAGCTAGTTGAGAACTTCTCAAGAATATTCTTGAGTCTCTCAACTTCACTCTTTAATGATTTGTTTTCTTCTTCTAGCAATTCATCATGCAAATCATCTACATCCTCAACCCTAAAGGATTTCAAATGTTCAACCTCAAGTTTCAATGATTTAATTTCATCTTCTAACATCTCAACATGCAAGTCATCTATATTATCATCCCTAGATGCTTTCAATTGTTCAATTTCCAATTGCAACGATTTAACCTTATTTTTTTAACTTCTTCAACATATTGATTAAACATGCAATTGCTCTATAACATTTCTCAAGTTCGGGAGAAGTTACCTCTTCATCATCCGAAGATGATGAAGTCGCGTTTAAGGAGTTGGAGGACTCATCACTGCTTTCCTCTCCAAGAGCCATGAGTACCACATGCCTTGTGCTCTTCTCCTCCTTTTCTTCATCGGATGAACTTGAGGAGGATTCATCCCAAGTGGCCTTCAAGGCCTTCTTCTTCTTCTTGGATTTTTCCTCTTTCCTTTTAGATTTCTCCTTCTTCTTCTTTAGCTTTGGACATTCATTCTTGAAGTGCCCTTTCCTACCACACTCATAGCAAGAGGCATTAGTCTTATTAACTTTGATTTCACTAGTGTTACCTTTACCCTTGAAGCGTTGACCTCTTCTCATCATCCTTCTCACAAAATTCGCCATCTCGGAGGATGAAGAGCCGCTGCCATCTTCCTCGGAATCGGACTCGGATTCGGAAGAGGATGAAGATGAAGAGACTTCCTTCTCCTTCTTCTTCTCCTTCTTCTTCTTATTTGATCGTTCCCCTGCAACTAAGGCAATCCCCTTCTCCTTGGGGCCTTTATTAGCCATTTCATGCAATTCCATTTCACAAAATAAATCATCTAACTTAACAATGGATAAATCCTTGGAGACTTTGTAGGCATCCACCATGAATGACCACAAAGGATTCCTTGGAAATGCTTTTAGCACATACCTCGCAAGGTTGTGATTCTCGACCTTTTCATCAATCGAATGAAGTCCATTGAGGACTTCCTTGAACCGGCTATGTAACTCACTTACCGTTTCATTCTCCTTCATGGAGAGATTTGGAAGTTGATTGAGGAACAAGTCCCTCTTGGCGATTCTTGAATCTCGGGTGCCCTCGTGGAGTTCGATGAGCTTGTTCCACAAGTCTTTTGCACTTGTGAATGGACCAACCTTGATGAGTTGGTCTTTGTTTATGCCGCATTGTAGGGTGACCACCGCCTTCACGTCGGCTTCACTCTTTCGAGTTTGTTCGGCCGTCCACCGCCACGATTCAAGTTCTTTACCTTCATCATCCTTTGGAGGGGTAAAACCCTCCTTCACCGCGAACCAAGTATTGATGTCCATCTTGAGATAATACTCCATCTTTGATCTCCAATATTGAAAGTCAGCGCCATCAAAGAAAGGAGATCGGGTGGTGCTAAAGCCTTCTCTCAACGCCATGGATGATAGCTCTCGGTTGTTAATCCGCAAAAACGGAGCCCCAAGCTCTGATACCACACTTGTTGGAACTTGGATGGCTAGAGAGGGGGGGGGGGGTGAATATAGCCAATCACTTGAACTTTACGCTTTTTAATTTTCTGCACTTCAATCATTAGTAGCACAGTGGAAGCACAATAAACAGAGTATATGCAGAAAACTAAACCCTAAACTATGAGCAAACACAAGAACGCTAACAAGAAGATTTACAAGGTTCGGGGATAACTTGCCCCTACTCCTTGGCGTGCCCTTAAGGTGGCCGATCCCTTGATCGTCGGCAGATCAAGCCCCGGTGAACACCGGATAGAAAGCAACCTCCTTCTCGGTGGAGTAACCTCTCCACAGCGTTTCAATCAAAGATATAGTTTTAAGCACAATGAAACACAAGAAAGATCTTACTTAGCACTTAGCAAAGACAAGAACACAGCAAGCTTCTTCCGAGCTCCACCCATCGACGATCTCACGCAAGAACCCTCTCTTCGTGTCTTCTCGTTGTTGGACTCAAAGCCTCTTGTTCCTTCCTACAAGTGCTCAAGCAAGGGATGATCGCTTCAAGATTGCAGTAGCTTGCTCAAGAGAAGATGGAGCTTCAGAACACACAAGCAAGATGATGTGGAGAAAGCAAAAAGCAGCAAGAGCTCAAGCCAGAGATCACTCCTCAAACTTTTCGATCCATGCTTCCCTCTGCTCTTCCCCGTTCCTTTTGTTTCTCCACTGAACCCAGGTGACGCCATCTCACTGCAGCCTCCAGCTGCTCACCTGCAACCACCAGCCACCACTGAGCTCTTCTGGACTCCCTGAGCTTCCCTCAGACCAGCCCTAGACAGCAGCTCCAGTCAGCGCCAACGCCCGTTGCAACCTGAGAAAGAAAACAGACAAACCTGCTCCAAGGAAAGGCCTCCATTGACTTCTCCTTGAGTGTTTGAATCCTTCCCTGTCACCTTCAGCTTGATCAGAACATTAGAACAGCATATCACTCAGTAAATCAAATATCAGAGATCAAATGCAGAGAATCGGATACGGTCAGACGCGATCAGAGCGTCTGACAGTGCAATTTGAATTAAAGTGATCGGTCACCGGACCGATCCAGGGCTCGTGGGTCGGTCACCAGACCGATCCACCGCTTTGCTGGGACTTCCTGCTCTCGCAGTGGCACAAGCCTGATCGGTCACCAGACCGATCAGAGTGAATCCTGATCGGTCACCAGACCGATCAGGTGGCTCCCTGACCGATTAGGCTAGAGCATAATCGGTTATAAGACGGAGTCCGCGACCCTTGATTGTTCACCAGAACGATCTGAACAGTGATCCTGATCGGTCACCAGACCGATCAGGAGCAGATCAGTAGGGGAACTCAACTCACTGTGAGCTCCCTGATCGGTCACTGGACCGATCAGGAGCCAAGCAGTGAGGACACTGCCTGCTCCCTGATCGGTCACCAGACCGATCAGGAGCCAAGCAATGAGGCAACGACCTGCTCCCTGATCGGTCACCAGACCGATCAGGAGCCAAGCAATGAGGCAACGACCTGCTCCCTGATCGGTCACCAGGCCGATCAGGAGCCACACAGTAGGTTCCCAACCTCACTGTGTGCTCCCTGATCGGTCACCAGACCGATCAGTCATTGCTGGATCGGTCACCAGACCGATCAGTCATTGCTGGATCGGTCACCAGACCGATCCACGAAGGAGTAGCATGCTAATATCCCTGATCGATCACCAGACCGATCCAGGGACTCAAACCTAGCCCTCCAAGTTAGGATTTCATCCACCTTAGCCCTCCAAGCTAAGGATTTTTCACCTAACCCTCCAAGTTGGGAATTTGCACCTAACCCTCCAAGTTATGACTTTTCACCTAGCCCTCCAAGCTAGGACTTTTCGCCCAACCCTTCCGAATTAGGACTTTTCCAGACCTAGCCCTCCAAGCTAGGACCTGACCCTCCAAGCCAGGACTTTTTCACCTAACTCTCCAAATTAGGACTTTTCACCTAGCCCTCCAAGCTAGGAATTTTCACCCAACCCTTCCGAATTAGGACTTTTCAACACCTAGCCATCCAAGCTAGGATTTTCCACACCTAATCCTCCAGGTTAGGATTTTCCAACACCTAGCCCTCCAAGCTAGGATTTTCTATACCATGCCTAATCCCCGATCAGGACTTAACCATAATCATAATCAACCTAAACTAAAATCGATGTCAACACCAAAACAACAATCAAGGTCAGACTGCATCAACACCTTCGGGTTGGGCAGCCTTCCCCCGACCTCCCGAGAGGTCGTGTGCCGATGGCTTGGGGAATCGGATAGCCGGGTTGCCGACCTGTGAAGGCCTCTGAGGGGTTCTCTGAGCTCGAGTGGCCATCAAGAGCTCGTACTCCTCGGGTGTGACGGTCACCATTACTCGGGTGGGCTCTTCCATCGTGCCCTCCCGATCAGGCAGAATGCCCTTCTTCTAGCGCCAAATTTGATCCTGTCGCGGAGTGAGGTGGACTCCCAAGAGCAACGTGGTCTCCCGAAGGTCGCGAGCTGCTGATGCCGGTTCCGATCTGCAAGAGAATGACCATTAGCATCTCGTCAGGAAAAGTCCCCGGCAAGACTCTCCGACTGTCAAGTCAGTCTCCGCAAGAGTAAAATGGAAATCAATAGAGCAGTGGAATAGTAGAAAGCACTCGTGTGTGTACCTGCGAAACGGAGAGCGGAGGAGCTTATATAGCCGAGGAAGCTGACAACTCTTGCCTGTGCCAACCGTCCTCTTGCACTCGAATGCGGCGGGGGCATGGGCGCTGTCAGCTCACTGCATGGCGCCAAATGGTGCTGCTCAGCCTGACGCAGAAGAAAGGGGGCGTGATGCGGGGTGTCCAAGTGCGCTAGGTGAGTATAGAGCCGATGGGATAGCCGATGGGATAACTCGGGAAGGTCTGCGCTAACCCCCGTACCACGGCTGCTAGTACAACGTCAGGGAGTAGGTGTCGGAAAGAGGAGGGCAGACTTGAGGCAGGTTGCTGACCAGATGATCCGAGGGAAACTTGGTCGGGGGCAGGGTGGTTGAAGGCTCAGGGTTCCCCAGTTCAAGAATTCTCGGACTCGGGCCTTTCGCCGTCTTGGCAGTTGGCTTCTCGGTCGGGTTCAGACTCTTACCGTTCCTTCGTAAAACGGGTTGGGCCGCTCGGCTATCGACTCGAGTGACTCGGCTTGCTAGGCCTGTGGGACCCTCTGACGGGTCGCCAGGCTAGGCGGTCGAGCTACACGTAAGTCGGGCCGGGATCATAACCCTTAATCAGCCTATCTCTAGATAAGCTGATTATGGGTTAGGCCCATTAAATCGGGTCAATGAGAAATTGACCCATGGACTTGATTCAGGTTTCGGGCGAGATCCAATTTGGATCCATCCTGTAATTAGGTCCAAGCGTGATTTAGATTTTGACCCCCAAAAAAGTAAAAATATCTTAAATTTTAAACAAAAGTCTTAACATAACAATTATGAAATTCTTAACCTTTTCAATTTTTATTTTAACTGAGTTAACTTCTACGCATCAATCTCTATAGTTGAATCTTCCCTCTCCTCTCACCGCCACTAGATCACCATTGCCCCGCTCTTCTTCTACTCAACTTTGTGAAAAAAAAAAGTCAATAAGACATATTTAGTAAAAGCATGGCATAATGAGACATACACTAGATTAATCAAATATTCACTATTTGAATTTTAACTATATTTTATTCGGATGAAAAATATAAAAGGTTCACTGATCCGGGCGAGTGGTTTTTGGAGGAGATTGGAGGCCCAGTCGGGTTCAATCGAGCGTGACCCGGGTCAAGGAAGGATAAGCCGGGTTGTCCTCGGTCTCATGGGCCGGGCCTGAGTCCTAGATGGAAGAATGGAGGTCGAGGTAGATAAGACCCCGGTCCGGGATCCAATGCACTCGGGATTGGTCACTCAAGGTCGGGCGCCCGGGGTCGGTAACCCAAGGTCGGGCACTCGGGGTCGGTCATCCGAGGTCGGGCGCTCGCGGACGATCACCCGAGGTCGGCCGCTCATGGTCGGGAGTCCCTAGCCGAACACCCAGGGATAGGTGTGCCTTATGTCACCTGAGCCGACCGAACAATTATAGGACCACCTCTGCAGTAATATTGTAGCAAACCTCTGACATAATCATCACCTGACAGAGCCACCTGACAGAGCCTCGAATGTTAATGAGAGTCAGAGGAGGCAGTTTTGACAGGGTGTCAGGCAGCTGTGGCAGTCTCACAAGGTTGATAAAGCTGCTACAAGCTCAGTCTGCCAACTGATCATTTCTTAATGAGACAGGACAACTCTGACATGGCAGAGAGCTTCCCTTCCCCTATATAAACCCCCCTTCGGGCTCCAAAGGAGGGATCGCTGTCATTTTGCAACCTCAACTCCCCTTTGAGTGCTCCATTTCTGTCCGACCCGAGTGAGTGGTATCTGACCCGTGATTAAGCCCGAACCCGACCCCCCGTACTACAGCAGGTCGGGTCGTCTTGGTCAGACCGAGCCATTCGAGTGAGAACCGGTCTTCGCTTGTCGACAGGATCAAATTTACCTCGGGTGACCGACCCCGAGCGCCCGACCTCAGGTGACCGACCCCGGGCGCCCGACCTCGGGTGACCGAGCCCGAGTGCATTGGATCTCGGACCGGGACCTTGTCTTCCTTGACCTCCATTCTTCCATCTAGGACCCAGGCCCGACCTATGAGACCGAAGACAACCCGGCTTATCATTCCTTGACCCGGGTCACGCTCAATTGAACCCAACCGGACCTCCAATCCCCTTCAAAAGCCACTCGCCCGGATCATTCACTATTAAAATTTACTAGATGGATAAATTATAGATAAATTAAGGAAAAAATCATCCCTTCTAGAAAAAGGATGGAGCCATGTAACTACATGGTATGATGGTACCCGGGGTATAGTATGAAAGTCCTATGGAAATAAGAAGGAAAACAAATACGAGGAAAAGATAAAGCTAATTCAGGATAATGATATCGAAAGAGAAGGCAAGCACTGGGTGGCCACATTGATGTCGGTGGAAAAAGAGACTAATCCGCGAGATGATGATGTCAACATTGATATTCATGACCTATGATCCGAATAAATCATTCGGACTTACTATGTATATAAACTGTGCTTCAGATTTATAGATGTCTTAAAGAAATATTAAAAAAACCTTCAACTTTTGTATCAATAAGAATAAACGATAAATGAGTTTATATAAAAAAATTGATTAACTAATTGAATGCATTTAAAATTTTAAATTGAGTTGTCCGACATTTTTAATTATTGTTTTTCTTTTAAAAAAGAATTAAAAAAAGTGTTAATAGGAGAAAATTTTCCAAAATAAAAGTTACCTTAGCATGCAATTCATACTGCATGAACTCCTTGATAGGATCGACAAGATAATTTTATTTGTTATTTTTTTATCAATATAAAAAATAAAAATATAAATATAAATTATTTAAGATTAAATACTAATTTAAGAAATTTTAGTATAAAATTTCGATGACCCTTCCTCTGAAGATCTTGATATGGTGGCTCCTCCATCATAATTTTGATGCGACCTCACATACTCAAAATTTTAAATTTTATACTTAAATTTTTTCAAATAATACTAAATCTAAATAAATTTATACTTAAATTTTTATCATGTATACTGAAAATTTTACTATATATTAAAATAATATATACTAAAATTTTTTCAATTAATACTCAAATTTCTTAAATTAATATTTAATCTCAAATAATTTATATTCAAATCTTTATATACTAAATTTTACTTTTTTATATTAATAAAAAAAATAATATACAAAATTATCTAAAGATTTTATCAAATAGAAATTGCATACAAAAATTAATTTTGATTTTGGAAAATTTTCACCAATTTTCCTTAAAAAAATCCTCTAAACTCCTCCAACTCCCGTCACACAGTCCATTTATTCCCTTCATCACCGGATCCAAAAAGCAACTCCTTTCTCTCCTCATCCACCACCGGCGCTGCCCGCCGCCACCGCCATCTCCGATGGGTTTCCCCTCCGTCTGCTACACAGTCATCCTACCCCGCCCTGTGGCCCTCGTCGTCCAACTCCTCGACCTCCTGAAGCTCGCCCTCTCCGCCGGCCTCTTCTTCCTCGGCCTCCCCTCCTCCCCTCCCTACTCCGCCGCCGTCGATGATCTCTACCCATTCCCTACGTACCCGCTCCTCCACCTCCCCGACTCCCACCTCCCTCCTCCCGCCTCCGTCAAGTCCTGCCTCCCCGTCGTCCGCTTCTCCGCCCTCCGCTCCGAGGGCGCCGCCCTCTGCGCCGTCTGCCTCGCCGCCCTCCACCCCCACCACGAGGTCCGCCAGCTCGGAAACTGTGTCCACGCCTTCCACAAGGCCTGCATCGACAAGTGGGTCGACGTCGGCCAGCTCACCTGCCCTCTCTGCCGCGCTCCGCTCCTCCACCATCAACCGCCGGAGGATGACGATGAGGTCAGCCCTAGATCTCCCTCAACTAGCTAAGGTTTCTACCTGCTTCTAATCCGTAAATGCGCCGCCTAATTTCCCTCTTCAATTTGTTCAATAATTTGGCGATTGAGTGCCATCCAGAGCCCTAATGTATAGATTTGGTCACAGATCGACTAACAGATCGCCTGATCTTGAAACTAATCGATCCCTACGAATATATATTTATGTGAAAAGTGAATGATACCTGCTTCCGATCTCTGTTTGCCAAAGGTTCCATCTTTGTCTCCTGCAAACATTGAAAGCTTGTTTCCTTGATCCACTGTGAAATGTGTTCTTGTTTAGCTCCTAACTCTGGCTTCAGAATTCTACTTGATCTTAAAACTTCAATTAATTGTTTTTTATGTTGATCTTATCTAGAACAGCTTGGTGTTGCCATAAATTGTGTCCTTTTACAAGTATCATACTTTGCTTGCATTAACTGTGAAATTTTATTTGATGAACAACAAATACTAGTGGGAAGGAAAATATTCAAGCAATAATTCTCTGGGAAGAACTGACAGAGAGGACTAGATCAAGGCACTTTGTCAAATGTGGAGGACCTTTGCCATCACTCACCTCACAATGGAGGGGTCCCATGCACGAGACTAGAGGCACAGGGACTTCATTTATTGAAAGTTCCAACCTATCCTTGGTTTCCTATGTGAATTGTGTTTCCTCTTGGCTAAGTGGTCTGGTTAACTGTCTAAAACTTATGCCAAGAACACCCCAACATCCAATCAAATCCAATATTTGGTTGCATGTTTGATCAATTTCACCCAGTTGATTTCATTTTCGACCAATTTGGAACTTGTCCAACTTTTGAAGTTAACCCACCAACTAAAGTGGTAAAGAGAGAGAGAACAAAATTAAAACTTAAATGTGGTGAGTGCATGATAGGTCGTTTGGCTCTTTCAATGGAGGGACCATCACCACTTGCAAATCTAATTCGGACTCTACTTCTATCATGTATGGGCGGAGACAAGGAGACATAATGTTATTCCCCCTCCCCCACTTTCAATGGTCGTACCAAAAACAAAAATAAAAGAGGGTGGTGCAAATGTTTCTTCTCCATCACAAGTATAAATAATCAATCAAACACTTTAACTATTATTTTTTCTTATATTATAGTCTATTTTATTAGTTTTTGTCTGTCCAATAATGCATAGTCTATTCCTTTTGGAGATGTCACTAGTCAGCATGGCCCAAGGTGGCTGTGGACTAAGATTTAGGGTTGTAGATAGGGTTTGAGGGTGGGTTAGGCAGGCTCTGAGGTAATTGATTGTAAGAAGAAAAAAAGTATACTTATTCCATTTGGGTGGGGAACCTAAAGGCCAGATCACACTTAGGAATAGAGTGATGGTTGGTCTTAGCTTTCCTAATTAAATAATCAAATTCGGATTGAAGTGTTTGCACCCCTACTCATCCCGGCCAATAGACAATGAAGCTGAATGCAACAAAATTGTCATAGTCTTTGTATCGTCCACGAAATCCGGTTTACCAAATCATACGGAAACCGCATCCTATATATAGCAATGAATCTGATTTTGTTATCGGCCCATCATTAATAATAAAAGAGATTAACTGGTTCAACACAGGTAAACTCACGTCCAATAACACAAACCTACAATTGACCTTAATATGAGTTATCACAAGCTTGAAGAAGAGAGGAATAAGAAGCAACTGCATATAAGGAGCTATTTAGTGACTTTTCTCCTTGGTCAAGATGTTTTTGGAACTGTTGGTGAGTCATCACAAACTTGAAGATATTCACAAGTTGCTGCTGTCCTAGTGAAACTTTATCGAGTTGTCACGGATTTTGAAGAAACCCCTTCACATGTGGAGTTATTCCAAAGTCTATCAGGCTTTGAAAAAAGAGGCAAACCTCTCTCAATCCCACTCGCAGAATGCAGGTCGAAGACAAGATCATTCAATGACGGGGCCAAGAAGGCTCACAAAAGAAGACACAGTAGGCTTGCCGAAACCTCGCCAAAGAGCCATCTCTTGTATCAAGAGGTTTCACACATATATATAGCAAGCCTACTGTGTATAAAATTCTGATATGCTGCTCATAATTTTGTGCGCGGTCTAGGCATCTCAATCAATTGAGACATGTTGCGACATCTTGAATTGGTTCGAGACGTAGTATCGTGGCTGCCACGACCGGATTCCGACCCCTCTAGGTTTAGCCCCCCGGTTATAATGTAGGTTTGGGACAAGCAACCGTTGGCGGTGGGCGGACGGTCAGAAGGTCAGACAGCGACTGGGTTGGCAGTCGAGGGCGCGGCTGGTGCAAGGCACGCAGACATGAATCGACCGTCGCGCACGAGGTTGTCACGCAAGGTGACAAACCGTCTTTCTTTCTCTCTCTCTCTCTCTCTCTTTCACACACACACACTCTATATATATATATATATATATATATATATATAGTCGTCTTGGCTTAGGGGCAGGCTGTCGGGGGCGCTGGGGGCGAGCGTAATTGCCTTTTGCATCTATATATATAAAACCTCGGCTGCTGTTTAAAAAATATCCCTCGCGCCTGGGTGCCTCACCTGCCCAGCATTCATCATGATTTACCTCCTCTGGACACTTGTGGGGCAGAGACCAGGGGGCCGTTAGGGTGGCGGATCCACCTTTTGCATATATATATATATATATATAGGGATTTGATATTACACGCGCCTTGTGAAACGCGTCTGTGCGCGTCAAAACTTTTTTTTTCAGAACTTCTCCGAAAAATAAAACAATTCCTCAGAAAAAACAAAAAATAATTTTTATTAATTTTTTTGTTTTTTTTTCTCCTCGTCACCGCCTGCTCGTCTTCTTCGTTGGCGCGGCAGACGGCGGACGGAGACGGCGACGGGCGGAGACGGCGACGACGGACGGAGGCAGCGACGGCGACGGCGGATGGAGGCGGCGACGGCAGCCGAAGGCGGCGAGGCAGTCGGCGGCGAGGAGCGAGGAGAAAAAAAACAAAAAAAATTAATAAAAATTATTTTTTGTTTTTTATGAGGAATTGTTTTATTTTTCGGAGAAGTTCTGAAAAAAAAAGTTTTGACGCGCACAGACGCGTTTCACAAGGCGCGTGTAATATCAAATCCCTATATATATATATATATATTCTAAATTTTAACTAAATTGAAATAACACAAACTCATTTTCAACATATCTATCGACAGGACTTGAGCAGATAATCTCAAACTGTTAGCGGGGCTAATTCTGGCGTGCCTCCGGTGGTCAATGCAGAGTGGGAAGTGAAGTGTCGAGTTTGAGTTGAGAAATCATCTTATTGTCAAGTGTCGCCAAGTCGAGATCGAATGAGCTCTCCCGAGTGGATGTGGAGCGGAAGTGGACCGAGTGGACGCCGAGCCGAGAAGAAATGTCCCAACTGCTCCCGAGTGTCGAATTTGATTGTTCCCAAGTGGACACCGAGCCAGGAAGAAACGTCTTGATTGCACTCGAGTGTCAAATCCGATTGCCCCCGAGTGGACACCAAGCCTCTCGAATGGATGCCGAATCGAAACACAAGTTGCCTATATTACCAAGTCGAAAGTACAGACTCTGAGTGCTCCAGTCAATCGGAAGTAAATTCGACGAGTCAAGAATTGATTGTTGAGGTCTGCGTTCAACGCAATTTCCTTGAAACAGATTCACCTCACCTTTGGCTGTGTTTTGAGCTTCTCTCGAGTCGTCTATTTCTCAAGATACTGCTAGATCTAACCATGGTTCGGAACCAACGGTTCGACGGTTCATGAGAGGTCGGCCCTTAACCTTAACCGCTCAAGACGGTAAGGGTTCACGGTTCGGAACCGCCGGTTTACGGTTCGGTTCACAGTTCGCCACGATTCGAGATTATTATATTAAAAAAATTAAAAATTAAAAATTAAATTTAAAATATAAAATTTATTAAAAAGGGGCTTCAACTTATTTAAATTGCCTACGTATCCTCTTAGGGTGTAGGGGAATCAAAGCCTACGTAGTGCTTTTACATTTTTACCGTTTTACAATTTGCATCATTCACTTCCATTTCCTCCTGTTCCGTTGTATTCATTCCTTCGATATCAAATTCTTTGACTTCGCAATCGCCTAGTAATGTTTGAGCTTCCAATGAGTCAGGAGACATAGTTGATCGCCGTTCATCTAACATGTTGTCACCGACACTGAACATCTGCTCCACAGCAACAGTTGACATTGAACAAGTTAAAATTTCTTTTGCAATCACGGAGAGAACAGAAAAACTTTGAGCCTTCTGTGACCACCACTTTAAGATATCGAAATTTTCGCTATCTGCTTCATTAAAATAAAAAGTCATAAAATAATTCTCAAGTTCCTGTATAGAACTTGAGGATCCTTGTGGACGTTTCGTCCGTTCTTTTAATAAAAGTTGTACTTTTGTAAGTTTTAAATTAATACTAGTAGGCTATTGTGTTTCATAAATATTAATTTGCATTCCATATTTAATATAATATTGATTATAAAGATCATATAAATAATTTTTAATATTATATATAATATTAACTAGATCTGGAGAAAAAGAATCTTTAATAAGAATTAAATCGTCATAATATAAAGTTAACATTTCTTATAAAACTTTTAATTTAAATCTAGGATTTAAAGAAAATGTAATTAAATAAATTTTAGAAATAAAATAAAATATTTTTCCTATTTAGTTTTCATAGCTAATATGCAAGAAGTTAAAGCTTCATTATTGATATGTTCATTTAATACTAATACTATACTAGAAAAATTCACTAAAACTAAATGAGCAGTGGGATAATAAACACCGGAAAGTTGTTCAGTTACATCGTTAGATACTTTTAAAATTTCACAAATATTACTACATATATTCCGTTGTTGTGAAAATAAATATATATTAGTATTACTATTTTGTGTAAAAAATAAATATAATAAATCTTTATATTGAAATGAATCTTGTAATAATTGATATGTTGAATTCTAATGTGTTGGAACATCACATAAAAATTTTTTAGGTCTCATTCTATTAGCTTTACAAAATCTACCCTATTGTTTCATCATAGATGGATGTAACCATAAATATAAAATTGTGATTCTAATTGGTTGAATATAATTTTCTAAAAGTTTTAATTCATCTTGAACACATAAATTTAAAACATGACATACACAACGAATATGAAAAAATAAATCACCAATAACAGGTTGACAAATAAATTTTAGTTCATCTATAGAAGCGGTATTAGAACTAGCATTATCTAATAATATTGAAAATATTTTATGAGTCAATCCATATTCTTCTAAAATTAAATATAATAATTGTGCAATGTTATGGGCAGTATGTGATTCATCAAAAACTCTATAAGCTAGCAATCTTTTTTTGGAGGATCCACGAGTTATCAATCCAATAGCAAGTCACACCTATATAAGAATGAGTTTGCTAATGATCACTCCAAATATCAAACATAAAGAAACTTTGTTATTTAATTTACTTAATTCATCAATTAAATTCTTTTTTTTCTTATTTTACTAATCTTTTAATTGTACGAGTAAGTGTAGTCTTAGGAACATGTTTAGCATATGGATTAGGAGATTTTTTACAAAAATCATCAAATGTGCATTTAGATCCAAAACTAAAAAAATGTTATACGGAAACAAATTTAGCTAATGATTCTCTTAATTTATTATCAGAATATAAAAATAAATCAGAATCAGTACTGCTACCACTATAAAATCTTGATACTTGTGCTTGAGAGTAATCAAGTCCATATTTCGTCGAGTGCTTCGTTTCTACATTTCGTTTTAACGACCCATAGTCGTCGTCGACTTGGAATTTGTAGGAAGCATTGCAATGCTTACATTTTGCACGCAATTCTCCCGACGGAAGTGCGACTTTCTCAAAATGTTTACTGAAAATAGAAAATTTTAAAGGAGGATTTTCCCGAACCTTAGAAGTAATTGCATCGGTACTTCCTTGCGTTTTGGGTATCGGAAGGTGCTGGGGCTGAGCCCCAGTCTCATCATCGGTGGATTGAATTTGAATGTTGGGATCCTCGTACGCTATTTCTTTTCCCTTCTGAGATCGTGATGATGAAGCTCCATGACCATCTTCCATTATCGTCGAAAGATGAAGCTGAAAACGCGTAGAGAATAGGAAGTTGAGAATGAGAGTAGAGAAGATGTGTGTGAAAATGATGAAATGAACTCCTTATTTATAGAGTTTGGACCATAACGGTCACTAAATCATAGTCATTGATCAAAAAACGATCAAATGATCTTAACCGTTGAAAAAAACAAAAAATAAAAAAACACCTCCAACGGCTCCGAATCGCCGGTTAGGCGATCCCCTCCCCTTGAACCGGAACCGGCCCGGGTCCGGTTCAGCCCGGCGAATCGGGTCAACGAGTCCGGGCTGGACTCGACCCGTGGTCGGGTCTAGATACAGCAGCAGACCGTGATCACCGTTAAGCATTGTTGGATCATGACGAACTGAGGAAGTATTTGGCTGCTATCATGGGTGAATTTGTCGAGTGGGTGCATAACAGAGAGGGAAAATTAGGGAACGAAAGTGGAAGAATTTTTATTATTTTGTTTCTCTTCATTATGCTCATGACCTCTTCCGTATAAAGAAGCTCAATCACATGTGGTAATAAATACAGAATAAATGTCATTCAATAGTTATTACTAGTCAACCTTGAAACGCTAACCACTAGTTGACTATTTCATTCAGCGAATACGAACAAAATGTTGGTTGATTCACTTGAACAAGTTGTGTCCCGATTGATCCGACATTCGATGCTTACAGGTTGTGCTCGCACACGAATCAACATGGTTTAACGTAAATCTGAGTCTGAATTTACATCCTCTGCACACTCCCACATGAGATAGAATATCTCCCATTACATTTGTTCACAGCATACATACATATATAATAATATAAATCAACTAACTAACCTTGAAACTTTCAATACGAAACTAAAATCTCATTCACAATACACATCTTTTCCCATTCACATCTCTAACCGTTTTTATCGTAGCAACTGTTGAGGCAATCTGTAGTCCAGAGTGACCAAGTGTTTTGATGTTTGGGCAAAGGGTTTAAGTTAGGTTTACCCTTGTGTTCTTATATGTGTATGTTGAGTGTGCATGTTGTACAGGTTACACATATAGACTTGACTGGATGGCCTCGGTACGGTGAAGGGTGGCATGGAGACAAGCTGGAGGCTTGTGTGCACTCGAGGGACTTTGGAGAGCAGGGACGATGAGCTGATGGGCGCGGACTTTGAGGCATGCGTGAAGGATGACATGGAGGCAAGCTGGAGGCTTGCGTGCATCCGAGGGACGGGAGCCGAAGATGAAGAGGGCGCGAAGGCAATAGTCGAGGCTGCGGATGAGGAGTCAGTCATGTCGTGAGGGTATGAGTGCTGTGTGATTGTACTCGGAGAATCCTAGGGGCCGAGTGCTGAGAGAAGTGTAATCGGGAAGGGAAATCCTAGGTATGTGAGTGGGGCAGTCGACTACCTCCCTGCCCTGGGAGGCAGTCAGAATGATTTCGGGGCTAGACCAGTCGACTGGTAAAATGGCAGTCGACTGGTAACCCCGAAAATTAGCCGTTGGCTAGCAATTAAGACTAGACCAGTCGACTGGTAAATTGGCAGTCGACTGGTGGCGAAGGTTTCAACCCGAATCCTATTTAAAGAGGATTTCGTGGTGGCTGAGATTCTTGACGAATCTTGTCTTGCTTAAAGGCAAGATAGTAGTCTTTGTGCTCATGTCGTGTCAAGGTATTGTGGCGAGGTTTCTCCACCCACAAGGAGCGACAGAGTTAGCCGGAGGTTATCCGGGGAGTAATTCACCGACGGATTCTTGGATTAGTCACCCGTTCGGGATAGATACCAAGTAAATCTTCCGTGTTAGCATTAATTAGTTTTTGTTTTATTATTTTTATTGTATATTCCGCTGTGTAACTAACCGTGTAGAAAAAAAATTCAAAAATAACTATTCATCTCCCTCCAACAAATACAATCGATCTATCAGCAACTAGTGCTTACCTTTTGTTTGTTTCCTTAAAAACTCCACTGGCCTATTTCTTCGATCTATCAGCAACTAGTGCTTACCTTTTGTTTGTTTCCTTAAAAACTCCACTGGCCTATTTCTTCAGTGTGGCTGGCATATTTGGGATGTCTTATTACGAGGAAGAAGAGTGAATACATTTGTAGGATGGTAGTGGTTTGGGGAAGTGAGCCACATGAAGCTGCCCTATTGTTGACACAAGGACATGATGACGTGCCTTTGTTTGCTACAACCAGTGTTGGTTTTGGGCAGATCGGATCCTCTGCGACGCGCGCGTCTCTACACCTTGCGCCACTCACCAAATTTTTCTCACGCGTCGAGCACGTGAAGAAGCCAGCGCTCCTCGCGTAATCACAAGGCAGAAAAATCTCACTCCCGCACTTCAGTTCACGGGAGCTGGTCTGAAGCTTGAAGGCGAGGAACTCAATGGAATCCTTGGGAGAAACTCAATTGCGGATGCTGTCTTCCTATTTTTACACCGTTAAAAGCACCATCAGCATCGTCTTCTTCTGCAAAAGTTTTTGCTCCATCCATCGATTTCTTCCTCTGTAATTTCTCCTCGGCATCCTTCAAAAACTTGGATTTTGGAGGTGGAGAGGACCACATCTTGATGAACTCCTCTTCGCTTGAGGAATCAAACATAGGAGTCAGAGGAGGAGCGAAGAAAGGAGGGGAGGCGAGAGGCGTCAAGAATGGCTTGCTTGAAGCCACAAACAAATCACTCAAGCTCCTCCCCCTTGATCCCTTCCTGCTTCTCCCGTCCTCTGACTCCAATTCCTCCCTGGTTTCCTCCTTGATGGTGAAGAGAAACCTGGGAAGGCCCTGCAGCCTCATCAGTTCTGGCGCCACTGTGTCATCATCTTCCTCGATTGGATTCAGCGGATTAGAGATCTCTTGCGGATTGATGGCCGCCGAAATTATGGAAGATGGTTTCTTCCAGCAAAAGAGAGGGAGAAAAAGATCATCGACGGAGCCGCTCCTATAACCGCCATCTTCCATGCTTCTGTTTGCTCTGTTCTTCCTCTTCCACCAAAACAGGTAGTAGAGCTCTGCAACAAGAGCGAGAAAGAGGAAGCCTAAAACAAATTTCCCATCTTTGTGCCTTCCAATTGCAACTCTCAGCCCTACAAGAAGATTACATGGAAAAGGAAAGAACACAACTGATCGCTCACACAAATCTGCTAAAAGGCGCACGAAATATCACAATTTTAGCATGAAAATCACTCTTTGAGACTAAACATCCGACTCACTCACACAAATCTGTTGGAAGGAGAAAGAAAAATCAAATTTTTTGCACAAAAAATCTCACTTTTATACAGCAGAAACTGGAACAAGAAAAATATAAAGCAAAGAGGAATTGATGACTCTACGATTTTTCCCTGATCGGGCTCGGCTTTTGCTCTGAGAGAGGAAAGTGTGGGGATGCTGTGTTCTTGGCGAGATTGTTCGCTTGCTTTGATTCCAAGAGCAGGGCCGGCGAGAAGGGCGGGCGTGAGATTTTTCTGCCTTGTGATTACGCGAGGAGCGCTGGCTTCTTCACGTGCTCGTGAGAAAAATTTGTCGTTTAGTGAGTGGCGCAGAGGTGCAGAGACGCGCGCGTCGTAGAGGATCCGATCCCGGTTTCGGGTTTGAATTATACCAGCTAAAATTAATAAATTAGATAATAAATAAATTTAAAATGATCGGTTCAATTTTATAAAAAATTTTTATCGATACTTGACAATTAAAAAATGTTTACGATAAACGATTCAAAAATTTAATATTTCAAAATTCATATTCTATTTAAAAAATGAATTACTTTAATTAAAAATTATTAATTAAAGTTTGAATAACTTCTAACTTTGCACGACTGTCCGCCTCGTGAATTACACCAGCTAAAAAAAATGATGAACCAGGCAGCAGACAAATTGAACCTGAGGTGACCGGCCCGGCCCTACGGAAATTTCCCACCGATCACCAGGGTAAATCGGGAAGCGCTCGCGGTGGCCAGTCTAGAAGCCCAGCGGCCCAGGGTTCGCGCTCCATTTGGAGGAAAAATTCCTGCAAAATGCGCCATAACTGAGGATCGAACCGCGAATACGTGGGTTAACAACTAGTGGTATTATCGCTGCACCATAGCCCCGGGGGCGTGAATTACACCAGCTAGATTCCATCAGAAGTGGAAATTGATCTAATCAAATGAAAGAGATTTAAAAAATAATTAAATTAAAGCAGGTATGCAACCAGATGCAATAATTTAAGGCACAGGATATGTCACATAACCTTACTATACTCTCCTATAATCAAATATTGATATGCTAATACATCAAGAACGAGTTCAACTGCATATAATCTCCCAAGTTTGTATTGTTATCAAGCTAACGTAACAACAAACTCTTCCAATTCTTTTTTCATAATCTAATATAAAGTGTTTTCATCAGTGACGGATCTAGGATTATAAATTCGAAAGAACCAACGTAAATAATTATTATAATAATAATCAAGAAAATAATTATTATAATAATATCTTCTCTAATCTTTTAAAGATAATGTATATTGAGTTAAAATTTGAAAAATAAAAAAAATATTTTTTAAAAAATTTAATCATCCAAGAGATTTAAACCCTAGATGTATGCTAAAACAAAAATTAAGATTACTATTAAACTCACTACAAATATAAAATTGTAAATGAGTCAAATTATATATATACTAAGAAAATAAAAATTACTATACTAAAAAAATAAAAATTTCTATATAAAAATAATATTATTAAAAATTAGGGGGGGGGGGGGGGGGGCGTTGCCCCTCCCGAGTCCCCATATAAATCCGCTCCTGGTTTTCATCCTCCAGAACCAGAGGCCTAAGGATTTTATACTTGACGACCTCATGAAATGGACTGATGGTTAACATGAGTATTGTCATCTTAAGATCTGAGGGTCAAACTCTGACAAAGTCAGTGTGTCCGTCATTTCCACGTATTAGTCACAACATCCGGACTAATAGCCTATAACCCTCATGATTTATCTCTTCCGTATTATTCCTGAGACGGATTGATGAGGACGTTAAAAGCGAACGAATCGTCTTTTGCCATCTTAAACTTGCAATGACTTAGAACTCTTTGTTAATTGATGATAAACCATAGGAGCAATGTGAGATTTACTAACATAATTTAAATAATATGAACAGAGCCTTGATAAGGATTCATCTAGCTCATTTGAGTTTAATTAAAAATAGTAGCTCTATCGACAAGGGATAAGCAAAGTAGCTAAAATTATCAGTTTTAGTTTGGTATCAATTTGAGCCATCAAACAAAACCAAAACTGAAATTATGAATTGGTGAAAAGGATTGAATCGCATCGGCCCCTACAATCAATCTGTTATGAATTAAGATGTATAGCAATTTTAAAAAGAGAATCGAGTTTACTGACCTGATCAAATCTGAAAAACATGGCTGTCAGCTGGGCACGGTCGGTTCCACAACCCAGCAACTTTTCAGATGATGAGTCAATTGCCAGGCAATAAAATATGTTTCCTTGCACAGGATTCATCACATGCTATTCATCTGGTGAGTTCTGCACAAAAGATACGGAGATGGAACTGACAACACCACTACCCCTCCATGTGTGAAATATAACCAGGTCTCCTCCAAACGGGACATGAATCTTAAGGTGCTGAGTTTTTAGATCATCCACTATGAATATTTTTTGATTTACTTTGATAGTCGATGAAAAATTTTCATATAACCAGATCGATCATCTAAGATTGATTGAAAAAATCTCGTTAATCATATTTTTTTATGAAATATAACCAGGTCATCTTTTCACTAGAGACCGTCACAGAGAGCAAACAGCCAAAAGTAAATGTGGCCATAAACACTTAAGAGTTGCAATCCCTCGTAATTCCCTCTCAGGCATTTCCTCAAACATCTCAAAGTTGCAGTCTCCTTCGGATGCTTCTCTCTCAGACATTTCCTGTCTCTGGGCTATGATATAGCGTTGTGGCGATTAATTATCTTTCAAGAATTCATGATTCAATTTGTCCCTTTTAATATACTTTCTGATCTACTGACATTAATTCTCTCGACCTCAGGTATCTCACCATACAAGTGATAATCGTAGTTTATCTCCCTCTGAAAACTTATGAGGCCAAAATCAAGAGACCGTTAAGATGACGGTTCCACCTTTCGTTCGACAGTCCGCTAAAATTTGTCCCTTTTAAGGCATTTACGTTGCAAAATCTGATATTTTTGATGCATACAAGTATTTTTTGTTGGAATGTTGTTGGATAACTAATGGAATGTGTCTCAATTACTTGCAAAAATAATTTTGTGAGGATCCGTATAAATGATCTTTCTCTGTGTTCGGTTGTAGCAGATATCTCCGAAACTAGAGCCGTTTGATGTTCCAGTCCAGTTCCAACAATGCACTTCTCGAACTCTGCATATTAGAACTCATTAAAATATGATTCACATCATTATGCTCGATAAAAGAAATGAGAGAAGCTCTAAGTAGAAAAATATTAGAAGGGAAAAATACTTCTAAGATGAATTTACACCTATGCGATAGTCAAGAACTCTTGAGGAAATTGAACTGGAACAACTTGTTCTTCCCTAATACTCTAATTCAAGGCCAAGGGAATTTTCTGGAATGAGAGAAGTTTCTAGATCGTCTGTCGCGAATGCTTTTAGATTTATTTCGACGGCTGATGAAACATTTTCATGGGACCGAATCGATCATCTCAAATTCGACGTAATCCAACTTGATTAATTATTTATTTTTCTATCAGACATTTCCCCAAGCAGTTGAAAAGTTGCAGACGGTCTCCTTATAATTTTTCTATTAGCCATTTCATCAAACACTTGCCTTACCAATCCCATGGGCTTCCCGGTCAGCTACTCGGAGCATCCCAAGATGCTGCTCAATCTGCTGTTCCTGTTGGCACACCTGCGGAAGCTCACCCACTGGCCCTATCGCTCCCTCGGCCTCAGCAGGCTCTGCGACGGTGATCTCCCCAGCGACCCGGTTCGAAAAGCTGGCAGAGGGGGAGGCGTAGAGCTGCTGCGCTGTGTGCCTGTACGAGTTCGAACCGTGGAGATCCTTGAGATCACTGGAGAGCTGGTGGTGTGGATTTGAATCTTCATCTAGTGTTGCTGATGATGATCGAGATTAATATGGAAGCCTTCCAAATGTCATATGTTTTTGTTTTGTTTAAATTACATTTTATGGTATTTAATATTACCATTGATATAATTTAAATAATTTTCGAAATATCATTGTTATTTAGCAGCTTTGATAAAAAAAAACTTGATCCTTTTGCAGAGTAGAGAAGACGACCGTGAGATGGCGTAGCACGCACGTTGATCGTGAAAAGGCTATTCGACTGTCGGTCGGGCGATGAGTGGTCCACGTAAAGCTCCGGCGAACCGTGTGTAGAGGAGGACAAAACCGTTAGAAGCGGACCGGGGGGGTCCCGGCGCAAGTACTTTGACGATCCAGTTAGGTCACTAGTGAAGAAGAGGAAAAACGAGAGCTAGGGTTGAAGAAGAGAGCTTGTTTGCGTGTGGAGGAGGATCCCTTTTATAGATGCCGCTGGCAGCCTTTACCCTGCAAGACGTCTTATTGCATTGATGTTAGGATCTTCACAAGATCTTTTTAGGTGTTCGTCGGTGCCAGGCCGAGATTATGCCGGGGATGGCGGTCACAGATACTCATCAATCATGTTGTCCCCATCAATCTGTGTGATTCACTCTCAGGGCGGGTCACTGTAATTATCCTATATGGCCTCCACCTACCGCGTTTAGTCGAGTCACATCCTACAGGAACCATATCCTGAATAGGGTTTGCAGCATAGTACGGAGTCTGGATCTTGGCCGGACCGATGGTTCAATTGGCCACCCAACCAACTAAGATTGTACTTACGCACCTTGGAGGTCTAATGTAGCTTATCCGGTGATTCTATGAGAGGAAGTCTGGTGACCCGGTTTAGGGTTCAGCCGGTCAAACCATTCAGTCGGAGAAGCCGATCGGCTGACTCGCCCGGTCCACATTGACCGAGTTCAAATTCTACCACGTGGCCCCTGTCATCTCCACCACATCAGCAAGAAACCATACATCCTCTAGCTCATTACCGTTGTCAGGAAGTTAACTTATCAGACCTCAACCACACAAGAGAAAAAAAAAACTGGTCTTCAATATGAATCTACGTGCAACAAGGAAATTATAACTCAAAGTTAAAGCAAAGCTACAACTACATCCCTATTTTGTCATTTAACAATACCTAAAGAGAGATTACACTTCGAAATAGGTCGGGCACTGGCTTAATCCACCTTTCTAGTGACTTCTAAATCCACCTTTTTGTTCATTTTGTCCATGTGCTTCTCCTACATGAAATTAGAATTATAATTAACATGATAATTGAGAATTACAAGGCATTAAATAGAATGCACACCTAGAACCCAGAATAGATGAAAAGATGACCTCCAAAGAAACACAATGTTGCCAGAACTTCTTGTAGGGATTACTTGTTTACCTACTGATCCTGTCGACAAGCGAAGATCGGTTCTCACTCGGATGACCCGGTCTGACCAAGATGAAACTGGTCTGCTGTAGCGTGGGGGATCGGACTCGGGCTTAAATAAGGGTCCGGCTCAAGTGACTCGGCTCGGACGAAAGTGGAACTCACAAGGTGATGGTGTGGTTGCAAAATGGCAGCAAAAAATCCCCTTCTCTAGAGCTCAAACGGGGTTTATATAGGAATGGAGAGAAATCCCCCATCAAGTAAGCTGTCACATCCCATTAAGGGTTGATCAGTGGTCAGGCTGAGCTACTGACCACCTCAGCTGCGGGGTGAGACTGCCAGAGCCACCTGACAGTCTGCAAATCTGTCCTTTTGGACCCCAATTAATGCTTGGCGGTTGTGTCAGGTAATGATTATGTCAGAGGTCTTTTCCTCTTAATGAAAAGTTTAACAGATCCTCACGGCGGACGTGGATCCCTTATTATGAGGATCTATCCGCTTCCATCTTTGGAACGGCGTCGAACTATATGACCTGGGGTACTCGGGCACCGCGAATGCCCGACCCCGAAGGCTTGGCCTTGAGCGCTCGGTATTGGGTGTGCGATCCGAGTGTCCGACCTCAAGGGCCCGACCTCGAGTACTCGGCCTCGAAGGCCCGACCTCGGGTACTCG
Source organism: Boesenbergia rotunda (assembly GCA_024364735.1). NCBI lineage: Eukaryota > Viridiplantae > Streptophyta > Magnoliopsida > Zingiberales > Zingiberaceae > Boesenbergia > Boesenbergia rotunda. Next base: position 301,169 of record JAGFNQ010002059.1, on the reverse strand, counting down.
ACCTCGGGTGTGCGACCTCAAGGGTCCGACCTCGAAGGCCCGACCTTGAGTACTCGACCTCGAAGGCCCGACCTCGAGTGCTCGGCCTCGAAGGCCCGGCCTCGAGTACTCGACCTCGGGTGTGCGACCTCAAGGGTCCGACCTCGAAGGCCCGACCTCGACGGGTCTGGGTCGTCCTCATCAAGTTGTCTTCGGCCGAGCTGGATTTGATCAGGCTCTCGCCTCGCGCGAAGAAAACCAACTGGCTGGCTTGCAAAGACGCCCTACCGGGTCACAAAACGTCCCGACCGGATCACAAGTCTTCCCTTCAAGTCTAGTCGAAGGAGGCGTTAGTCCGACTGACTAGGCCATATACCCGGTCGGGTCAACCAATCCCTTGGCTCTTGGCTTCTCTCTCCGTCTCGAGATTGTCAGCCATAAATGCAGTATCCCATGTCAAATTGGCCTTTATTGCTGCTACACGCGTCCACCTCCGACGGGGAGGCTTCTGGAGCCGAGGCGTCATTAGCAAGCTTCGCGATCCTGGGAAAACGCGGAGAAATCGACGATTGAGATTCACTCCCGCTCTTTCTCAAGTTGCATCGGACGGCTTCCCCTGTTTCCCAGCGGGGTATAAATAGGGCTGGCTTGCTCCTTTTCCCCCTTGCACTTCTCGTTCCTTGTTTTTCACCGCTCTCTCGTCCGACCTCCGACTCTTGATCCCGTGAGCTCTGGCGACTGACGTCTTCCATTGAACCCGACCCCTAGGTATTCTTCTCCCCCTGAATTTCTTCCACTAACTCCCGAGTTCGACTAGATGGCTGGACCATCTTCTGCCCCCGGGCCATGGTACACCACTACCCGTTCAACCTTGTCCCTAGGTGCTTTGGAGACCCTCCGTATAGACTATCAGATCCCCGAAAATCATGTTTTTTCTCTTCCCTCTCGGGATGACCGGCCCAACCGAGCCCTAGTGAGCTACTTTACTATCTTCAGGGACCATCTTCTAGCCGGCCTGCGATTTCCCTTGCATCCCTTCATTGTGGAGGTATGTCGATACTTCCAAGTGTCCCTTTCCCAGTTAGCCCCGAACTCGATCCGGATCCTGTGTGGCACAGTGATCATCTTCGAGTCCTTCCGGGTCCCCCTCACTCCTCGAGTCTTCCATCTCTTCTTCTACCTTAAAATGCAAGAGCTGGGCTGTTTCTTTTTCCAGGCCAGGGTTAAAATGACTTTTCTAGATAAAGTTCCCTCCTCTAACAAAGGGTGGAAATCTCACTTCTTTTACATAAGCACTACCCAGACCGCGTGTTGGCCGACTGACTGGTTGGAAGAGCTACCGGCTCACCCGGCCGCTCCCAAGAAATATCGCGCCGACCCCAGCTTTCAACTGGCCTTCTCTAAGATCGGGGGACTTCGTTTCCACGCCGGCAAACTGCTGAGTGAGGCGGTGCTCTACGTTTGCCGGCTGAGTCAAATCCCGGCGGAGCTACTCGGCACATATAGTAAACTCCTATTTCGCTTAAGGGTCTTTTAATGCTGACTGAAACTCTTTCTGAATTGCAGCCCAGGCTCTGATGGATGCCCTCCTTGATGATCAGCTAGCCTTGGAAGAAGAGGCCCTGAACACCGGAGCGGTTGAACTACTAGCGAGTCGTATTGTGCAGCCCGTGAGGGCGGCACCGGCTCCCGGACGACCAGGCGGGGCGGAGAGTGATTCAGAGTTAGAGGTATTAGCCCAGAGTATTGAGGCAGACCTCCCAGAGGTCCGCGTAGAGACCGAAGTGCCGACTGTTGCCGCGGGTCAGTCCTCTTCCCGGGTGTCCAAGAAGAAGCGCCCTCGGGAGGTTGCTTCCTCCAGCACCCCGACGTCTCGGGTTCAGCTTGGGGGGGCATCCGATCTGCCCGCTCCTCCGCCCAGTCGAGTTAGAATTCGGCTATCAACTTCCCGCTCGGCCTCTCCTCGCCCGGGAACTTCCGTTCCGTCCTCAAGTACTGCTCGGCCCGAGGTCTCCCTCCCTAGCCCGGGCTTACCCCGGCCGGGAGACTTAGCTCCCAGCTCGGCCCCTACTCGCCCGGCGACCATTGCTGACCCTGTCGGTGAAGAAGCCGCCGCCGCCCTCCTATCCATGCATGACCTCCCCCGAGTACCAGTAGAGGTGCAGCTTCCCTCCGAAACCTCCTTACTTCGGATGGTCGAACCTCAGCCGCTTAACTTGCACAGCCATCTATCCGCGGCCTGGAGTTGACCGAGGGACGGAGTCCCTTCAGTTTAGCCGACAACTTCGCGATGGACTTGACCAAGGTATACCTTTTTCCTTCCTTTATCCTCTTCATTTTCCTCATACGTTGCCTGTTCTTGCGCAGTTGTGGGTCATGGGCCAGGCGGTCACTAAGGCCTTGGTCGTGAACACCCGAGAACGTCGGGCGGCTGAGTACAAGACACAGAACTTAGAGCACCAACTAGCTCAGTGCGCCCTCCCGACCGGTGACGAGGGTCGGACCCAACTCTGAAACGAGATAACTTGCTTACGAATGCAATTGGCGGAAGGTGATATCCGGTTGGAGCGAGCACATGAGGTGTTGGCGGCCTCAGCCCATGAGATTGATCAGCTCTCCACTCGACTGGAAGCCACCGAGGCCTCGAAAAAAACCGCCATCACTCTCGAAGCCAGGGCCCGATCTGACTTAGATAGGAAAACCAATGAAACCCGAGACTTACAGCGGCAGCTACAGGAGGCATGCACCGCTCACGAACAGACTCGTCTGACTTTGCAAAGCAAAGAAACAGAGCTCGCAGCCCTGAAGGGCAAAGAAGCAGAACTCCTGGCTCAGCGGGAGGCTTTTCAGGCTTTAGAGGCCCAATTGGTAAGTACCGAAACAGGGATGGCGACTAAAGACACTCAGCTCAAAGAACGAGAAGCCGAGGTGGCTCGCCTACAGAAGGAGCTAGCTGACTACAAATCTGACGAGCCGGCCCGGATCGAACGAGCCAGAGTGGCCTATGTTCAGTTCCAACCTTTCCTTCATCAAGTAACCCTGCGGACCGTGGGCATGATAATGTACGGGGTGAAGGGCGTGCTACAACAGCTCACAGAAGCCGGCCACCTCCCCGCCAACCTGCCCCCTAACGTGGTAAAGCCCACTCTGATCAAGGCCATGATCCCCAAAGATGTCTTTCCCAAATTTACTTAGTTCGTCATTTCAACCTTTTTACCAGAGCCATTTCTCAACCTGTTCTGGCTCGGCCCTTAAGCTTTTAAAATTTTCTAATGACACTTGACTACCTGATCTGGTCTTCCAAACCTAATTTTGTGATGGACTCGGGCCTTATCTTATCTTGGATGATTCACCCTTTTCTTTATTTTACTCGCCTGTTTATAATGCGTGAGATTTCCACTAAGTGTTGCCCATTCGGTACATCTGCCTTATTCACCGAAGGCTAGTGCTATAGGTTTTCAGCAAAGTTTCGCTAAGTGCAACTTGCTCGGGGCGCTTGAGTCATTAGCATAAGGCGGACCCTTTCAGGTCGGGCATAGATTTTTCGCAAAGTGTCGATGGTTCAGAACGGTCGACCCTTTAGGTCGGGCAACAAATCGGGTCATCCCCTAGAGATCGACCTGGGGCCATTCGCCCGATTTAGTCATACCTGCGACTCACCGATTTCACTCGGCTCGGCTAGAATTTCGTTATAAAGCTCTCATCGAGTCAAGCTGAGATCCGGATAGGACATTGACTGTTTATCCAACTTGTTCTTATTTCGACTCCCCTTCTCCATCCGACACCCGGGTTTGGGCGACGTCGATACACCGCCAGGGTGCTTTCGCCCGGACGAGCTGACGCATGGGCTCGGCAATGTTACCCGGTTGGGTAGGTACTGCTAGGCCGATTGACCACTCATTTTGTCTACCGGAACATGGGAAACCCCACTCAGGCAGTAGATACTGTGGAAATGCGTTGATTCCATTCTTCTTTGAGCCAGAGTCTGGACACCATCTGACTTACCCTGGCCGAGCGTGGATCGCCACGCCTGACCGGGCCCGACCGAACGTGGAACGCCACGCCTGATCGGCGCCGAGTCCGGTGGGTGCGTGGGAGCAGACCCACTTATAACTTGCCTTAGCAAGAGTCTGGACACCGTCCGACTTACCCTGGCTGAGCGTGGATCGCCACGCCCGACCGGGCCCGACCGAACGTGGAACGCCACGCCCGATCGGCGCCGAGTCCGATGGGTGCGTGGGAGCAGGCCCACTTATAACTTGCCTTAGCAAGAGTCTGGACACCGTCCGACTTACCCTAGCCGAGCGTGGATCGCCACGCCCGACCGAACCCGACCGAACGTGGAACGCCACGCCCGATCGGCGCCGAGTCCGGTGGGTGCGTGGGAGCAGGCCCACTTATAACTTGCAGGAACCGCTCTTTCGTAGGCTTCGAGTTCTTCTATCACAGTTTCTGAATACAAGTACAAAGATTGATTCACTCAACTCTCCTCACGGTACATTCTTAAGTGTACAACACTCCAGGGTCTTCCCAACTGCTTCCCTTAAGCATCTTGCAAGTAGTATGCTCCCGATCCCAAGGTCTTGACCACTAGGAAGGGGCCGCTCCACTGGGGCTCCAACTTGCCTACTTCTCCCACTGGCTTGACTCTTTTCCATACCTTATCCCATACTTGAAAACTTCGGGGTATAACCTTCTGGTTGTATTGACGCCGCATCCTTTGTTGATAAGCAGCCATGCGAACGGTAGCCTTGGCTTGGACCTCCTCAATCAGATCCAGCTCCGCTCTTCTCTTCTCCGCATTATCCTCCCCATACAGACGTCTTCTGTCAGATTCACAGCCGACCTCCATGGGTACCACAGCTTCACTACCGTATACTAGCTGGAAGGGGGTGCATCCTGACCCTTCTTTAGGGGTGGTCCGAAGAGCCCATAGGACACCAGGCAGTTCGTCCACCCAAGATCCATCGACCTGGTCCAATTTGGCTCGGAGCCCTTTCAGAATTTCCCTATTAGCTACCTCAGCCTGACCATTACTCTGGGGATATGCCACTGAAGTGAAGGCCTGTTTGATTCCGAATTCCTTACACCACCCTCTTATTATCCGACCTTGAAATTGCCGACCATTATCTGATACTAGCTTGTGCGGTATGCCATATCAGCATAAGATATTCTGCCATAGGAACTTCTTCACTGCTTGTTCAGTAATCCGGGCCAAGGCCTCTGCCTCAATCCACTTAGAGAAGTAGTCCACTGCCACTAGCAAGAATTTTTTCTGACCAGCCGCCCTGGGAAACGGTCCCACTATGTCCATGCCCCACTGGTCAAAGGGACAGGACACAGTGGAAGCTCTCAGCATCTCGACAGGTCGGTGCGATAGATTCTGGTACTTCTGACAAGAAAGGCAGGAAAGGGCCGACCTCTCAGCATCTTTCTGGAGGGTTGGCCAAAAGTAGCCGGCCAGTAAAACCTTCCGAGTCATGGACCGACCTCCCGAGTGGTTTCCGCAAGATCCCAAGTGCACTTCTCGTAGCACATAATCTGCATCTTCTACTCCAAGGCACCTAAGTAACGGTCGGGAGAAGGCTCGCTTGTACATCGCATCTCCTATCAGAGTAAACCTGGTTGCCCTTATCTTGAATATCCTGGCTTGCTCCGGGCTCACTGGAAGAGTCCCTTCCTTCAGATAGGCTATGAATGGGGCTCGCCTCCTTGTATCTCTATTTTTGTTTCTCTCTCAACCCGGGCTATTAGCATGACCTGACGTGAGGGTTCGGGGAAGACCCACGGACGGACAGAGCTGGCCAACCTAGCCAACTCGTCCGCCTTGGCATTATCTCCTCTGGGGATCTGTAAGAGCTGGACTTCTTGAAACTCTGCCCGTAACTGTTTGTAAGCCTCCACATAAGCCTGTAGCTTCTCATCATTTATCTCGAACTGCCCTGCAACCTGCCGAGTCACTAACTGAGAGTTCGAGTGCAAGATGACTCGAGTGGCCCCCACATGCTTGGCTGCCTACAGACCCGCCAGGAGAGCTTCATACTCTGCTTGGTTATTGGTAGCCTGGTACTCTAGGCGCACGGCCAGATGAAGTGGGTCTCCCTTAGGAAACAGTAATAAGACTCCCACGCCACTCCCTGCCAGAGTGACCGACCCATCCACATATATCTTCCATACCCCTTCTTCTTCCTCTGCATGGAGCTCACTCAAGAAATCAACCAAGGCTTGAGCTTTGATTGCCGCCCGGGGTTGGTACTGGATATCATATTCACTCAGTTCAGTTGTCCATTTAACCATCCGACCTAAGATTTCAGGGTTAATCAACACCTTCCCAAGTGTACTATTGGTCAGCACTCTGATAGGATGAGCTAAAAAGTACGGTCGCAGTCGTCGGGCCATCAACACAAGTACATAAGCCAATTTCTCGAGTGTAGTATACCTACACTCGACTTCCTTAAGTAAATATCCAAAGAAGTAGACTGGCTGTTGCTCAGTCTCCTTCTGAGTTACAAGTACAGCACTCACAGCTTCCTCAGTGGCTGACAAATAGACATACAAGGGCTCTCCCTCCTCAGGCTTAGGTAGTATAGGCAGGCTGACCAAGTAAGTCTTCAGTTCTTCAAAGGCTTGATCACATTCAGCATCCCACTGGAACTTTTAGCTCTTGCGCAGGACCTTGAAGAACGGCAGACTTCTATCAGCCGACCGAGAGATGAATAGGGATAAGGCAGTGATCCTCCCCGTCAAACGCTGGACTTCCTTTAGGTTTCTGGGCGGAGGCATGTCTAGTAGAGCTTTCACTTTAGGGGTGTCAAAAATGAACACGACCCGATAACCCAACCCGAGTCGACACGAAAAATACTGGGTTAGGGTTGGGGGGTTTATGCTTAGGGTCAGATTGGGTTGAACCCTAAATCTGACCCGGAATTTTTTTCTGGGTTGGGTTGGGTTTGGGTTGACCTGGGTTGACCCGAATTAAAAATCAGGTCACCCATCAACCCGAACCCACCCGAAGTTGTTTTTAAGTGGCAGTGTGATAGGGTTGCAGGGCATAAGGGTAATATACTAATATCCATTTACCATATTTGATTATTCGTATATATAATCCTAATTACTTCCTCCTCCAAAGCTCCAAGCCCGAGACAGCCACTTTTGTTGACTTTTTTTTGCCGAACAACTTAACCCACCGCCACCAGCTCAATATTTTGTTGCTTCCTATTAATCCATTACTTTTTATATTTAAAAGTTTAGGGCAAAGTTAATAAATAGCGATTAGCGAGAAGCCAAGAACCGAATTACCGAGAAGAAGTTTACTGAATGTCTGAATCCTGGTTCCCCCAACTTCATCATCGTCTCATAGTTTTTCAGCGTTCCAGAAGAAGTTCCAGCGTTCCATCAAGTAATCAGTAATGGATGACTTTTTTTGCCGAACTTTTTTTTGCTTCCTATTCTTTTCCAGCGTTCCATCAACTTCCATTTTAGGGCAAAATTTTAGCGTCAGCCATCAAGTTCCTGAATCCTGGTTCCCCCAACTTCATCATCGTCTCATCGACAAAATGAGTTCACAACCTATTGATCTTGACCAAGAGGAGGATAGCAAGAAGGAGAGATCGGAGGGTGTACCAGCTATATCTACAACTACAAGGGATTTAGATGTTGATGAAGAAACATGTTCGCAAGGCAAGGCCTCTGGCACTGGAAGTGGCAAACGAAAGAGACTCTTGAAATCAAAGTGGTGGAAATATTTTGAAATGCTTCCTAAAATAGAGGGAGAAGATTTGCGTTGCAAATGCAAAGCTTGTGGGATTACATACAAAGTGGATAGTAGCATGGGTACAGGTAATCTCCGACACCATATCCTTAATCAGTGTCCTAGACAAAAAAGTAGTGATATTGCTCAAGCTTTGTTAGAACAAGGCGATAAAAGTCTTTCCATTAGGTCACAAAAGTTCAACCAGGAAAGATTTAGAGAGTTGTTAATCTTAGCAATTGTGAGACATGATTTACCGTTTCAGTTTGTGGAATATGAGGCAATTAGATCGATTTTTACGTATTTGGAACCTCAAGTCAATCATTTCACTAAAAACACCGCAAGGATTGATATTCTAAAGATGCATAAAAATGAATGCAATAAACTCGCTAAAGAAATGCGTTCATGCCCTGGAAAAATTTGTTTCACTTCTGATTTGTGGACTTCTATTGCCACTGATGGTTATATATGTTTAACAGCACATTTCATTGATTCTAATTGGGTTTTGCAAAAAAGGATTATCAACTTCTCTTACATGCCTCCACCTCACTCTGGTATTGCATTGCGTGATAAAATTAATAGTTTATTTAATGCTTGGGGAATTCAGAGAAAGGTTTTCACAATTACATTAGACAATGCTGCTGCAAATGATGTATTTGTTGGCCTTTTAAGGAATCAACTTGGTTTAAATTGTTCATTAGTGAGTGGTGGCGAGTTTTTGCATGTTCGTTGTTGTGCACACATTCTCAATTTAATTGTGCAAGAAGGTTTGAAAAGAATTGATAGTTCTGTTGATAAGATTCGTGAATGTGTAAAATATGTGAAAGGTAGTCAAGTGAGAAAGCAAAAGTTTATGGAATCTGTTACCCAAACTTCACTTGATTCAAAGAAATCACTGAGGCAAGATGTTCCTACTAGATGGAATTCTACATATTTGATGCTTTCTAGTGCAATGTATTATCGACGTGCTTTTAATCATTTGAGATTGGCTGATACTAATTTTACACATTGTCCATCGGTTGATGAGTGGGGACAAGTTGAAAAAATATGCAAATTCCTTGAGGTTTTCTATGAGACAACAACTTTGTTTTCTGGAGTGAAATATCCTACCGCCAATCTTTACTTTCCTCGTGTCTTTACGGTTCAGTTGACAATAAGTCAAGCCTTACAAAGCTCTGATAATTTCATGAGATCAATGGCCAATCGGATGTTTCAAAAATTTGATAAGTATTGGAAAGATTATAACATTTTGTTTGCCATTGCTGTGATAGTTGATCCGAGTTCAAGATGCAGTTTGTTGAGTTTTGTTACAACAAGTTATATGGACATGGCAGCAATGAATTAAGTCTTGTAAGATCTAAATTGCTTTCTTTGTTTGAGGAATATATGCATATGGGTATTACTTCCAAGCTAAATACTGGCAGTGCATCTTCAAGTTCTCATAGTGCCATTGATGATAATGCTTCTCCTGCTCTAAATTTAGACAGTGGATGCATGGATGTTTTGAAGGTATTGCTAATAATGTTTGTTTTTTCTCATTATTTTTACTTCTTGTTACCAAAAATTTTATTTATGATATAGGAATTTGACACCTTTTAAAGTCTAGAATTCATTGGTAGAGCTCAAAAGAGTCAATTAGAGCTCTATTTGGAAGAACCAACAATTGATAGAATAACAAAATTGGATGTTCTCGGGTTCTGGAAAGCTCACCAATTTAGGTATCCTGACCTTGCACAAATGGCCAGAGATATCTTGAGTGTTCCAATTTCTACAGTTGCTTCTGAATCAGCTTTTAGCACTGGTGGTAGGATACTTGACCAATATCGCAGTGCAATGAAGCCTGATGTTGTTGAGGCATTGGTTTGTTGTAGAGATTGGTTAGCTGGAGACAATGGTAAGTGGTTTGGCTTTTGTATTTTCATTTGAAGTTATTTGTTTTACTAATATTTTTTTTAGAAACTATTGAGGTGGGGTTGAATGATTTGACTGAAAATATTATGAATTTATTCACAAATGAGGATGCTGGAATAAAAACTACTTCAACAAATGATTGGTGATTCTAATGAAAGGTAAATGGGTTAAATTGTTAAAATTTGTTAATTACAAGTTTTTAAAAATCATTTAGATTTTATTTTTTTTATTTCATTCCTTGTTTTAGGTTTGTCTCGTAAAAAAAGGGAGTAAAATGATGGAAAAGTGGAGCTTGATATGTGAAAGTTATTTTGTGAAGCTTGAAGACTTTATGTATTTTATATTTTGATATCATAAATTTTTGTCATGTAATTATTTATTTTGTGAAAGATTTGACTTGTCACTTGTTTAAACAATTTTCCCTAGCATTAATTGTACATTTGTAGCATTTTGATTTCTGAACTTGATTTTTGGCACAAGATATTCTTAGTTGTGAAGTTGATACATCAGTGCTAACTGCTAAAAGCTTCAGGTTTTGTTTGAGGACTTAATGTTCCTAATGCAAATTTTGTTCCTGTTGTGTCAACATCGGATGTAATGGAATTAATGAACATTGGGCAAAAGAATCATGTTGTTGGTTCTACAACTTTGAATGATCGTAGTTCGTAGCCAACTGATCTCATAGTTAGCATTACAAGTTTGTTTTTGTTGTTATTATTATTAATTTTCTTTTGCACCTATAAATTGTTCAAGTGTGTTACATGCAGTTGCTTGACTGTTCCTTATAGAAAGTCACGGGAGAAAGGCTAAAAGAAGTACAACTGTTTTATTCCTTGCTTGTTTTAGGTTTATGGAAACAACTTTGAGATTCAAGGATTTGTAGAAATGTACAACCGCCCTATACATATATACTCCTATAGCACTGGTATGGTCTCATTTGTTGATAGTTTTACAATGTTCCAATTGACAGTAAATTTTGTAATTCCTACTTTTTATGTACAGAACCTATTAACATCTTTCAAGGAGTTATGTCACTGATGTCCCTCCAATTCGGTTAAGTTACCATCACGGCAACCATTATAACTCACTGGTCGATCCACGTAGGATGACAGTGGGTGCAGGTTTTGGATTCAGTAGTCTTCGAGGGGTAAGTTTTTTTCTTGATCATCTGCAGTTTCATAACAATTTATTCTGTAAACCTCACAATTTTGCATTATATTTATTAAGATAGGCGAGGACTAAAAGGTTATATTTTACTCCATATTCACTTTATTCAGCTGTGATGTCCTTTTAAATTATTTTGGACCATTGCTGCTAGTTTCTCACTGTACTTCATCTAGATAATATGTCAGTGGCATCATGTCTGATATTGACGGACTAACTGGATTTGTTTCTATTGCATTCTTCCCCTAATTGATCTCCTTTGTAGAGAAACATAGATAAGGATCAGGTGAAGACTGCCATTAAAGCCCAGCAAGACCAGCTACTTGATAATGCATGTACAGTTTAATTTCTTTGTGGCACAGATTGTCATTGTGTAATGTTCTAGATTCTTTAATTATCATCTATTGAACTTAATTATGGTTATTTTTCATTAGCTGTTCTGTCTAGTAGATCACAAACTAGGTATAGTATCCTGAATCATAAGAGCCATAATAATACTTGAATGTTTTGATGACATTAATTCCCACTTGTTGGCTATTGGTGTTAGTGGGTCAAGCACAGAATCCCTTTTTTGCCTTTTTACTGTTTATTAAGTATTTTGAATTTATATTTAATAATTTTAAAATTTTAAATCGGGTTGGCGGGTTGGAACGGGTTCGGGTTCGGGTTTATAGGTTTCGGGTCGGGTTCGGGTTGAGTATTTTTTTTTTAAAAAAAAATTCAACCCGACCCGAACCCGACCCGACCCACCCGAATTGACACCCCTATTTTACTTTGCCTGGATTAGCCTCTATTCCTCGTTCGGCCAAGATGTAGCCGAGGAATTTACCACTCTTGGCTCCAAACAAACATTTGGCCGGATTGAGTTTAAGGTCATACCTCCGGAGAGTACAGCAGGTCTCTTGCACATCTGCTATCTGGTCAGCAGCTCGGAGGGACTTTATGAGGATGTCGTCTACATACACTTCTACATTCCTCCCGAGCTGCTCCTTGAAAACCTTGTTCATCAACCTCTGATAAGTCGCCCCGGCATTCTTGAGCCCGAAGGGCATAACAGTGTAGCAATAGGTACCCTCCGCCATGACAAAACTGACCTTTTCTTGGTCGTCCGGGCATAATGGGACTTGGTGGTATTCCTGATAGGCGTCCAACATGCAGATAAGCTCACTTCCTGCGGTGGAGTCTACCATCTGGTCTATCCGGGGGAGCGGGTAGCAATCCTTTGGGCAAGCTTTGTTAAGGTCTCTGAAGTCGATGCTGACCCTCCACTTGTCGCCCGACTTGGAGACCAGCACCACGTTGGCCAGCCAAGCGGGGAACTGCACTTCTCGGATGTGCCCAGCTTTCAGCAACCTTTCCACCTCGACCTGGATAATCTTATTCTGCTCAGGACTGAAGTCTCTCTTTCTCTACTTCACAGGTCGGGCATCAGGGTACACATGCAGTTTATGCTCCATAACCTCGGGCCTGACCCCTTTCAGGTCCTGCTGAGACCAGGCAAACACATCTTGGTTCTGGGTTAGACATTCTATTAGCCGTCGCCGGAGGTCGGGCTGCAGCCCAGGGGCTATCCTCACCTTAGTCTCCTCTTGGTCAGGCAAGAGCTGAACCTCTTCCTTTTCTTTTATTAACTCAGCCCAGGGGGAGGGCTGAGAGGACTGCACCATGTTACAGCTGGATGGCGGAGCTCGGAAGGCCTTCCTTACCTCCACTCGGACATCGTCAACATAGCACCGGCATGCTACCTTCTGGTCCCCTTTAGCCTCCCCGACTTGATCACCTACTGGGAACTTGACCTTCAGGTAGAAAGTGGATATCATGGCTCGGAACTCATTCAGCGCCGGTCGCCCCCAGGATTGAATTATAAGCTGAGGGGGCATCCACCACTAGGAAGGTGGACCACCGGGTTCTTCTCCGAGGTTCTTCTCCGAGCGAGATGGCTAACTTGATTTGACCGAGCGGCTGGACTTCGTTTCCGGTAAATCCAAATAAAGGTGTGGATACAGGCTGCAACTCGGTCATTTCAATCTGCAGCTGCTCAAATGCTTTTAAGTATAAGATATTTACAGAACTCCCTGTATCCACAATGGTCCTGTGGACCTGATAGTTAGCTATGATCGCTGTTATGACCAAAGCATCTTCATGAGGCACTTCTACCCCCTGCAGGTTCGAGGGACCGAAACTGATCTGTGGCCCCTGAGCTTGGGCGGAACTGCAGCCCATTTGATAGATATCCAGGCGTCTGACTTGCGACTTCCGAGCTCTATTGGAATCTCCATAGGTGGGTCCGCCTGAAATTACGTTGATAAACCTGTGTACAGCATTCTGCTGGTTAGCTCGCTCTTCGCTGGCGTTTCCGTGCTCGGTGGAGCTGGGGGTCGGGAACAATTGTCTAGCGACGGGGGCGGCCGATCGAGCAGGGGACTCAGATTGGCTCGGTGATGCTCTTCCCCGACCTCGACCACCTCCTTGGTGAGCTCCTCTTGGACTTCCTCGACTGGTGCGACCTCGACCTCGGCCGGCCTGCCAACAGTCCTGAAGGTCGTGGGTATGACTATTATGAAAAGAGCAGTAAGGTTGGCATCTGGAAGGGAGGCAACCTTGGGACACCTGCTGAACTATTCCCCGTTCGACTCCTTGTCGATGTCCCATAGCTCGGGGGCTTCGGAGAGGTCCTCCAGGAGGTATACTCCTCTGATGATGCTGAGGAGCCTCGAGTGCCAGTTGGGCCTCCGGCCGCCAGGCGATTTGCGCTTCTTCCACATCCACATATTTACTGGCTTTACCTAGAAGGCTTTCGAAGTCCTTCGGAGGCTTTCGGATTAAAGATCTAAAGAACTCGCATTCTTGTAAGCCTTGAGCAAAGGCACTGATCAGCACTTCGGACGTGGCAGTAGGTACGTCCAACGCAACTTGATTAAACTTTTTGATGTAGGCCTTCAAGGGCTCTTTGGAGCCCTGTTTCAGAGTAAAAAGGTTCAGGCTGGTCTTGTGATGTCTTTTGCTGCTCGCAAAATGCTGGAGGAACAATCTTTTAAAGTCAGCAAATTCTCTTATGGATCCCTCCGGCAGTTTGTCGAACCATCGTTGGGCTGGCCCGGCCAGAGTGGTCAGAAAGGCTCGGCATTTGACCCCATTCGTATACTTGTGCAGCATTAAAGCATTTTCGAACTTCATTAAATGCTCCTCTGGATCAGCGGCTCCTCCGTATTCGGTGATGGACAAGAGTCGAAAATGTTTGGGCAACGGCTCCTGTAAGATTTGACTAGAAAAGGGAAGCCCAGTGCATTCCGCCGGGATCGGCACAAGGGGAGCCTTCCCTTTGTTGACTCGGGCTTGATTGGATGAAGCTTCGTGCGGATCCGACTGTACCGCTCCCTCGGGCGGGCCGAACAGTGCTCGATGGAAATGAGGGCTGCCCTCCTGGTGAACTCCTCCCTCGGTGCCCGCACGAGCGGTGTGCTCGGTAGGGCAGCTGCTTGTTGTGCCACGACCAATTTCCTCGCCTTTGCTTCCACTAGCAGATTAAGGTCCTCTTGAGAGAGCATCACAGGTATCCGATTAGAATCACTCATCTTCAACTTTCGATCAGGCGGATGTTCCCACAGACGGCGCCAAATTTGATCCTGTCGACAAGCGAAGATCGGTTCTCACTCGGATGACCCGGTCTGACCAAGATGAACCCGGTCTGCTGTAGCGTGGGGGATCGGACTTGGGCTTAAATAAGGATCCGGCTCAAGTGACTCGGCTCGGACGAAAGTGGAACTCACAAGGTGATGGTGTGGTTGCAAAATGGCAGCAAAAAAATCCCCTTCTCTAGAGCTCAAACGGGGTTTATATAGGAATGGAGAGAAATCCCCCGTCAAGTAAGCTGTCACATCCCATTAAGGGTTGATCAGGGGTCAGGCTGAGCTACTGACCACCTCAGCTGCTGGGTGAGACTGCCAGAGCCACCTGACAGTCTGCAAATCTGTCCTTTCGGACCCCAATTAATGCTTGGCGGCTGTGTCAGGTAATGATTATGTCAGAGATCTTTTCCTCTTAATGAAAAGTTTAACAGAACCTCACGGCGGACGTAGATCCCTTATTATGAGGATCTATCAGCTTCCATCTTTGGAACGACGTCGAAGTATATGACCTGGGGTACCCGGGCACCGCGAATGCCCGACCCCGAAGGCTTGGCCTTGAGCGCTCGGTATTGGGTGTGCGATCCGAGTGTCCGACCTCAAGGGCCCGACCTCGAGTACTCGGCCTCGAAGGGCCGACCTCGAGTACTTGACCTCGGGTGCGCGACCTCAAGGGTCCGACCTTGAGTACTCGACCTCGAAGGCTCGACCTCGAGTGCTCGGCCTCGAAGGCCCGACCTCGAGTACTCGACCTCGAAGGCCCGACCTCGAGTGCTCGGCCTCGAAGGCCCGACCTCGAGTACTCGACCTCGAAGGCCCGACCTCGAGTGCTCGGCCTCGAAGGCCCGACCTTGAGTACTCGACCTCGAATGCCCGACCTCTAGTGCTCCGCCTCGAAGGCCCGACCTCGAGTACTCGACCTCGAAGGCCCGACCTCGAGTGCTCGGCCTCGAAGGCCCGACCTTGAGTACTCGACCTCGAATGCCCGACCTCTAGTGCTCCGCCTCGAAGGCCCGACCTCGAGTACTCGACCTCGAATGCCCGACCTCTAGTGCTCCGCCTCGAAGGCCCGACCTCGAGTACTCGACCTCGGGTGTACGACCTCAAGGGTCCGACCCGACCTCGACGGGTCTGGGTCGTCCTCATCATGTTGTCTTCGACCGGGCCGGATTTGATCAGGCTCCCGGCTCGCGCGAAGAAAATCAATTGGCTGGCTTGCAAAGATGCCCGACCGGGTCACAAAACGTCCCGATCGGATCACCTACCTTATTCAACATTTTAAAAGTTTTCTATAATGATCAGATCCCTGCTATCTTTATGTATATACTACAACCTCTAAATGCACCTCAGGGCAGCTCCTAAGCTTTGAACACTTCATTTGGGATCAATTCACAGCTCTAACCATCCCAAGGAAAATCATGTCACCATAAATAAATACTTAAAATATGATTTATTTGGCACTTGGACCATAAACAGGTTTGTTGTCCCAAAATATAAAAGAGCAAAAAATAATAATAATAATAAATTCAATGGCAAGTTCAGAAAACATTCAAAAGCTTTGGCAGTCCAAAAGGGGATCCCAAATTAGCATCTTGAATCCTGATGCAGGCTGAATCATGCATCAGTGCTTGGATAAAGGTTGGGCATAGTGATCAGTTTGGGCACATATATTTGTTCAGCAAATTAAAAAAAATATTTAACCAGATAACAAATGAATCTGGAGTCATCAGTCTGACCATACGAAAATTTTCTACCAGTCACTAGTGTAAATCGAGAAGCGCTGCCGGTGAGCGATCTAGAAGCCCAGCGTCTCAGGGTTCACGCCCCATTTGGAGAATTTTTTTATAAAAAACGTCGTAACTAGGGATCAAACCGCAGATGTCTGAGATAACGACTAGTCACCCTATCGTTGCACTATAGCCCCGGGGGCTTTTTAAAAATTATTCGGGTAAACTTTTTATAGTGACCGACCCCAGTGTCAAAACAACCCATATTCAAAAACCCCCTAAGGGATTTTTGGAGATATGGTATTATTGTGTTCAGAAGAGGTCCTACTGTCAAGACAACATCTCAGTCAATAGACCCCGTAAAGGGAAGGTTTATTTATTACCAAGAGGACTCGAATCCGAAATGTAGGTATCTCTATTTGTTCATCAAATTAAACTTTTGTAATAAGTTGAGTACTCTAACAAGAATGTGCTTGTTGAACTTGTTCACCCAATAACATTGTTCTGGTTGCTTAATTGATTTGGTAGGTGCAAATTTGTTTCATATGATTCAGGGAAATAGTTATGATGAATAAAGAGATGTCAAAATGGGCATTCTCACAAACTCTTTACATTTCCAGGGAATTCAACAAGAAAGGGATGTAAACCTACTTTGTAGTGACTTCGACTAATTGCTTAAAATTGTATTGGTCTGCTTCCTGAATTGAACTTTGAAACAACAGAGCAAAGGGCTTGCATGCTTGCATTGACAAAGAGTAGTCAAAATGAAAATAACATTGTTTTTAGATGCCAACTGCAAAACTAGAGTTTCAATGTGCTCTTCTCGTATATGTTAGTTCTTGTAAAAAATCTAAGCCGCATGAATTTTAAAACACGAAGAATTCACATATAGAAAATACAAAAATAAAAAGATCTATTTTCATTAATTAAATATGGCATAAGAAAATAATACATAAATATAAAGACAAAGAACCTTATTGGAGAGTCATTATCTTTATTCTAGCATCGTATCCCTGTGGAAAAAGATATAGTAAAAAAGAATAAGGAAGGTCTTCCAAGGAGCTAGGGTTGATGGCGTCGAAAAATACTATGTCAACGGGGAATTAAGAGCTCTGTCAAGATTATTCTAAATCCTTAGGGATTTTTCCTACGAATCCAATCTGTTATCAGCCGATAGACGATAATGTATTTACACGTGCAACTATCCGAAACTCAATAAACATAAACTAAATTACTTTAAAGGATTCAAATTATATTTACACGTGCAACTTACACATAAACCCACCTAATAGGAATAATAATATCTAACGATATAATCCATAGTTGTGTTCCTAAACTATTTTTTTTATTTTGTTTCCCTTTTTATTGGGTAGTTAACATCCTTAATGAGCATTCATTGGTCTCCACAAGCATCAAAAAGTTCATAATAGCCTTCCAAAGGTGTGACAATGTATGATTTGGTATAACTACATACGAGTAAAGCGATCAAAGCCCCACTCATTATCAAAGCTGCCACTACTTGCATAGTATAGCCAAATTGAACATGTTTCAATTCAGAATAGAACTTCAAAATCGTAATTTGTGGGTG
The DNA here is from genome assembly GCA_024364735.1 of Boesenbergia rotunda. Lineage (NCBI taxonomy): Eukaryota > Viridiplantae > Streptophyta > Magnoliopsida > Zingiberales > Zingiberaceae > Boesenbergia > Boesenbergia rotunda. The sequence goes on along the minus strand of JAGFNQ010002059.1, from coordinate 283,424 downwards.
ATATCCCAGTAGTTGCCTCGAATGCCCCATACTGTATGGCATGGAGAGGACTAACAACTTGGTATGTGTTTGTGTTTTGTTACCTTGTCCTTTAACCAAACTGATCGGATCAAGTAATGCAGCTCGAAGAATAAAATATGGTCGCATGAATATCTATTTATCTAGATCCAAAATCCAAATAGTTCCACACAACAATCTGATTCACAAAAGGTATTTTGCTCTTGAATCCAGCAACATATAACCTAAGGGGTGGCCACGAGGACGTAGCATTGATAGAGCCCACAACACGTGTCACGAATGAGCCTCAAATTTAGATATTTATAAACTGAAAACCCTTGGCTAACAAAGTTAAAATGTAGTAGAGGGGACTCAGGTCGTATTTTTTCAATGACTAGTTGAATGAAAGTTTAACTCGAGCTTGCAGGTTATTTGTCGTTTGATGTTTTGGGTTTTCTAGATAAAATGAGGGTTTTTGCGATAAGAGATGAAATAACAAGTTGGAATGAAATAGACTGAACTAACAGAACTGAAGTAGGAAATTGCGAGAGCTACACTTAACCTAGTGGAAGAACGAAACACTTAAATTCAAACAATGGAATTAAAATTCAAGAACTAAACTTCAATGCAAGGAATTAATTGCAGAAACTAATTGCAGGGAATTAATTGCAAGACGATAGAAACTAGATCAAAACATGACTTATGCACTTGGCTTGAAGTGTAATAGTAACAACTAGAACAACTTGAAGAAAATAAATGCTTGGAACAAAATTATCCTAAATTAGAACATCAAATCAGTTTATATCCAAAACTTCCCTTTGCCGTCACACAAAGGTTGAGCTATGAACCCCCTAGCTCAAAAACCACCGAAGGAAAATGTTAAATCTGACATTTTTGACGCGATCCAGAAATTTCTTTTTCGAAAATTTTTCCGAAAAAGATTTAGGGTTCTCGAGACCTAAATTGAAATTAAAGGGTTAAATTACTTTGAAACTTAAGTTTTGAGGGATTAAGTGTGATGAAACCTAATCATGAAGGGTCTAAATGCTAAAATCCTAGACTTAAAGGGCTAAATCTGGAAAAGTCCAAATTTGAAGGACTAAATCGCAAAAGCACCTTAAGTTATTTTTCCCCTCCTTTTTGCGGTTTCGGCCGAACTTTCTCCTCCTCTCCTCCCCTGCATCGCGTGACCTAACCAGCAGCCAAACAAATCGGCTGACCCACTCACACCGATCGCCCCTCTTCCTCTCTGAGACCGAAGCTCCATCTCTCAAGCGAACCTATTGTTGGATCGAGAAATGCGAGAGAGGGGGGTGAATGTCGCAAATCGTTCGGATTTAAAAAGAGTAAGTGCGCAGCGGAAATAAGACACAAAAACAATGCTAACAAGGTCGTTTTACTTGGTTCGGAGCCTGTGTCGACTCCTACTCCAAGGCCCACGGTCGTTGACCGTTTTCTGCGGGCAATTCTATACGTTCGAGAAAGTTTACAATAAAAAGTATTACAGAATCAGAGTAGTAAACTTAATTAGGCTCTTCGTTACCGACGTCCGGTGTAGATCGAAGTGTTGGAGCAGCAGGACGTCGTCAGCTCGAGTTGGAAGAGTTCGGGAGCATGTCGTGGAAGCAGAAGAGCGTGGAAGCGTCGCAGTAATTGATGCTTTGAAGAAGGGGGTCGAGGGCCCTTTATATAGGGCCTAGGGGCGCCCTGGTCGACGGGGGCGCCCCCCACGTGGCAGCAGATCCGGCTGTAGCTCGGTTGCCATCTGATCCCATTATCCTTGGGATCCGGTTTGACCGGGGCGCCCGGAGGACTCGGGGCGCCCGGATTAACCGGTCAAAGCCTCATCTCTTCGGCTTCGCAGGGATGCGCTTCGGCAGCTGGCAGTGGGGGCGCCCGAGACACGCGGGGCGCCCGCGACAAGCGGGGCGAAAACGCGTCGAGGTTGTTACAGACTTGGGTTGACCTTGGGGGCGCCCTGGTCGTCCGGGGCGCCCTGCTCAGCTTCTGCCTCACTCCTTTGAGGCTCTCTGAGCTGCAGATACTCAGTCCTTCGATCCTGCATCCAGGGTTAGTCCAAATAACAATTATATTATTATTTTATACAGCCTTAGCTGTCTTGGTTCTGACTTTGGTCTCCAAAATGGAGCCCTAGGTCGAACCGACGCCTAATGTTCCCTCAAGGGGAACGCGTCCTCACCTACTCCTCTCGGGAGAGTTTACCTGGTGCCAACCGGATCCTCCAGTTGGACTTTTGCCCAGCAGTCCTTCGCCAGGTCTTGAGTTACCAAGCTGCCCTTCGCTTGGTGCTTAGCTGCCCTTCGCTAGGTCTTTTCTTCTGGCAGTCCTTCGCCAGCCTAGCAGTCCTTCGCTAGGGCTTTAGCATTCTGGCGGTCCTTTGCCAGTGCCTAGCAGTCCTTTGCTAGGGCTTCTCCTGTCTGGCAGTCCTTCGCCAGTGCCTAGCCTTTCTTCGCTAGGGCTTTTCCTGTACACTCAAGAAGCTTGTTAGACAACAACTAACCTTTAACTTTTGAACCCTTTTGCCAATATCAAAACACAGGTTTGACTTGGGTGCATTCTGCACCAACACCTATGAGCGATCGAAGTCCAAGCTTCACCTACGCGGTCCGTTCCAGATGATCTCTGGCGATTTAGGGCACGCTAGCCTCTCTTCCTCAGAGATCTATCCTTGTTTTCTCAGAGCTGAGGAGTCCCCTTACGAGTTCGCCGGACCTCACCACTCGATCCGATCACAGACCTGGTTTGCGGTTGAACATCAGCGAGGAAGGAGAGATTCAAATAGTGGAGTACAAGATGCTGAGGGGTTCCGACGACTATAAATGCAGTGCCAACTTAGGTAAGGTTGATATATTGTATAGATTTTGTTCTGATTTGGATTGAGATTAAAGTTGGGCTGTGGAACTCACCGTGCTGGGTTTTGGATGGGTTCTCGTCAGATTATAATCCTTGATGGAATTTTTGTTTCAGATTTCTAGTGTGGAGCTGCTTCTATTCTATGGGAGCACATGTTGATGGTGATTCGGTTCTGGGGAATTCAGTTCTTGGTTGCTGTTTTGGATTGCTTTGCTAGGGATTGTTCTTAGGTAAGTATTCTATCATGTGGTTTAGAATTTAGCTAAAGTCTTGATTCGGGATAATATTTAGATGAGGTTGTTGTGTTCTGTTGATTGGAGTATGGATCTATTGTGATTCTGATTTGGAAGTTTTAGTTGCTGACTTCCTATTCTTTTGATCTGGCCTGTATATGTGTTTTGGTGGTTGACTGTTCTGTGTTCTTGGATCTGTAATTACAGTGGATTGTTCTGGGTTCTTGGATATTGATTAGCTTAGGTATTGGATTGTTAATTTTGTATTGGAGCTAGGTTAGTGAGCTACCTAATTTTTGTGAATGATGACTTTGGGAGTTTGGTTTTGAAACTGGATGTTGTTGTGGTGAGCTTGCGCATGAGTTCTTGCATAGGGATTATGTTTTGGCTCTGTTTTCATATTTGTATAGGAAATAGTGACAGTTCTGATCTTAAGTTGCAATTTGAACATGGATATATTTAGGATTTTGCTTAGATCAGTATATATAATTTGGAATTCCTCTTGTGATCAAATTTAATAGTGATGGCAATTGGTTTTAGATTTTGATATGGAGTTGTTATCAGGTGACACATCTTGTTGTAAATCTGAATTAGCTTTGATTCTGACTTGTGCCATAAGTAGTTTCCAACCTTGATTGGATAAGGGTTAGTTAAATGGATGTTATTAATTAGAACGATCCTAATTATATGAAGTAGCTTGTTTAGCTAAGTATTATAGGTATTGTAGCTAAGCTTATGTCCTTTGATACAGGACACTAATCGATTTGTGCTGGGCTTCTTGGATGGGAGGTTCTCTGTTGCTACGAGCATCTTCACTTTAAGGCGGGTACTTCTTGCTTGTCTTCTTTAAATCCACGTTATCTTTATGCATGACTATTTGTTATTAATGCAGTAGGCTGATATTGACCTTTATCTGCTACCGTTTTGTTATCCTGCTTGATACTTATGCTTGACCTTGGATATGATCTGAATTTCTTTCTATACAGTCTCGTTTATTGTTATCTGATTTCTGTATAGCATTGGTATGAGTATGAGTATGTGGATAGGGATTAGCATACCATGGTATGGTTGCATTAGTTGATTCTGGTCATACTTGCGCGTGTGTCTAGGTATGGACTAATTGGGTTATTGTTGCATGTCACCTGATATCTGCATTGGTTGATTCTGGTCATACTTGCACGTGTGTCTAGATATGGACTGATTGGGTTATTGTTGCATGTCACCTGATATCTGCATTGGTTGATTCTGTTATTACTTGCAAGTGCACTTAGATGCATGATGGTTAGGTTATTATACCTGTGATCGACCTGTGCATGATAGGTTGTGTTATGTTTAATGACTTGGTAGGGGTTGCATGTGTGAGAGTCATGCACCATATCTGCACGGTTGCATGCCGACGATCAGCGACTCCCTAATGGTTGAGTCTGTCGTCTTTCGGCACATGATATGCACACACGGCCACTCATGGGTTAGTGGATACCGTTGGGTGTGTGCATTTGCTCTGTACTGCTCCGCTCGACCGCTCAGGGGTAGTGGTTTCGGACCGTGGTAGCAGGCGGAGATCCCTTCTCTTCCCATAGACCAGAGGAGATGAGAGCGACGCTCCCTCATATATACATGAGGTAGGGGGGTTGTCCCCCGCCAGCATCCTGTCCACTCGGTCACTCAGGAGCAATGATATCAGGGTGCGTACAGTGTCACAGCTCTACCCACTCGGCCGACACAGTATCGCCTGTCTCGGTGGCTTGATTGGCGTCAGGGGTGACCATGACATTACACCATGTGCACGTGATGCATTGTGCATTTTGATTGTGATTGCTGCATTTATTTGCTGCACTTGATTGACATGCATGTACAGGAGGTACTTTTGGTATGGTTTGATGACCCTGCACTTGCTCGTGTCGGTACGAGTTTATGGTATGGATAGACTGATTTCTGGTATGTACAGTCAGTTGTTATTTTCAGTTATGCCTATTCTGATATTCCTGTTGAGACTGTATCCTGTTGTTTCTTTATAGCTTATTCAGCTATTTTGTTCAGCCATGCATATCTATCTATATACCCGCGAGTCCACTTGGACTCACCACCCGTCGTAATATTTTTGTTTTCTGGTTGATAGCTTGCCGGAGGAGCCCAGTTGCCGGTCCCGGGTCCCTACGACTCCAATTGGATGGGAGCTTCCGCTGGTTTTGGTTTTCTTTTGATAGCATAGTATATGTTTTGTATTCGTTATGTTACCGAGGGCTTGTATTGGATTTATTCGTACGGTATTGTATTTTTGAGTCCTCTGTTGGACTTTGTATTTGTGGTTTGCTTCGCACCTGCCCAAGGGGCAGCTCAGGTGAGTATTACAGAGTTTTAGCATTGCGATATGTTCATTTACATATATTATATACCTGTTTTGAGGCCTGAGGCCTAATTATAAACTGCGTGTGTTGTATGTTTGTGTAAATTGTCCGCCGGACAGGGAAGATGCTGTCCGATTTTATATTGGATCAGCGGCTCCAATGGTCTCGGGGCGTGACAGAAAACTCCCAAGATCAGTTCGCAATTGATTTGCGCATGTTGGTCTTCCTGATCGGTCTCTGGACCGATCAGATCTTCCTCTGATCGGACTGGGAACCGATCAGATGAGTCTCTGATTGATCGGGGCGAACAATCAGTAGCTGAAGTCACTTCGTGATTTCCTCCATCTCGATCGACTGGATGACAATCGATGAGCAGAAACCATCAGATGCTTTCGAGAACCCCTCTACAGCTTCGACAGCTGTCTGAACGACTGAAATTCGACGATCGGCAATGGATCGATTGATGAAAACAGAGCTTCGGCGACACCCTCACCTAAGCTTCCAAAAACGCAATCGATTAGTAAAACTGAACTGGGAATCTTACTTAGATGATCTGAGATCTTGAAGATGAACAAATATGATGTTGGTCGTGCGATTTGAAAAGAAACTATGAAGAAATCGACGAAGAAACAGCGAAGAACTGGCGATCTGCAGCTACACGACGACGATGAGCGCGATGAGGAGAAGTCTGTTTTAATTAATCCAATTTGAAATTGAACGGTTGTGATTGTTTCAGACTCATCCAACGGTCAGATCAAGTCTGATCTGAACCAAACTCTCCAGATCTCGATCTGTGGTCAGGATCTGCTTCTCAGTAGCTTGGATCTTCCAGATTTGTAACGGATGGCTCAGATCTGATCTCTGTCTCTTGGATGGACGGCTTAGACCCTCTTGAGCTTGATCCAACGGCTGGATGATCTCTGATTTAGCCCAAACTTTCAGATCTTGATATGTGGCCTTGATTAAGTTTATCTTAAGCTTGGATTGACAAGAAGCTGATGGATGGCTCAGATCTAGCTGTTTCTTGATCGAACGACTCATATTAATCTGATGCTTGATCACCTTGATCCGGATCCAATTCTGGCTCAAGTCTGATCCAATCTGATCTAGGTTCATGGTCATTTGAAGCCTATAAATTGATATTCAAATTTTAGTGCCAAAACATCTTAAATATAGAAAGAATTGAATCTTAATCTAAAATAGAAGTAATTCATGAAACCTTATGTAAATGCAAACTTAAGCATATAACAGTGGATCAAAACATGGATTTGAGAGCCTAATTTAATCAACAAAATGGTAGTAGCCAGGGATCCCTTCTCGTCCTGAGACACGAGAAGATGAGAGCTAGACTCCCCCATTGCTTGGGGTAGGAGAGTGACCTCCGCCAGCATCCTGTCCACTCGGTCACTCAGGAGCAGTGATAGCAGGGTGCGTATAGTTGTCATAGCCCTACCCACGCGGGCATTCATTTATGATAGGTGGACGGTGCCTGACTGGCGTTAGGGGTGACACATGTCATTGCACCATGTGCATATTTTGCATCGTGCATTGCTTGCTGCATTTGATTGATGCATTATGATTGACATACATATACCGGATACCTGTTTACCTTAGATTATGTGTTATATTTGTTCTTTAGGGATTTATTCCACCCCTCTGCAGGATAGATGGATTCTGGTATGTACCTATATTCAGTACTTTCAATGTATGTCTTTCTATTGTACATATAAGACTGTATTAGCGTGACTCTTATTGCTAGCATAACCTACTATGCATATTTGTTTAGGTATCCGCTGAGTTTATTTGGACTCACACCGTTGGCTATATTTGTATTTTCAGGCTGAGATACTTGGAGTCGCTAGAAGAGCCCAACAGCCAGTCCCTACCCATCGCGACGATATAGTTTGTTTTGTACTTAGTAGTGCTTATGTTTCATATTTGTTTATTGGATTTGTATATGTCTTGGGAGTGTTGTTTTGTACCTTAAGGGGTTTATGTATTGGTTGTTTTGTCGTAAGTCGGACCGGTCCACAGTCAGGTATGATTTATTATGTTTTATTGTTATGGTTTTCTTACTTTTATGTTGTGTTTATATATTTTGAGGCCTGAGGCCAATTGAACTGCGTGGTCGTATTCTATGTATGTGTAAATTGTCCGCCGGACAGGGGAGGTATTGTCCGATTTTATAGTGGATCAGCGGTTCCTGGGTCTCGGGGCGTGATAATAAATGTGGTCCAATTATAGAAATATAGCTTTGAAAGAACCTAAGCAAGTTCTAGAGTACAATTACATGTGTGTATTATAAAAATTTGGCAAATCCTCACTAGGTAAAAAGAATTCATCTCAAGTCATCAATCTAGAGTCCATAACTAAGTAGTACTCAAGCATCCAAGAATTTTCATCCATTGGCTCAAATCCTAAGTTTTAACAACCAAATTTAATTTGCTTTCAAAGGACTCTAAAATGATACAGAAAATATAGATGGAAATATTTATTCCTAGTCATGCAAGAAATAAAATGTCAAAAGGGATAAGATGGTATCTATAATAAATATTTATTCCTTCACTACCCAAGCATTTATTAGTAAGAACTCATAATAAAAGAAAAATTACTGCTTGCAAACATGAAAGTGATATTTACAATGAAATAAGAGTATAAAAAGAAATAACTCCCTTCAAATTGGGTAAAGAGCACGGAGCATCCATCTTGGGAGAACTATCCTCATGTAATCAACCTCGTAGTGCACAGATTTCTCCCTTATCAACTTAGCATAAGTAAATTCCGGTGGTCGTAGACGATTAAGGTCCAGAATCCATCCTTGGGGTAAATAGCTACATGTCAAAGTAAACTCCACCCCTACCACTATGTACTCTTTGGAATTCCTTCCGGGAGATTGGAGGCTATTAAGTTGAAGCACCCATTCTAGAAGCCTACGGGATCCTGCAAAATCATGAATAAAAAATACCTCCTGCACACATGCAGGGTAAGAAAGAAATGAAATACAAACAACCTCTATATAAAATGTATCCAGAAATACATCATAGCCAATGAAATCTACCTTATGTACATTAATGAGTTTTTCATAATTAGTATCCACATAAGGTATATCAAGAAATGCATCACAACCAACAAAATCAACTTCAGGTACCTCTATAGGTTTTTCACAATCAATTTCTACATAAGATGTATCAAAAGATTCATCACAACTAACAAAATCAAAACTGGATACCTCTATTAGTTTCTCACAATCAGTATCTACAAAGGATGTATCAAGAATTCTATCACAACCAACGAAATCATCCTTATGTACATCTATGAGTTGTTCACAATTAAGCTCTACAGAGAATGTATCAAGACATTCTTCACATTCAACAAAATCATCCTCAGGTACCTCTATGAATTCTTCTAAAGAAATAGGTTGAATACTTACCTTATCAATACCTGGAGGTTCTACAAGAGTAGATGTGACTATTGCTTCCTACTGGTCAAGTACAGGCTCCACTTCAGGGTCAGGTTCTGGTGGGCATTCAACTAAGAAGGGTGATTCTTGGGTTCTTGCTTCCATCATGCAAGTCCCTACACTTTCTGACTTATCCTCTGAATCTTCTAATGTATCAATCAATGATGGTGGTCCCTGAGGCTCAGTGCAATCCCCTACACCTGTAGAATCATCTGTAACGCATGCTTCCTCAGCGATTTCTGCAACAACCATCTTAGAAAAATTAGGATCATCAATAACTATATCATCACAAAATAAAAGATGAGAAGGATTACAAAATAAAAGACTAGAAGGGTCCTGTAGAGCTTCAGAATCGACTTCAAGTCTGTCACAATCTTTTCTATCCATCTCCTCCAATTCCTCCATAGCTAATGCATCTTCAGTAGGTATGGGTGGTCCCTAGGGCTCAGTGCAATCCCCTACACTCTCACACATATCCTCTGAATACATCTCAATCAATATAGGTGATTCCTGGGGCTCAGTACAATCCCCTACACCTAAAGAATCATCTCCAGCTGCAAATAAATTAGATTCAACCTCCAGCTCAGCCTCCTCTGTAGTTAATGCATCCTCTGCCTCATCTGAGCTTAAACATCCTCTCTGAATATCAAATGAAACTCTATCATCAAATAACTCTGCCTCAACAACCTCATCTGAACTTCCCATGCTAATGATAGAAGGATCCTCTCTGGGGTACTGTGGGAAGGGTTAAAAGACTTCCGGTTCCTCCACTTGAGTTGAAAATTTTGGAAATGGATCTTGAACAGGAATTTCAGGAGGAATAGCTGCTGTAAGTGCCCTAATTTTATGGATTTCTTCTTCTTCTTCCACCAAAATTGCAAGATCAATTGAAGAACTTAGGCTTGCACTAGGGTCACCTTGAACCTCTATAGAATCAATTTCGGGGCTGTTTTGAGTGGGACAATAGGTTGCTGGAAATTTTTCAAAAAAATTGGCACTTGGAGTATTTAAACTTGAAACAACTTCCTCATTCCTCAAAGTTAGTTCACAATCATGCCCCTTGAGATTTGGAGTAGCTTGAAAAAGCATTAGACTTGATCTTTGGGTTTGCATTTGATTCATTTCACTAACCAATTTTCCCATGTGTCTCTCAATATTTTGAAGCATAGAATCATACCCTTGTTGTTGTGAATGTTTTTGTTGTATGATTTGTTGAAAAATCTCCCCAAGCCTTTGTTGTTAGTCTTAAACTCACTAGAATCCTCAAAGTCTCCTTGATGAGCAAGGAACCCTTGTTGGTCTTGAAATGTAGCATTAGGTTGCTCAAAATCATAACGAGATTGTGAATTCTGAAAATAAGGTGGTTGGGGCTGATTAAATTGTTGATTTGGCTGTGAAGATTGCTGAAAAGTGGGCTGGAAACTTGGTTGAAATTGCTGAGAATTGTAGCTCTGAAAATTCTGAGTTTGAGGTTGAAATTGTTGCGGTGAGGGCTGAAATTGTAGAGATTGAAAATTCTGATTGAATGGTTGAAAACTTTGCTGATTATAATTGCAACCTTGCTGAAAAATTTTGAAATTGTTGTTGAAATTGCTGTTGTGGCTGATTCCAAAGTTGGTTTTGTTGAAATTGTTGGTTTGGTTGCTGAAATTTTGATAAGGCTGGAATGGTTGAAAATTTTGTTGAAAAGTTTAGAATTGAGAATAGGGTTGCTGAAAATTCTGAGAAGGCTGTTGAAAGTTCTGAAAATACTGATATTCTGCCATGGAACTGCTTGAATGAGTAGAAAAATTTTCAATAGCTTCTCAAACTCTTAAGATCACTACCTGCAGTCCTGGCCACAAACAAACAAAAATGGCAGTAAATGTATACAAAAAGATAAAGCAAATGAAAATAGAATCAAAAAATATTTATAAACTAGTTAATTAAACAAGCTCAAATTAAACAAACTCAACTAGTTAATTCCCCGACAACAGCGCCAAAAATTTGATGGAGCCCACAACACGTGTCACGAATGAGCCTCAAATTTAGATATTTATAAACTGAAAACCCTTGGCTAACAAAGTTAAAATGTAGTAGAGGGGCCTCAGGTCATATTTTTCCAAGGACTAGTTGAATGAATGTTTAACTCGAGCTTGCAGATTATTTGTCGTTTGATGTTTTGGGTTTTCTAGATAAAATGTGAGTTTTTGCGATAAGAGATGAAATAACAAGTTGGAATGAAATAGACTGAACTAGCAGAACTGAGGTAGGAAATTGCGAGAGCTACACTTAACCTAGTGGAAGAACGAAGCACTTAAATTCAAACAATGGAATTAAAATTCAAGAACTAAACTTCAATGCAAGGAATTAATTGCAGAAACTAATTGCAAGACAATAGAAACTAGATCAAAACATAGCTTATGCACTTGGCTTGAAGTGTAATAGTAACAACTAGAACAACTTGAAGAAAATAAATGCTTGGAACAAAATTATCCTAAATTAGAACATCAAATTAGTTTATATCCAAAACTTCCATTTGCCGTTATACAAAGGTTGAGCTATGAACCCCCTAGCTCAAAAACCACTGAAGGAAAACTCCCAAGATCAGTTCGCAATTGATTTGCGCATGTTGGTCTTCCTGATCGGTCTCTGGACCGATCAGATCTTCCTCTGATCGGACTGGGAACCGATTAGATGAGTCTCTGATCGATCGGGGCGAACGATCAGTAGCTGAAGTCACTTCGCGATTTCCTCCATCTCGATCGACTGGATGACAATCGATGAGCAGAAACCATCATATGCTTTCGAGAACCTCTCTACAGCTTCGACAGCTCTTTGAACGACTGAAATCCGACGATCGGCAATGGATCGATCGATAAAAATAGAGCTTCGGCGACACCCTCACCTAAGCTTCCAAAAACGCAATCGATTAGTAAAACTGAACTGGGAATCTTACCTAGATGATCTGAGATCTTGAAGATGAACAAATCTGATGTTGGTCGCGCGATTTGAAAAGAAACTATGAAGAAATCGACGAAGAAATAGCGAAGAACTGGCGATCTGCAGCTACGCGACGACGACGAGCGCGATGAGGAGAAGTCTGTTTTAATTAATCCAATTTAAAATTGAACGGCTGTGATTGTTTCAGACTCATCCAACGGTCAGATCAAGTCCGATCTGAACCAAACTCTCCAGATCTCGATCTGTGGTCAGGATCTACTTCTCAGTAGCTTGGATCTTCCAGATTTGTAACGGATGGCTCAGATCTGATCTCTGTCTCTTGGATGGACGGCTTAGACCCTCTTGAGCTTGATCCAACGGCTGGATGATCTCTGATTTAGCCCAAACTTTTAGATCTTGATATGTGGCCTTGATTAAGTTTATCTTAAGATTGGATGGACAAGAAGCTGATGGATGGCTCAGATCTAGCCGTTTCTTGATCGAACGACTCATATTAATCCGATGCTTGATCACCTTGATCCGGATCCAATTCTGGCTCAAGTCTGATCCAATCTAATCTAGGTCCATGGTCATTTGAAGCCTACAAACTGATATTCAAATTTTAGTGCCAAAACATCTTAAATATTGAAAGAATTGAATCTTAAGCTAAAATAGAAGTAATTAATGCAACCTTATGTAAATGCAAACTTAAGCATATAAAAGTGGATCAAAACATGGATTTGAGAGCCTAATTTAATTAATAAAATGGTAGTTATCAAGCATCTCATCCACCATCTGAATCTCAGAATTGGAAGGGATAACTGAACAAAACCAGATCAAATTAAGAAACTAACCTTCTAATCCCAGGTTGGAAACCTTGTAGTAAAACCAGTGGAAACCTTGCAGCAAAAGTGAAATCTATTAGTGCAATCGTCCTCGGGTCTAGGCTGATTAGTTTGACTGAGCTCGAGTGAGCTCGAGTTTGAGTTTTGATGTTTGTCAAAATGTGTATAATAAGTCAAGTGGGTCAAGGTTTACTAGAGACTTGACTGGTAAAGTCCTAACTCGAGGGTTAGGCAAAGCAGAAGTCTTGGCGGGACTAGACAAACCTGGTTGGGAACTAGGTGAAGTCCAAGTAGATTTGAGAGGATCACACATTGACAAGGTGAAAGTCTATTAAGAGACTAGACATACCTAGTTGAGAACTAGGTGAAGCTAGCCCAAGGTAGGTTAGCTGGGAGCTAAATACTTGGCACGAGAGAAATCCTAGTTGGGAATTAGGCAACGAGAAACCCTAACAGGTCACGGTAGTCAAGGCGGGCCAGCGCATAGGGCTCCACCACTGATTGTGTCCATTTTTTAAAAATTTATTATATTTGTTTAAGTAGATCTTAAAAACATGTTAGTTGAAAAAAAATTAATTAAAAGGTGGGGCCGACTTTTTTTTAAATTTATATATATATATTTTTTAAATAAATACTAGAAAAAATATCCATATTAAATAAAATAAATTAAAAAAATTTAATTATAAATTTAAAATATTATATTTTTTTTGTATGAATTGATTTAGATTGAGTATTATTAGAAGAAATTTGAATATAAAGTTTAGAAATTTGAGTATGTAAGATTGCATCAGGATCATGATAGAGGGGTCACTGCATCAAGATCTTCGGAGGGGTCATTGAAACTTTATATTCAAATTTTTTAAATTAGTACTCAATTTCAAAAAGTTTATATTCAAATCTTTACAATATATACTGAATTTTTACTTCTTTATACTAATAAAAAAATAACACATAAAATTATCTTGTAAATCTTATCCGGGATTACATGCAAAAATTCCATGAGGTGTGATTTCATTTTAGAAAGTTTTCTTCAATTAACTCATAATACCATTTTGTTAGGCATTTCACCATTCTATAGTTTCAATATTATATCATTTTTACTGTTTAAGATATTATTAAGAGTTTATGTTCGTGTTCCACGAAAGGCTACGTTCGAACAGTGATTATCTAGAACAGGAAGAGTAATTTTACTCGTCTTCAATTTGTTTGCCCGTCAGCTGATTTACTGCGAGGCCCCTATTGCAGTTGCCTGTCCTGTTTGACACAGAAGATCAACCCACCCGAAACAGTTAGTTACGCATGGCTGGCCCGCAAGGTATAGTTTGGGTGACATTTCCTTCCCCATTTCTTCACCTCTCTGTTATATACCTCCTTCCTCTCTTTCTCTTCTCTCTCCCTCCCTCCTCCGCCAGGAGAAGAAATCGGTCTTCTCGGCTCGAATCCCTTCTACGGCGCCGATCGCCGGCACTGATCTCTATCCTCTACCTCCGGTTCTCGTGTATGCTTCTCCATCCGTAAGTTTGTCTTTCAACAAGGAATATTAGTTATCTTCTGATTCATGTTAACCCTAATGGCATTTCGTTTGGCGTCGGAATCGTCGGCGTAGATGTTGAACGGATATCTTCCGATTTCTGCTGATATTTTAGGTAATTAAAGATCCTCTATGCTTTCTGAGGCTGGTCCCCTTTTGTGATTACGGACAGGGGACAGTACAGAACCAAACTTCTCGCACGCCACATTTTTTCTTTTCTTTCTTCGCTTAACGATATGTCAACCCGTTTCGTTCTTTGAGCTGGCATTACTGGCTGATTGCAACTTGTATTCGATCTGGGTTCGTCGTGGGTCGTAGGAGGCTAAATTAGCCGGAAGTTTTGCATATAGAAACCAAGGAACTGATTCTTTTTAGTAGATAAGGATACTTGTTCAGCGAGCCTCCAGGAATGAGTTTGGAGAATGAGGATCCGTTACTTGAAGGAAGTGCTGATACTAGGTGAGCAGCTTTTAGAGCTTGTTGTTATGTATCGATGTGTTGTCTGTCCCTTATGCTTTACCTTCTTGCCTTGTGTCTAGGAAAACTGAAGTATGCTATACAAGAGATGAACTTTTATCTTTTAGCAAACTTTGCAACAAATTGCCTAATGGATTTGATGCTTCAGTCTTGAGGTAATTCATGGTGAAATATAATCTTATTTAACCTTTTTTTTCTGGTGCCTTATATAGATAATTTTGTCTGGCTCGTGGTTTTTTTGTCAAGCAGTGAATTGGATGAAGCATCTTATACTGTAAATGAAAGGCAAAGAGGTTTTGGAGGCTCAAGTTTTCAGAGCACAAAGCGCAGCGATTATACATCTCCACCACCTAACAGGTCAGAAGTTGCAGTCAGTTATTCTCGTGGAAGCTCTGGGAGGTGGGATGTACGATTAAATAATAGAGATGGAGACCTCCAATCTAAACGGGAAACAAATACACAAGGTTTGTTGTTCAAAGCGAACAAAAAGATAAAATGCTAGTCATATTGATGCTTGATTTATTAGTTTAGCTTCTCCTTGTCTATTTTTCATTCTGGCAGCTATTATTTGTCACTTTCGCCACAGGCATATTTAATTTTGCAAACTAGTGTTATGGTTTAATGGAGGATAATCCATGAACTTGTCCTGCCATAATTGAACACAACTTTTTGCTTTTCTTTTGCCGTGTGACATGGAGGTCATTTGTTTGAGTCGCGGAAACAACCTCTTGCAATGCAGGGTATGACCGCGTATGATAGACACAATGTGGTCTGACCTTCCTCGGGACCCGCATTGGCGGGAGTTTCATGTGCCGGACTGCCCTTTATTTTGTTTGCTGATGATTGGAATAATTCCTGTGCAACACCAGATTATTTATAATGGTATTACTAGTTATATATATTTTGTTCATGTCTAATTTCTGTCATAACATTTCCAAACAAAAGATTGAATCCTAGATGCCCATGTCTTCTACACCAAATAATACATGGTTATGTGCTGCTGAGTTCGTGTCATTAATCTATTTCCTTTCGCCACTGTTAGAAAGGCTATTCCAAAACTAGAAGTTTCATGCATTAAAATAGTCGCGCCATCTTGAATTTTGCAACAATCTCCAATATATCTAATGGATATATTTTAAAATTCATAGTATCAGAATCTGATTGCCCAATTATGCATTTTGATGCTCTTCATCATTAAATACAGATTATTTCCCTCAAAGATTGTGATCCATCTATAGTTCTATCTGTTTGCTTGTTAGCCCTATAAATCTTTTGTATCATTGACACTATTCTGGATTGATTTTGCCACTTGCATCATGTATGAAATGTCAGACATTGGACAACGATTTGGAACACAATCTAGACGTTACTCTCAGCATGCTGAGCATGATGGACTTTTAGGAAGTGGTGCTTTTCCAAGACCTTCAGGTTGCGAAGGACCATCAACAGCAAAATCTAGGGCAGCTAGTCAATTTCCACTCAATAAGACTTCTGGACCCTATCAGCCTCCACGACCATATAAGGTTAGACAATTGGAAAGTATTAAAACACATGTCTGTTGCAACAAAGGTTTTGTTGGTTTTCATCATTATAGTAACATTCATTCTGAGAGTAGTGTTGTAAAAATTCTTCTTTTTGGTTCAGGCTTTGCCTTTTCAACGAAAGGATGATAGAGATTCATGTAACGATGAAACATTTGGGTCAACTGATTATTCCAGTGAGGACAGAGCTGAAGAACAAAGGAGAAGAGGTATGCTATTTGGTTACTAGCTTTATTTATGATTGTGTGTCCATTGTAGTCTCCTTTCCCCCCTTGTTTCCTGTGGTTCTATTTTCTTCGGTCATGTTGATGCAGATTCCTTTGAGCTAATGAGAAGAGAACAACGGAAAGCACTGCAAGAAAAGCAAAATACTCATAAACATAATCTTAATGCTGATATTGAGAATTCAGCTGATAAGAAAAATATAATCAGCAAAACTGACAAAGCAGATGACTCTTCACTATCTAAAGTTGAATCTCCTAGATCTTCTACTATGCACACACCTCTATCTCGGCCACTTGTACCTCCTGGGTTTGCTAGTGCAGCAGTGGACAAAATCTTTCCTGTTCAATCTAATTACATTGCATCAGAGGTATTGGCATACAATATTCATTTTAGTATCATTAATCATGAAGTATTTTTCTCTGAGAAATCGATATTCTCAGTTTCTCACAAAAATTTCTTTCCAGTTATAGCTATCAGAATGCACGATCAATTAAATTCTTATCTGCTCTCGTCCTTTGATGTTTATTTGCTTTGAGGTTTACCTCATAGTTTTTAAATTGACCAATCCTGATCTGGATTAGGCAAGTTGTTTTGGGATGGACCAGTTTTGCCTGATTTCTTGGGTAAAATCATAATTGATTTAAAAAAAATCTGTCATGATTGAAATTGAAGAAAAATAGGTCAAACGATTGAAAATGCGAAGGATACTGGATGGAATGAAACAAAATAATCAATTAATAGACTTCTGCTTCTAAAAAATAAAAAGTAAAAGATGCATGAGAGATGGAATAGAAACAGTACACATGAAGACATTATAGACGCATTTCAATGGTGATAGAGGTGTTTTAATGGTGAGGAAGAGCATCGTTGTTTCCATCGTCTACACTTTGTCTCCATAGAGTGACTCCATGTTGAAGTAATGTATGCGCTGTGAAATAAGCTGGAGGCAGCTGTAATCAAGGTTAGGAATTTAATTAAACTACTTTAGAACTACCTTTGATATTTATAATTTATCATATATATATATATATATATATATATATATATATATATATATATATATATATATATAAACTTTCAATACATAGTATTTATATCAATATCATTAAAATTATTCATACATTCAATTTTGAAAAATGGAATACAATCCATAGTATTTCATCTTTATATAGCAAGTAGAAATTTCTATAAGATGGATGAAATGACAATAACCAAAAAAGATTCTTCTATTTATGACTTTTCTATGTATGAGTAAACAAAATCTTATGACTGGGAAAAATATTTGCTACATTAAATGTGAATCTTTAAAATGTCTAAGTTGATGTAAATATATTTTATCTAGTTAAGGATATTGGGAACTAGATTCTATGGAGGAACAATAAGTAGACCTAGGATCGGACCATAGGTTTGTAAAATCTAGCCGAATTTAGATCCTAAGATCCTGATCACCATGGCTGTTATAAAGATGAACACGGTGAAAGAGAAGTCGGTGACAGCTAGTCATATATTTTGTTTGAAATATAAACCTTTACCTTCTATGTTGATGCTAATAATGCATAAGTAAAACTAGCTGTTTTAACTATATTATAGAACAGTAAAATAAGAAAATTTCAATTGAAGAATATTTATGATATAATCAATTACAAATTGTGTATGAAAGACAATATTAAAACATACCAAAAAGAGGAACATCATGTTAAAATGAATATCCAGACATCTATAAATAAAACAGTAAATACAGAAAATAATTTTGGTGATTTGCAGAAACAATTCAAGGTAAACTAAGTTCCATTTTTTAAGCACAATCGGATTGTATTCATAATTATGAAATTGGTTAGATAAGAACCCCATAAAAATATAAAACACTCCTAACAAATGCTGGCCTATTAAAAGCCATTAAAATTTGATATAAAAATGAAAAAATTGAAACAAAAAAGTTAAAGCAATAATAAAAATAAAAATATTTCCTATAATAAACACAGCATGTAAGTGTACTTAAAATATGTTATAAGCATGATACTAACTTATGAAGTAAAAATGATAAATACATCACTGGACAATGAGGAATAGATATGTCTAAGATAACAGTATGGATTTTTGCTAAAAATAATTAGTATTAATCTCCACAATATAGTTCCAAATGATGTAATGGATAAATTGATCATGCTTATCAATAAATAGAAGTTTTACCAATTGAGTACTAAAATTATAAAAAGAAATCTAATTTGACATTAGAAAATTGCATTTTAACAAATTCTTTCTTGTTTTTAAATTTTTACAAGTTCATATTCTGTTGTATTGAATTTCTCTTACATTGTTTTTCTGTTGCTTAAATTTAAAATTATCATTAGAATTTATTTTCTGTTGCATTTAATTTTTCTCTTGTGTTTTTTTGACCTTGTACTCAAATATAAAATTATCCATTTTCTGATTCCTATTTTATTGATCTGACCATCTGATACAGTTATTGAGATTTACTTACCAGCCGATCCTGACACCAATACAGATATGCAAACTATGTCTTATATCAGATCAGCATGTATTGAATTACCAATGTAGTTTGAAATAGTTAATTTATATTTTTGAAAAAATCCCATTTATTGCCAACATTTTGTTCTTCTACCTTTAGGACTTGTTAGGATACTGATTAATCAGGCGAAAAAGGAAAGTGGAAGAGGGGAAGAATTTTTGTTTGATTTTTTACTTCATGATTGGCCATGACAAATGCTACATTAGTTAATATGGGAGCCTTAGTATGACAGCTATCCGCTGATAGCAGGTATCATAATCCAATCTTAAATCTTGTATGCATCCAGCATCCATCCATGCCCTTGCATAATGCATATGCATCACTCAATTACCTGAGTGCATGTCACCTGCATATATACCAATCTGTTGCTTAAAAACTCATGGAACTTTGGTAGTCCACCATAGCAACACCAAATCAACCAACGTTGGTCTTTAATTTCTCAACATGGAAAACATTGGGAAGAGCAAAACTAACTTTTCACGGACACATGCAAATTGGCTCAAGGGCAGTAGTAATTCTGATCTTTCAAGAAAGTTTCAGATCTCAGAAATGACATAATGGATCAAAATAAAATTAGAAACTAGAATCTGGCAACATAAACCCAATCCATCCACTTGGCTTCTCAGTCAGTAGGGGTGATTTCAAGGGGATATCTTAGGTGGATTGAAACAATTTGGCATCAATTTGGATCACTCGAGGAGCCATTCTAAGAACTAACTTTCAAACGAAGTGGGCTGTGAAAGCGGAAAGGAGGTTCTCCACCAATGCTAGAGAGGAGAGGAAAGGGTCATGGAGTCCATAGGAGAGCTGCAATTTTTGCTGCGGCTGTGCATGGAGGGATTCATAAGCAAGGAGGGATAAGAAAAACTATTATTCTAACACAAGCCCAACTTTTTTGAAATTTTGTTAGCATCCCCCTCCATTTAAAGTGATTCCTTTATGTTTTTTAAAATTAAGATATAGCACATTCCCTACTGTGTTCACCCTGGAAGTGATGACATGTTTTCTATCTTGGACCTTCCAAGTGCCAAGCAATAATGACTGTGCAGGTTGTATAATGTTGTCCTGCTGATATTTTTTAGGTCTGATATATTTCCCAATGCAAATCCTGCTTGAGCTAAATCATATTGAACAAAACAATAAAACTCCCATCAATGCGATGAACAAAAGCTAAGTCTGTTCATTTACTTGACATGCACATTTGGTGATCACCTTTTTCCCCCCACATTTTCTGTCATTTCAGGCTAGTATTGCTGGTATTGTCAACAACAAACATCTTGATAGCACCCATACTGATAAAGAAAAGAGACAACAATTAGATGTCTGCTTCAATGACAGCGTTAGAAAACATGAAATTGAAAGCCTCTCATCTACAGCATCTGATCTTCAGAATGTCGATGAAGTTCGGGTAGAGGCCATAATGAATGATGTTCTTGACATGAAAAAAGAGAAGTTTGATGGTACAAATTCATTTGTACACGACAGTTCTGTCTCCATTCTGGAAAAGTTGCTCGGTGGTTCTTTACATATTTCTGGTACCTCATCCATTTCCTCTACTCCCCCTTCGGTAAGTGTTTTCTTGTCCCATTTTTATTCCAAAAAATCTTCTCTTCTTTTTGTTATCGATTTGTCCTGTTATCTTAGTAAATCTATGCATCTTTTAGTTTTATTGGTGATTAGTTCTCTCAGCAGATTAAACCATATGGAAGACACTGAAACTATAGTTTTACTTTTTTAGCACTCTCATTGGAGCTTAGCAGGGGCAACTGAACTAAACTAAGTCCAGCATTTTGATTGATTTAATTGAGGACATGCAGTTTAGTCACTCCCACTGAGAGATTTTGAGCATAGGACTTTCTATTTTGTTATGTTTGGTTGGTTGCCGATTATGGAAATAAAATTCTTGTTTAAAACTTGTTAAGACACTGATACATCAGTTACCCAATTTCTGTTCTTTTTCTCAGACTCTGGGACTTAAAAAGGATGAAGAACCATGGACTTCTTCATTTTCTGTATCTTCTAAGTTTGCTAGTTGGTTTCTTGAAGAAGGTAAACCTGGAAATCATTGCTTGAAGAACTTTTTTGCTTTACTTTAGGGATAAGCTAATATATTTTTTATGCGCACACAGAAAATAAACCTTCAGAAGATTTCTCATCAAAGAATCTCCTTTCGTTGATTGTGAATAACGACAAAGTTGGCTCATCTGAATCTATAGTTTCTCATGATAAAGTATTTGAACATGAGGAACTGGACAGTACTGATATTAGTAATACTACACAGAAATTTGATGCGTCTCCTCCAACAACTTTGGCAATTGGGATTTCCGAACAATATCATCAAGTTGATAAGTTAGATTCAAATCCTGCTGTTATTACATGTGAGGACCTTGAGCAGTCAATCTTGGCTGACATCAAAGGAAGGCCAAGTCTCCAGCATATGATGGTACAGGGACCTGAGACAAGAACAGATGAAAAAATGGAACTCCGGAAATCTGATATCAACGAGCATGCATCACAACATCTTCTTTCTTTGTTACAAAAAGGAACAAAAAACGAGGAGATGACAACTGGAACTGGCCTGGATATTGAGTTCTTGCATAAATTGTCTTTAACTGATGAAAAAGGTTCTTTGAGTTTTCCAATTCCTGAGAAGAGCTCCACTGAGACAATATCCAGTACAGATAAGACCTTGACTCTCGAAGCATTATTTGGAGCTGCATTTATGAATGAGCTTCAATCAGCTCAAGCTCCTGTTTCTACACACAGAATGCCAGATGGTGGAACCAATGCTAATGCCTTTCCATCATCGGCTGGAATGCCTTTTCCAAACCCTGATGCTAGTTTCTTTTCTTCTAGTTCCAGTGACTATCAACCAAACAAGATTGGTCATCACAGTGACACAATACCTCTTGGCACTGCTGGTTCCAGAGAGAAAATACTTGACTTTCATTTGCCAGATGAGCAGAGTTTGATCATTGATGGTGATGCTCTGGAATCTGAAATCTCAGATCCTATACCATTTGCTAATGCAGGTAAAGAGGAGCTGTTTTCCAAAATGAATACTGACCGTCTTAATAATAATTTGCTTAATGCCATTCCAAGAAGTGCAGAAGCCATTCAAAACCCTGGTTCTTTTCAGAGCCCCCATGACCTGGTAAATACTGGTGCTTTTCATCATCCTTCACAGGGAAGGGCATCATCTCATACTGTCAACCATGCAATGCCTCTACACCCATTGTTGGATCATCTCACTACTGGGAATCGACAAATGAAGCATATTAGCCCTGAACAAAATTTTCATGACCCTCCAAATTTTCTTGAAAATCTTGTTCCTCATAATACTTTCCATGCTAATGCACCTCACATGGATCCTACTTCCTATCACTTGATGTTACAGCAGTTGTCGACTCCAGGAAACTTCCCGCAGCAATTGCCCCATCCAGGCTTTCCAAGAGTTATGCAATTACCTCATCATATTAATCACATGCAAGGGTTTGTGCCAGAGACAAACAATATGCATAACATTGCATTACAGCATCAGCGCTCTAACTATGGTAGCTTTGGAATGGGAATGCCAGGTACATTCCACTCTCATTCTTGTCTTCACTCGATTGACAGATTCCTCAATTTATTTGCTACTTGAAATTTATAGGTTACATCGTCCATGTTCCGCTTATCAACTCCTGAATCCCACTTCACAACTTGAACCAGCATTTTGATGAAATTTAGAAAATTCAGGCAAATTAACGTTCATAATCTACATAATTTCTTTCAAATATTTGTGCATGACAATCAGTTTCTTATATTTAAATTTGTCTTGTGGTAAAGACACCCAATATAATTTTACCCTATAACTTTTATATCGTGTAGAGCTTGTTACTGCACAAAGCCTTCTCTTTGTTGCTTATATCTAAGCAGTGTGACAATGCTGTAATCCTCTATAGCTAAAATTTACATTCTTGTATTATTGTGGTTTTCAGATTCCATAATGATTAAATTTTTATATCTTATCACCAAATGCAGGAGCGTTTGTTGGTGGCAGCAGCACCAATCATCCAGATGCATTTCAAAGACTATTGGAGATGGAGATGAGAGCCAACGAAAAGCATGCCCACCCTGCAGCTGCTGGTCACATTCCCAGTATGTATGGTCCGGACTTTGACATGAGCTTCCGGTACAGATGACTCCAGATCCTTCGGATTAGATTGGTGGTGGTGTCACCTTGGTTTGTGTTGTTTTTTTATTTTCTTGCTTTGGGCCATATCAACGATATCGCAACCAAGGCCTCGGGGTGAATGCAGACGACCATGGAGAAACAGAGAGACTTCCACGTGTATAGGTGAGCCAGGGGTTTCTCTATTCTTGATTAGTTTCCACTCAGTGCCCGCTAAAACCTGGAGTTTAAGAAGCTGCTCACTCGTGTAACATGTAGACGTGCCGTGCCTGAACTTTTATCAGAGATTACTGCTCAATCACTTTAATATTTTCCGCTTGTTTGTTTATTGTATCTGATTACCTCATGCCGTTCTCGTCTCTCTATTGTTCGTTCGGTTCTCTGTGCTCGCTAACTATTAAATAGGTTAAACGGGTTTTTGGGTTATCCAAGATTGTGAAGCTATGTGCCTGGTCTGTGCTTTATGGTCGGACCGTCACTCTTCCACCTCTGGCGGGTTAAATTGGTGGGGTGTTGTTTTCAAGTTAGAATTGGATTTAAATGGTTTTGATCAGATAATTTTAAGAGATTGAACTGCCAATTGGACATTCAAATTTGATCCATTGACCATAGAAGAGGCAATAAGAATGATTGGTAGTATTCCATGTTTACTTTGTTATTTAAACTAGAAAGGACCGACTATATGCGACCTGATCTTACCAGATACTCTATGTAATATGCTTGTGTTGCTGATCTGCTCGACCTTATAATGTACCAAACTGGCTGGAAAATTTAGCTTTCTCACTGTTATTCGTCTAGATCTAACATGCGTCATCATATCTGAAGATCTATCCAGCGCGAGGGATTCTCTATTGCGAATTTGTCATATAGTAACGGCTGATGGGTGCATTCTACCTTAGGTCCCTGTCTACTTACTAGGTCATCCTGTATTTGAGCTTAACAACAAAAAAATGCATGCTGTAGTCCATACGAGCATTGTATCATTAGGCATATGTAGTTGTCCATTCCGGTTTAAATTGTTGGAATTCTCTAGCCATTCATCACATTTTTTTTACAAATTATTCCACGATTATAGAAAAACAGTTGTATATTTTCTACAGAAAGTTATAGTCTTTTTTTGTATAGTTTTTTTTATTACAACGTAATGTGCTCGAAATTTAAAAATTCATATTGACAAAAATAAAAAAAAACTTCTATACATCCGGCTGCAGTCTGCACTCCTCCCCTTGGCCCCCTCCCCTCCCCCAACCTCCGCTCCTTTCGCCACGTGTCCACCTCCTCTGCCAACCATTTCTCCTGCACTTAGACGCGAGCCAACCAACAGAAACAGCGACCGACCACGTACATAGCAGAAGAGGACTCCGTCGCCCCGCCACCAGCCCCCGCCATCACTCAGTCCGCGCTCTTCTTCTTTGCCCGATCAACTGTCCTTCTTATGGTGTCTGTTCACCCCGGCGCACCCGATGGCGGAGGCGGCAGCGGTGCCAGAAGAGAAGCAACGGCGGATGTGCCACTCGTCCGTCGTCTTCTTCCCCACCGACCTCCTCCACTCATGCCACTCCCCCAAGACTCCACCGACGACCCCAGCAAGAAGATCCGCAAGCCTTACACCATCACCAAGTCTCGCGAGAGCTGGACCGAGCAGGAGCACGACAAGTTCCTCGAAGCCCTCCATCTGTAAGGAAAAAGAATCCCTCCATTCATATGGATTTGATGTTCGGATTTCCTTTTCTTCGAATTTGGCTCGGGAAGGTATGTTTTTCCGAATATTGGGGCTAAATCCGCTGCTTGATTTGTATTCCTTCGAAGCGTATCTGGTGCCCATGAATGCGCTACCCCTTTCTGAAATCGGCACCTTTAGTTGAGCACAGTCTCATTCTCTAAGTTTCGCGAGAGACTTCTTTTAGTTGCTTTCAGGCCGATTTGCAGAATTAGGCATTACTGGTCATTTCCTGTGCAAGAAACACACACACAAAAAAAAAAAGGAGGGATTTTATGTCATTTCTCTTAAATCTCTCCCAGAATTTGACTACTACACTGTACTCCGTTCGACTTTCTGTTTATACTTGATCGAAATTTTACGTGGATGCTCGATATGATGTAATCAAATCTCTTCTTTCGATTCAGTGGGTCTCAACAACTGTTTAGACAGCATGATGTTCAATTAAAATGTAATAACTTTGCTTGCTTGGATGCCTATAAGCCACACCGCACGGTTTCCTCTCATACAAACATATTATATATCAAATCTTTCTTCTGTAGCAGTGTATATAATCTCATGTGCCATGGCCTCTCTCATCCGCAGTGTTGTACTTTATTGAGCATTATGCATTTCCTAGCATCTCTAATGTGTATAAGTGCCATTTGGTATGATGATAATAACTATTTTTTTTCTTTAAGTTTTGAAGTATATGCAAAGGCTTTATGACGATAATGACATTTATCTTCCTGATCTTGCAGTTTTGATCGGGACTGGAAAAAGATAGAAGCGTTTGTTGGCTCAAAGACAGCTATCCAGGTGAGTTAGAGACTTGTAAGGAGTTCATGCAAAAATACCAAGACAATAGACAAAGTAGGGGATGACTTATGCTGTAAAATGTGAATTTCATTCTAGAAATAATCTTGCAACCTTTCTTATTTAAAGGGCTTCCTAAACAACCACACGCGCCCGCATTACTGTGTGTGGAAGAACTGAGATGTTAAATTAAGAAAAAATTGAGATGTTTATCATGAAATTCGACACATTTAAAGGATGTTCTTGCAGATAAGGAGTCATGCACAGAAGTACTTCCTCAAGGTCCAGAAGAATGGTACAAGTGAACATGTACCTCCACCTCGACCCAAGCGGAAAGCAGCTCATCCATATCCTCAAAAAGCCCCTAAAAATGGTCAGACATGTTCATATGAATTCTCAGATTTCATGTAGTATTCTAACTAATATTTGTTTTCCTCAAGGCACTGCCTCTGTCCAGGTTTCCTCTTTACTTGAACCAGGTTATGCACCCGCAGTAGACTTTTCTTCTGCGCCTGGAAACTCTACCTCGAAAGCGTTAATGCATTCCAAGGGTCATAGTTGTCTCCAGCCAGTATCTTCATCACACCAAACAGCAGGTTTGACATTCTACCTTTAGTAGTTTGATCGTTGTCATTCTTTTCCACTGATTTAGTTGTTAGCTTTGCAGATGATACAAGGCCTGCTGGAGTGTGATGACAAATAATTGTTCTACTAGCACAATCTGCCTTACAACCTGGCCATCTTCCAAAATGGCTGATCGAGAAAAGCCTTACCATGGCTCCTCGGCGGTAAGCCCTTATTTCTGCTACATTAAAGTGTCTTTGTTATCTAGTTTTGTCCACTTGATGAGGAAGAGACAACATCCACTCTGGCTCACTAGTTTGGGTTGCAAGAACAAATCGATGTTAACATCCACTCTAGCTAACTAGTTTGTTTGCAAGAACAAATCAATGTTAATACAAGAGCAAAAAAATTTGTACAACTGTTAGGGCATGTTTGGTTGAAGTTTATTGATGATAACCTTGATTATCAACTTAAGGTTATGCTATCTAATCCTGTTAGTTTCAAGTAATGAGTGATTCTTGGGCAATGGAGTATGCCCATCATGTCAACAAATGGGGGATATAATCTTGAATGTGATTCTTGGAAGTATGAGGTTTTACATGATTCCGGGTTTAACAAAAAAAAATTCCCCAATTTTTTTTCTATTATTTTTCCCAAAATGAGTATTCCAAAGGAGGGGAATAGCTATGCGACCCGGGAAGAAAGAGAGAAGGTTTGTCCAGATAAGAGTTCAAGGAAAGCAGCCTCCCAATCCACCCTGGTGGAGGTGCCCGCCTAACCTAAAGAACTAATTTCAGTGAGCCGTGAAGATCTAGGTTGAACCAACATTAAGTTATATTTTATTACCCATAATTTTGGTAATCACGTAACCAAGGTTATGCATGATAACTTGAACCAAACACACTCTTATAGTATTTACTGATATTCCTGGTATTACATATACCCATCTTTGACTGAGATAATAGCATCTCTTATTCAAACTTAATTTAATATAAGCCGATATGGTATACATATATATAAGTTAAGGCTAACTTTTTATCAAAAATACTGAAAATGATATTTATTTACTGATTTGTAAATACATCGACGAACTGTGCATTCCAAATCTTCTATGAATGAAATGTTATGATTCTGCTATTTTCTTGTTACTTGTTGTATAGATTTAAGGTGACCTTACTCTTCTGCTCGATTACTTTCTTGTCTTTGATTTCATATTTCATAC
>JAGFNQ010002059.1:0-253797 GCA_024364735.1 Boesenbergia rotunda | reverse complement strand
TCGCCGCTATCATCTGATCAGAGAGATTATAAGTAGGAATGATATACAAATTGAGAAAATTCCCACTGAAAGGAATTTGCGGATCCTTTAACTAAGGCCTTGCCTCAAAGCAAGTTTGAGGGTCATATTAGAGCCTGTGGTATTGGATACCGTAGTGATTGACATTAGGCCAAGTGGGAGTTTGTTAGTGATATGAGAGAAGTGTCCTAAGGTAATCGCCTTATGATTGTAAACATTTATTTATTAAATGATAATTCACTATTTGAGTATACATGTTTGTGTATTTGATTGGGATCTTAAACTCATCTACTGAATGTTCGCAATACAATTCACAGCATAAGAGAATTTGTGATGGGATCACAACTAGTGATTATCTCTACATGTGCAATTGTGAAGTATTGAAAATATCCCTAGTCGATGAATTGATAAAAACGGACATTATCAATTCTGTTGAGACTAGCATGGGTTATTCTCTAATCAGCTGATTCTCACTGGCTGGTGACATTGGGATGTCCGGAGATAAACATGGATGCTAGTTAAGGGAACTAGTTCATTAGAGTGACTAGCTGTAAAACTTTATATGGTAATCTATATAGATATGTCACTGAAGTTTTTACTGCAGCTTAAGTGCGATATTCCTTTGACTTGCGGTGTTCAAGTCATCTTGGTCATGGAGACTTATACTTTAACATCTTAAGCAAGCATCTCCAAGGAGGTGTGGACCCAGGATGATTGGGTATAAGCCGAAGTGCCTGAAGATGTTTGAACAGCCAATAAAGGATTCACCACTCCTTGCGAGGAGATGTATACCCAGGCCTATCGTCGGATTGTTACTCAAAGCCTCTGGCCAGAGCACATCATGATTAGAGTGCGAGTCTCTTAAATACATGAGAGTAATTAGAAATCCAAAGGACGAGAAAGACATTACTTGGGCTAGGTGTGACGTAGTCAGCCTAGTGGGGACTGACACACATAGACCATGTCCTGAACCAAGTGGGTATAAGATGGTGAAGGGAATGGGGCACGATTCATTATAGCTGCTGAAGGGTTTCAGAATTACTTCTGAGGTCAAACCGTTGATCTTTCGATTAATTTGGGATCATGATGTACTACTAGGTGCCACTCATGATCGTTCTATAATTAGTTGATTATAGACGGCCAACATAAATCGAAAGCCTATTTAGTCACACGCACTACGAGTAATCCGAGGGATTTAAAACGAGTTGAAAATTGGATTTTCCGATCAAGAGAAATAAGTCGAATCTGAGTTAATCAGAGGCGCAAAGGAAACTTAAAATGGCTAAGTCTTTTGAAGGCTTATTGGGCGAATTAAATGAGTTTAATTCGCGGCGATTCGGCTCGGTTTGGCCGGCCAAAGAGGGTGCCAACCCCCTTTGGTTTGGCCGGCCACATTAAAGGGGATAAACCAATTTATTTGGTTTAATTGATAAAATAAATCTAGCGCGATTTGTTTTATAAATTATGGATAAATAAATTTGTGTAAAGAAATTTATATAAATAAATTTATAGAAATTTATTCTTTTATGGAAATTAAAATGATCCATGGAATGGTTTATTTTAATTGTATAAAATCAATTATGAATTGATTTTTCCATAATAAGAAAGTTTATAAATTTCTTGTAAAATTTATTCCATAATAAAAGGAGAGATATATTTGTTTTATTATAAATTTAGTTATAATAAAACTTGGTTTAAATGGAATAAATCATAAGAGAATTTATAGGATAAATTTGTTATGAAAATTCCGTTAAGAGGGAGACTTGGCAAGGGAGATGCTACTATATAAAGGAACCAAATGCAAGCCCTTAATTCTTAATCAATTAATCAAGAGATTAGTTGTTTCCTCTCTCTCTCTAACTCTCTCTCTCTCTTGGGTTGGCGCCCCTCTCTCTCTCTAGGGCCGGCTCTCTCTCCTCCCCTAGGGCCGGCGCACATCCCAAGGGTGGCCGAGAGTTTCATCCACCAAGAAGGTGCCAAAGAAGAAGAAGCGGATCGCGACTCCTTCCTTCCCTTCCGGAATTTTGATTCCGTTACTTGGTGGTTAGTTTCCATCTTTTCTCTCTTGTTATTCTAGTTGTGCCTTTGGAGAATCTAGTAGTTCTCGTCGGCACAAAACTCGTGGCTTTGCGAAGTCATCCCGAAGAGAACTCAGCGTGGACGTGAATAGAGGCGAAGCTTCCGAGGGACGCTACGGTTGGATCTCGTCCCTTTCTACGAGTTACGCGAGGTACAAAGTAAATTAATTTACTTTTCTGCAAAATTTTAATTTATGATCATGTCCACACATCATAAGGTCGCATGCTAGATACGTGGTTAAAAATAATTTGAGAAATTATTTATGCTAATTCTTTCGCTGCACGTAAATATTTTAAAATTTACGAACCCGTATCCTTGTCAACATGCACCCGGTCCCAACAATCCCTAGTGAGTACCTAGAAATCCAAGGAGCACCAATAGGTTTTGAGTTTCTAAGAGTGTGTTCTCTACACCCTAAAAGAGTTTAGAGAGTGTCAACTCTAATTGGAAGGGTAGTTAACCCAACCTTGATGAAGTTGACACTTTGGGGCGTTTTACAGGAATTATTACTTTTGAAAATGAAGAGGAAATTGAGATTTACTCTTGAAGAGTAAAATTATGCCAAAATTAAATTTAGTTGCTGTTATAATGTTGTTAGGCAAGAACATTTAAATTTAAAAAATTTAAAAAAATATGAACGTTTAATAGCTGCTACAACGTGGTTAGACTAGAATATTGTAGCAGCTAGGATTTGGTAGCCATTATAATGTGCTAAGATAAATAAGAACGTTGTAGCGGTTATAAAATCACAGTTGCTACAACATAGTTATAGCAGATACAATGTTGTAGAAGCAATGGAATCATAGCTGCTATAACGTTTTAGTGTAACCACGTTGTAGCAACTACAGAATCGTAGCTGCTACAATGTGCTAAACAATAGTCATGAAATTGTATTTGTTACAACGTGCTATAACTACGGAATGATAGTTGCTACAACGTTCTTGTTATGGCAATCGATAGTGTAGCTGCTACAATGTGTTAAACTCTAGCCATGTTGTAGCAGCTACAACCGTAGTTGCTACAACATGGTGTGACCAGAACATTGTACGTTATATGGTGTTACTAGAACGTTGTAGCAACTATCAAATTGTAGTTGCTATAATGTTCTTGATTTAGGGTTTTCCACATTGCAGCAGCTATGATTTGATAGATGCTACAATGTTCTAGTCATACCATAGTGTAGCAACTATGATTTTGTAGCTGCTACAACATTCTGGCCTAAAACAAGAATGTTGTAGCAGCCACCAAATCATAACTGCTACAATGTGGAAAACTCTAAATCAAGAACTATAGCAGCTATGATTTGGTAGTTGCTACAGTGTTCTGGTCACATCACGTTGTAGTAGTTACGATTTGGTTGCTACTATAATCCTCTGGCCTAAAATAAAAACGTTGTAACAACTACGATTTGGTAGCTACTATAATGTTCTAGCCTAAAATTAGAATGTTGTAGCATCCACGATTTGGTAGCTGCTACAATATGGAAAACCCTAAATTAACAGCACTATAACAACTACTAAACCGTAGCTGTTACAACATTATAAACCCTAAACAAGAATGTTGTAGCAACTATTGAATCGTATATACTACAACGTTGTATTTGACTATAATAATGAGATTTGGATGGAGGAGAAAGATGTAAAAATCCCTTCGACTGGAATTGAACTAACACACAAATATAAACTCTAAATAATAAGACAAAGCAGCAGCAGAGAGTTAAAATAATATGAGCACGTACATGAGAGCAATCACTGTCGATGAACGACCATAGACAAGCAAGGTGGCACCAAGGGAGTTGATTGGCGAATACAGTGAGGAACGCGGAGTCGAGAAAATCGATGAGGAGTTTTGAGAGAAAAAGTAAAAATTAAAAAGATGTGTCTTTTTAATTTTGACGGGGTAACTTTGACAATTTAGCTATCATAGTTGAATGATTAAAAAATTGACTGAATACTGCTACAGTAAAAGTCACACATATGCACGGACACGGAATCACGCAACACACATATATATATTGTTGGAGCTTGGATGGCTAGAGAGGGGGGTGTGATTAGTCAGACACATAAATTTTGGCTTCTGAACTTTCTTTCTTTCTGCGATTAGGTTAGCAGCGGAAACAATACAGAAAGAAAGAAACAGAAATAGACAGAACACAAACCAGCCGCTAACAAGGAGGGTTTACAAGGTTCGGGGATAACTTGCCCTACTCCTTGGCGTGCCCGTGAGGTGGGCGATCCCTTGATCGTCGGCAAATCAAGCCCCGGAACTTCGGATAAAACAATCTTTTTCTCGGTGGAGAAACCTCTCCACAATCAGTCTCAAGAATGATATCAGAATAAGCTCAGAAGACTCGAGAGGAAGCTCACATACAAGAGATGCAATAGGAAGCTTCAAGGAGGAAGAAACAATACACACAATAACCACACAACCAAACCCCGCAAAAACCCTTTGCTCGTTTTTTGTTTCTTGTTCTTATTGTGTCTGCATCGCCAGCCTCTCCCTCTTAGACTTCCTTCTGCTCATCGCCAGGCACGTCTGCAACCACCACTGACCTCTACTGGGCTCAGTCCACTGAAACCTCTTCAGCCGAGCCTCAGGGCAGTTGCCAGCTCTAGCCAAACAGTTGCTAGCCCGCGCCAGAAGCCGTTGAATTCTGCGAATGGAAAACAAACAAACCTGCCCGAAGTGAAAGTCACCAATTGACCCTCCTTCTTGGTTTGTGTCATCACTGTATCACCTGCACACTCATTAGAAGATTAGCACAGCAAATCGAAATGAATCAGCATGTATCAGAGCGGAATCAGACGTCTGACAACGATTCAAATTAAAGTTATCAGACACTGATCGGTCACCCTGACCGATTAGTGATGGGCCTGATCAATCAGGCTCCTGCCCGATCGATCCAGTGAAGCTCTGATCGGTCATACTGACTATCAGAGATCGGGGATCGGTCACCAGACTGATCCACCAGCTCACTGGGATTTTAAGCAGCTCCCACCAGCTTTTACTAACCTGATCGGTCACTTGACCGATCAGGTTATGCCCTGATCGGTCAAAGTGACCGATCAGGTCACCTCTGGTCCGATCAAGACCCATCCTGATCGGTCCAGTAGGACCCCAATCGGTCCAAGTGACCGATCAGGTTCTCTACAGACCTTCCTGATCTCTCTCTGATTCGTTCACCAGAATGATCAGAACCATACATAAAGTTTCTGTTCTCTTTCTGATCGATCACCCGAACGATCAGACACCCTGGATCGGTCACCAGACTGATCTATTATCAAGGGAGTTCGTGCCAACTCCCTGATCGATCTCCAGACCGATCCAGCCACTTTGTTCAACCTAGCTTCACTGACTAGGACCCGTCTTCACTCACCGGGGTTTTCGTCACCTAGTTTCACTCGCTAGGATCCGACTTCACTCACCGGGATTTCCTTCACCCAGCTTCACTCGCTAGGACTCGACTTCACTCACCGGGATTTCCTTCACCCAGCTTCACTCGCTAGGACCCGATTTCACTCACCGGGATTTCTGTCACCTGGTTTCACTCACCGGGGTTTCCTTCACCCGGCTTCACTCACCAGGACACGGCTTAACTCACCGGGATTTTCATCACCCGATTTCACTCACCAGGACCCGGCTTCACTCACTGGGGTTTCCATCACCCGGCTTCATTCACTGGGGTTTCCATCACCCGGCTTCACTCACCAAGACCTGGCTTCACTCACCGGGATTCGTGCCCAGTCTCCGACCAGGACTTAAGCCGAATTTATCTTACTCACCTAAACTTAAATCGATGTTAACATCAAAATAATAATCAGATCAGACTGCATCAACATGTGTATATACAAAGCCGATCCTAAGGTAGTCAAGGCGGGCCAGCGCATAGGGCTCCACCTCTGATTGTGTCCATTTTTTAAAAAATTATTATATTTGTTTAAGTAGATCTTAAAAGCACGTTAATTGAAAAAAATTTAATTAAAAGGTGGGGTCGACTTTTTTTAAATTTATATATATATATATTTTTAAAATAAATACTAGAAAAAATATCCATATTAAATAAAATAAATTAAAAAGAATTTAATTATAAATTTAAAATATTATATTTTTTTTAAAAAAAGTGGACTTTAAAAAAGAAATATATGGAGTGGATATTTTCTTTTTCCTTTTTATTGACATTTTTGTTTCTTACTGTCTAAATTTTAAAATATAAATTTAGTTTATATTTATTAATGTAATTAATTTTATAATATTGATTTTATTATATATATATATATATATATATATATATATATATATATATATATATATATATATATATATATATATATATATATATATATATATATAAAATTCAGCCTTCAAAGGCCGTTCTGTATTTACATGACTAACTATTCGAATATAATAGATAATATAAGAGAAAATTGATAAAAACTCTCCAATTTGAAATTGACTTTTGTATACAGTCTCCACTACAGGATTGATAAGATAATTTTATGTATTATTATTTTTATTAGTATAAAAAATAAAAATTTAGTATAGATTATAAATATTTGAATATAAATTATTTTAGATTTAATATTAATTTAAAAAATTTGAGTATACATTGTTTCAGTATATAATAAAATTTTCAATATACATTATAAAAATTTAAGTATGAATTGATTTAGATTTAGTATTATTTGAAGAAATTTGAGTATGTGGATTTCATAAGGGAGTAATGATAGGGAGAGTGAATTTGAGAGAGTGAATGACTTGGCAGTTATTGTATACACGTCCGATCATCGATTGGACACCACCGGCGGCCTCTGATCATCGTCCCGAATCAAACTATGTCATAAGAAGATCGGTGAACTCATCGGGAATCGCCGCAATTATGATCTCGTCGCATTCACCGTCAATCTAGCGAGATCTCAATTACCGGCGACCCTGCCGGGTTCACCATCTTCTTAGGACATAGTTTGATTCGGGACGGCAATCAGAGGTCATCGGTGGTGTCCGATCGGCGATCGAACATGTACACATTAGCTACACATCATTTACTCTCCCATTCACTCTCCCAAATTCACTCTCTCAATCATTACTCTTCATAAGGATTATGATAGAGGGGTCACCGCTTCAAGATCTTCATAGAAAGGGTTATCGAAACTTTATATTTAAAAATTTTAAATTAGTACTCAATTTCAAACCGTTTATACTCAAATTTTTATAATATATACTGAGTTTTTACTCTTTTATACTGATAAAAAATAACACATAAAATCATCTTGTAAATTTCATAAGAGATTACATACAAAAAATTTATGAGGTAAGAGGTAAGATTTCATTTTAGAAAGTTTTCTCCAATTAACTCATAGTTTCAATATTATATTATTTTTACTGTGTAAGATATTATTAAGTGTTTATGTTCGTGTTCCACGAAAGGCTACGTACGAACAGTGATAATCTAGAACAGGAAGAGTAATTTTACTCGTCTTCAATTTGTTTGCCCGTCAGCTGATTTACTCCGAGGCCCCTATTGCAGTTGCCTGTCCTGTTTGACACAGAAGATCATCCCACCCGAAACAGTTAGTTACGCATGGCTGGCCCGCAAGGTATAGTTTGGGTGACATTTCCTTCCCCATTTCTTCACCTCTCTGTTATATACCTCCTTCCTCTCTCTCTCTTCTCTCTCTCTCCCTCCCTCCCTCCTCCGCCAGGAGAAGAAATCGGTCTTCTAGGCTCGAATCCCTTCTACGGCGCCGATCGCCGGCACTGATCTCTATCCTCTACCTCCGGTTCTCGTGTATGCTTCTCCATCCGTAAGTTTGTCTTTCAACAAGGAATATTAGTTATCTTCTGATTCATGTTAACCCTAATGGCATTTCGTTTGGCGTCGGAATCGTCGGCGTAGATGTTGAACGGATATCTTCCGATTTCTGCTGATATTTTAGGTAATTAAAGATCCTCTATGCTTTCTGAGGCTGGCCCCCTTTTGTGATTACGGACAGGGGACAGTACAGAAGCAAACTTCTCGCACGCCACATTTTTTCTTTTCTTTCTTCGCTTAACGATATGCCAACCCGTTTCGTTCTTTGAGTTGGCATTACTGGCTGCTTGCAACTTGTATTCGATCTGGGTTCGTTGTGGGTCGTAGGAGGCTAAATTAGCTGGAAGTTTTGCATATAGAAACCAAGGAACTGATTCTTTTTAGTAGATAAGGATACTTGTTCAGCGAGCCTCCAGGAATGAGTTTGGAGAATGAGGATCCGTTACTTGAAGGAAGTGCTGATACTAGGTGAGCAGCTTTTAGAGCTTGTTGTTATGTATCGATGTGTTGTCTGTCCCTTATGCTTTACCTGCTTGCCTTGTGTCTAGGAAAACTGAAGTATGCTATACAAGAGATGAACTTTTATCTTTTAGCAAACTTTGCAACAAATTGCCTAATGGATTTGATGCTTCAGTCTTGAGGTAATTCATGGTGAAATATAATCTTATTTAACCTTTTTTTTCTGGTGCCTTATATAGATAATTTTGTCTGGCTCGCTGTTTTTTTGTCAAGCAGTGAATTGGATGAAGCATCTTATACTGTAACTGAAAGGCAAAGAGGTTTTGGAGGCTCAAGTTTTCAGAGCACAAAGCGCAGCGATTATACATCTCCACCGCCAAACAGGTCAGAAGTTGCAGTCAGTTATTCTCGTGGAAGCTCTGGGAGGTGGGATGTACGATTAAATAATAGAGATGGAGACCTCCAATCTAAACGGGAAACAAATACACAAGGTTTGTTGTTCAAAGCGAACAAAAAGATAAAATGCTAGTCATATTGATGCTTGATTTATTAGTTTAGCTTCTCCTTGTCTAGTTTTCATTCTGGCAGCTATTATTTGTCACTTTCGCCACAGGCATATTTAATTTTGCAAACTAGTGTTATGGTTTAATGGAGGATAATCCATGAACTTGTCCTGCCATAATTGAACACAACTTTTTGCTTTTCTTTTGCCGTGTGACATGGAGGTCATTTGTTTGAGTCGCGGAAACAACCTCTTGCAATGCAGGGTATGACCGCGTATGATAGACACAATGTGGTCTGACCTTCATCGGGACCCGCATTGGCGGGAGTTTCATGTGCCGGACTGCCCTTTATTTTGTTTGCTGATGATTGGAATAATTCCTGTGCAACACCAGATTATTTATAATGGTATTACTAGTTATATATATTTTGTTCATTTCTAATTTCTGTCATAACATTTCCAAACAAAAGATTGAATCCTAGATGCCCATGTCTTCTACACCAAATAATACATGGTTATGTGCTGCTGAGTTCGTGTCATTAATCTATTTCCTTTCACCACTGTTAGAAAGGTTATTCCAAAACTAGAAGCTTCATGCATTAAAATAGTCGCGCCATCTTGAATTTTGCAACAATCTCCAATATATCTAATGGATATATTTTAAAATTCATAGTATCAGAATCTGATTGCCCAATTATGCATTTTGATGCTCTTCATCATTAAATACAGATTATTTCCCTCAAAGATTGTGATCCATCTATAGTTCTATCTGTTTGCTTGTTAGCCCTATAAATCTTTTGTATCATTGACACTATTCTGGATTGATTTTGCCACTTGCATTATGTATGAAATGTCAGACATTGGACAACGATTTGGAACACAATCTAGACGTTACTCTCAGCATGCTGAGCATGATGGACTTTTAGGAAGTGGTGCTTTTCCAAGACCTTCAGGTTGCGAAGGACCATCAACAGCAAAATCTAGGGCAGCTAGTCAATTTCCACTCAATAAGACTTCTGGACCCTATCAGCCTCCACGACCATATAAGGTTAGACAATTGGAAAGTATTAAAACACATGTCTGTTGCAACAAAGGTTTTGTTGGTTTTCATCATTATAGTAACATTCATTCTGAGAGTAGTGTTGTAAAAATTCTGCTTTTTGGTTCAGGCTTTGCCTTTTCAACGAAAGGATGATAGAGATTCATGTAACGATGAAACATTTGGGTCAACTGATTATTCAAGTGAGGACAGAGCTGAAGAACAAAGGAGAAGAGGTATGCTATTTGGTTACTAGCTTTATTTATGATTGTGTGCCCATTGTAGTCTCCTTTCCCCCCTTGTTTCCTGTGGTTCTATTTTCTTTGGTCATGTTGATGCAGATTCCTTTGAGCTAATGAGAAGAGAACAACGGAAAGCACTGCAAGAAAAGCAAAATACTCATAAACATAATCTTAATGCTGATATTGAGAATTCAGCTGATAAGAAAAATATAATCAGCAAAACTGACAAAGCAGATGACTCTTCACTATCTAAAGTTGAATCTCCTAGATCTTCTACTATGCACACACCTCTATCTCGGCCACTTGTACCTCCTGGG
This sequence comes from Boesenbergia rotunda, assembly GCA_024364735.1. NCBI lineage: Eukaryota > Viridiplantae > Streptophyta > Magnoliopsida > Zingiberales > Zingiberaceae > Boesenbergia > Boesenbergia rotunda. The sequence goes on along the minus strand of JAGFNQ010002059.1, from coordinate 243,332 downwards.
TTTGCTAGTGCAGCAGTGGACAAAATCTTTCCTGTTCAATCTAATTACATTGCATCAGAGGTATTGGCATACAATATTCATTTTAGTATCATTAATCATGAAGTATTTTTCTCTGAGAAATCGATATTCTCAGTTTCTAATTTCTTTCCAGTTATAGCTATCAGAATGCACGATCAATTAAATTCTTATCTGCTCTCGTCCTTTGATGTTTATTTGCTTTGAGGTTTACCTCATAGTTTTTAAATTGACCAATCCTGATCTGGATTAGGCAAGTTGTTTTGGGATGGACCAGTTTTGCCTGATTTCTTGGGTAAAATCATAATTGATTTAAAAAAATCTGTCATGATTGAAATTGAAGAAAAATAGGTCAAACGATTGAAAATGCGAAGGATACTGGATGGAATGAAACAAAATAATCAATTAATAGACTTCTGCTTCTACAAAATAAAAAGTAAAAGATGCATGAGAGATGGAATAGAAACAGTACACATGAAGACATTATAGACGCATTTCAATGGTGATAGAGGTGTTTTAATGGTGAGGAAGAGCATCGTTGTTTCCATCGTCTACACTTTGTCTCCATAGAGTGACTCCATGTTGAAGTAATGTATGCGCTGTGAAATAAGCTGGAGGCAGCTGTAATCAAGGTTAGGAATTTAATTAAACTACTTTAGAACTACATTTGATATTTATAATTTATCATATATATATATATATATATATAAACTTTCAATACATAGTATTTATATCAATATCATTAAAATTATTCATACATTCAATTTTGAAAAATGGAATACAATCCATAGTATTTCATCTTTATATAGCAAGTAGAAATTCTATAAGATGGATGAAATGACAATAACCGAAAAAGATTCTTCTATTTATGACTTTTCTATGTATGAGCAAACAAAATCTTATGGCTGGAAAAAATATTTGCTACAGTAAATGTGAATTTTTAAAATGTCTAAGTTGTTGAAAATATATTTTATCTAGTTAAGGATATTGGGATCTAGATTCTATGGAGGAACAATAAGTAGTCCTAGGATCGGACCATAGGTTTGTAAAATCTAGCCGAATTTAGATCCTAAGATCCCGATCACCATAGCTGTTATAAAGATGAACACAGTGAAAGAGAAGTCGGTGACAGCTAGTCTTATATTTTGTTTGAAATATGAACCTTTACCTTCTATGTTGATGATAATAATGCATAAGTAAAACTAGCTGTTTTAACTATATTATAGAACAGTAAAATAAGAAAATTTCAATTGAAGAATATTTATGATATAATCAATTACAAATTGTGTATGAAAGACAATATTAAAACATACCAAAAAGAGGAACATTATGTTAAAATGAATATCCAGGCATCTATAAATAAAACACTAAATACAGAAAATAATTTTGGTGATTTGCAGAAACAATTCAAGGTAAACCAAGTTCCATTTTTTAAGCACAATCGGATTGTATTCATAATTATGAAATTGCTTAGATAAGAACCCCATAAAAATATAAAACACTCCTAACAAATGCTGGCCTATTAAAAGCCATTAAAAATTGATATAAAAATGAAAAAATTGAAACAAAAAAGTTAGAATAAAAATAAAAATATTTCCTATAATAAACACAGAATGTAAGTGTACTTAAAATATGTGATAAGCATGATACTAACTTATGAAGTAAAAATGATAAATACATCACTGGACAATGAGGAATAGATATGTCTAAGATAACAGTATGGATTTTCGCTAAAAATAATTAGTATTAATCTCCACAATATAGTTCCAAATGATGTAATGGATAAATTGATCATGCGTATCAAAAAATAGAAGTTTTACCAATTGAGTACTAAAATTATAAAAAGAAATCTAATTTGACATTAGAAAATTGCATTTTAACAAATTCTTTCTTGTTTTTAAATTATTACAAGTTCATATTCTGTTGTATTGAATTTCTCTTACATTCTTTTTCTGTTGCTTAAATTTAAAATTATCATTAGAATTTATTTTCTGTTGCATTTAATTTTTCTCTTGTGTTTTTTTGACCTTTACTCAAATATAAAATTATCCATTTTCTGATTCCTATTTTATTGATCTGACCATCTGATACAGTTATTGAGATTTACTTACCAGCCGATCCTGACACCAATACAGATATGCAAACTATGTCTTATATCAGATCAGCATGTATTGAATTACCAATGTAGTTTGAAATAGTTAATTTATATTTTTGAAAAAATTCCATTTATTGCCAACATTTTGTTCTTCTACCTTTAGGACTTGTTAGGATACTGATTAATCAGGTGAAAAAGGAAAGTGGAAGAGGGGAAGAATTTTTGTTTGATTTTTTACTTCATGATTGGCCATGACAAATGCTACATTAGTTAATATGGGAGCCTTAGTATGACAGCTATCCGCTGATAGCAGGTATCATAATCCAATCTTAAATCTTGTATGCATCCAGCATCCATCCATGCCCTTGCATAATGCATATGCATCACTCAATTACCTGAGTGCATGTCACCTGCATATATACCAATCTGTTGCTTAAAAACTCATGGAACTTTGGTAGTCCACCATAGCAACACCAAATCAACCAACGTTGGTCTTTAATTTCTCAACATGGAAAACATTGGGAAGAGCAAAACTAACTTTTCACGGACACATGCAAATTGGTTCAAGGGCAGTAGTAATTCTGATCTTTCAAGAAAGTTTCAGATCTCAGAAATGACATAATGGATCAAAATAAAATTAGAAACTAGAATCTGGCAACATAAACCCAATCCATCCACTTGGCTTCTCAGTCAGTAGGGGTGATTTCAAGGGGATATCTTAGGTGGATTGAAACAATTTGGCATCAATTTGGATCACTCGAGGAGCCATTCTAAGAACTAACTTTCAAACGAAGTGGGCTGTGAAAGCGGAAAGGAGGTTCTCCACCAATGCTAGAGAGGAGAGGAAAGGGTCATGGAGTCCATAGGAGAGCTGCAATTTTTGCTGCGGCTGTGCATGGAGGGATTCATAAGCAAGGAGGGATAAGAAAAACTATTATTCTGACACAAGCCCAACTTTTTTGAAATTTTGTTAGCATCCCCCTCCATTTAAAGTGATTCCTTTATGTTTTTTAAAATTAAGATATAGCACATTCCCTACTGTGTCCACCCTGGAAGTGATGACATGTTTTCTATCTTGGACCTTCCAAGTGCCAAGCAATAATGACTGTGCAGGTTGTATAATGTTGTCCTGCTGATATTTTTTAGGTCTGATATATTTCCCAATGCAAATCCTGCTTGAGCTAAATCATATTGAACAAAACAATAAAACTCCCATCAATGCGATGAACAAAAGCTAAGTCTGTTCATTTACTTGACATGCACATTTGGTGATCACCTTTTTTTCCCCCACATTTTCTGTCATTTCAGGCTAGTATTGCTGGTATTGTCAACAACAAACATCTTGATAGCACCCATACTGATAAAGAAAAGAGACAACAATTAGATGTCTGCTTCAATGACAGCGTTAGAAAACATGAAATTGAAAGCCTCTCATCTACAGCATCTGATCTTCAGAATGTCGATGAAGTTCGGGTAGAGGCCATAATGAATGATGTTCTTGACATGAAAAAAGAGAAGTTTGATGGTACAAATTCATTTGTACACGACAGTTCTGTCTCCATTCTGGAAAAGTTGCTCGGTGGTTCTTTACATATTTCTGGTACCTCATCCATTTCCTCTACTCCCCCTTCGGTAAGTGTTTTCTTGTCCCATTTTTATTCCAAAAAATCTTCTCTTCTTTTTGTTATCGATTTGTCCTGTTATCTTAGTAAATCTATGCATCTTTTAGTTTTATTGGTGATTAGTTCTCTCAGCAGATTAAACCATATGGAAGACACTGAAACTATAGTTTTACTTTCTTAGCACTCTCATTGGAGCTTAGCAGGGGCAACTGAACTAAACTAAGTCCAGCATTTTGATTGATTTAATTGAGGACATGCAGTTTAGTCACTCCCACTGAGAGATTTTGAGCATAGGACTTTCTATTTTGTTATGTTTGGTTGGTTGCCGATTATGGAAATAAAATTCTTGTTTAAAACTTGTTAAGACACTGATACATCAGTTACCCAATTTCTGTTCTTTTTCTCAGACTCTGGGACTTAAAAAGGATGAAGAACCATGGACTTCTTCATTTTCTGTATCTTCTAAGTTTGCTAGTTGGTTTCTTGAAGAAGGTAAACCTGGAAATCATTGCTTGAAGAACTTTTTTGCTTTACTTTAGGGATAAGCTAATATATTTTTTATGCGCACACAGAAAATAAACCTTCAGAAGATTTCTCATCAAAGAATCTCCTTTCGTTGATTGTGAATAACGACAAAGTTGGCTCATCTGAATCTATAGTTTCTCATGATAAAGTATTTGAACATGAGGAACTGGACAGTACTGATATTAGTAATACTACACAGAAATTTGATGCGTCTCCTCCAACAACTTTGGCAATTGGGATTTCCGAACAATATCATCAAGTTGATAAGTTAGATTCAAATCCTGCTGTTATTACATGTGAGGACCTTGAGCAGTCAATCTTGGCTGACATCAAAGGAAGGCCAAGTCTCCAGCATATGATGGTACAGGGACCTGAGACAAGAACAGATGAAAAAATGGAACTCCGGAAATCTGATATCAACGAGCATGCATCACAACATCTTCTTTCTTTGTTACAAAAAGGAACAAAAAACGAGGAGATGACAACTGGAACTGGCCTGGATATTGAGTTCTTGCATAAATTGTCTTTAACTGATAAAAAAGGTTCTTTGAATTTTCCAATTCCTGAGAAGAGCTCCACTGAGACAATATCCAGTACAGATAAGACCTTGACTCTCGAAGCATTATTTGGAGCTGCATTTATGAATGAGCTTCAATCAGCTCAAGCTCCTGTTTCTACACACAGAATGCCAGATGGTGGAACCAATGCTAATGCCTTTCCATCATCGGCTGGAATGCCTTTTCCAAACCCTGATGCTAGTTTCTTTTCTTCTAGTTCCAGTGACTATCAACCAAACAAGATTGGTCATCACAGTGACACAATACCTCTTGGCACTGCTGGTTCCAGAGAGAAAATACTTGACTTTCATTTGCCAGATGAGCAGAGTTTGATCATTGATGGTGATGCTCTGGAATCTGAAATCTCAGATCCTATACCATTTGCTAATGCAGGTAAAGAGGAGCTGTTTTCCAAAATGAATACTGACCGTCTTAATAATAATTTGCTTAATGCCATTCCAAGAAGTGCAGAAGCCATTCAAAACCCTGGTTCTTTTCAGAGCCCCCATGACCTGGTAAATACTGGTGCTTTTCATCATCCTTCACAGGGAAGGGCATCATCTCATACTGTCAACCATGCAATGCCTCTACACCCATTGTTGGATCATCTCACTACTGGGAATCAACAAATGAAGCATATTAGCCCTGAACAAAATTTTCATGACCCTCAAAATTTTCTTGAAAATCTTGTTCCTCATAATACTTTCCATGCTAATGCACCTCACATGGATCCTACTTCCTATCACTTGATGTTACAGCAGTTGTCGACTCCAGGAAACTTCCCGCAGCAATTGCCCCATCCAGGCTTTCCAAGAGTTATGCAATTACCTCATCATATTAATCACATGCAAGGGTTTGTGCCAGAGACAAACAATATGCATAACATTGCATTACAGCATCAGCGCTCTAACTATGGTAGCTTTGGAATGGGAATGCCAGGTACATTCCACTCTCATTCTTGTCTTCACTCGATTGACAGATTCCTCAATTTATTTGCTACTTGAAATTTATAGGTTACATCGTCCATGTTCCGCTTATCAACTCCTGAATCCCACTTCACAACTTGAACCAGCATTTTGATGAAATTTAGAAAATTCAGGCAAATTAACGTTCATAATCTACATAATTTCTTTCAAATATTTGTGCATGACAATGAGTTTCTTATATTTAAATTTGTCTTGTGGTAAAGACACCCAAATCTCGCATATAATTTTACCCTATAACTTTTATATCGTGTAGAGCTTGTTACTGCACAAAGCCTTCTCTTTGTTGCTTATATCTAAGCAGTGTGACAATGCTGTAATCCTCTATAGCTAAAATTTACATTCTTGTATTATTGTTGGTTTTCAGATTCCATAATGATTAAATTTTTATATCTTATCACCAAATGCAGGAGCGTTTGTTGGTGGCAGCAGCACCAATCATCCAGATGCATTTCAAAGACTATTGGAGATGGAGATGAGAGCCAACGAAAAGCATGCCCACCCTGCAGCTGCTGGTCACATTCCCAGTATGTATGGTCCGGACTTTGACATGAGCTTCCGGTACAGATGACTCCAGATCCTTCGGATTAGATTGGTGGTGGTGTCACCTTGGTTTGTGTTGTTTTTTTATTTTCTTGCTTTGGGCCATATCAACGATATCGCAACCAAGGCCTCGGGGTGAATGCAGACGACCATGGAGAAACAGAGAGACTTCCACGTGTATAGGTGAGCCAGGGGTTTCTCTATTCTTGATTAGTTTCCACTCAGTGCCCGCTAAAACCTGGAGTTTAAGAAGCTGCTCACTCGTGTAACATGTAGACGTGCCGTGCCTGAACTTTTGTCAGAGATTACTGCTCAATCACTTTAATATTTTCCGGTTGTTTGTTTATTGTATCTGATTACCTCATGCCATTCTCGTCTGTCTATTGTTCGGTCGGTTCTCTGTGCTCGCTAACTATTAAATAGGTTAAACGGGTTTTTGGGTTGTCCAAGATTGTGAAGCTATGTGCCTGGTCTGTGCTTCATGGTCGGACCGTCACTCTTCCACCTCTGGCGGGTTAAATTGGTGGGGTGTTGTTTTCAAGTTAGAATTGGATTTAAATGGTTTTGATCAGATAATTTTAAGAGATTGAACTGCCAATTGGACATTCAAATTTGATCCATTGACCATAGAAGAGGCAATAAGAATGATTGGTAGTATTCCATGTTTACTTGTTATTTAAACTAGAAAGGACCGACTATATGCGACCTGATCTTACCAGATACTCTATGTAATATGCTTGTGTTGCTGATCTGCTCGACCTTATAATGTACCAAACTGGCTGGAAAATTTAGCTTTCTCACTGTTATTCGTCTAGATCTAACATGCGTCATCATATCTGAAGATTTATCCAGCGCGAGGGATTCTCTATTGCGAATTTGTCATATAGTAACGGCTGATGGGTGCATTCTGCCTGAGGTCCCTGTCTACTTACTAGGGTCATCTTGTATTTGAGCTTAACAACAAAAAAAATGCATGCTGTAGTCCATACGAGCATTGTATCATTAGGCATATGTAGTTGTCCATTCCGGTTTAAATTGTTGGAATCACCTAGCCATTCATCACATTTTATTTCCAAATTATTCCACGATTATAGAAAAACAGTAGTATATTTTCTACACAAACTTATATTCTTTTTTTGTATAGTTTTTTTATTACAACGTAATGAGCTCGAAATTTAAAAATGCATTTTGACAAAAAAAAAAAAAAATTCTATACGTCCGGCTGCAGTCTGCACTCCTCCCCCTGGCCCCCTCCCCTCCCCCACCCTCCGCTCCTTTCGCCACGTGTCCACCTCCTCTGCCAACCATTTCTCCTGCACTTAGACGCGAGCCAACCAACGGAAACAGCGACCGGCCAGATACATAGCAGAAGAGGACTCCGTCGCCCCGCCACCAGCCCCCGCCATCACTCAGTCCGCGCTCTTCTTCTTTGCCCGATCAACTGTCCTTCTTATGGTGTCTGTTCACCCCGGCGCACCCGATGGCGGAGGCGGCAGCGGTGCCAGAAGAGAAGCAACGGCGGATGTGCCACTCGTCCGTCGTCTTCTTCCCCACCGACCTCCTCCACTCATGTCACTCCCCCAAGACTCCACCGACGACCCCAGCAAGAAGATCCGCAAGCCTTACACCATCACCAAGTCTCGCGAGAGCTGGACCGAGCAGGAGCACGACAAGTTCCTCGAAGCCCTCCATCTGTAAGGAAAAAGAATCCCTCCATTCATATGGATTTGATGTTCGGTTTTCCTTTTCTTCGAATTTGGCTCGGGAAGGTATGTTTTTTCGAATATTGGGGCTAAATCCGCTGCTCGATTTGTATTCCTTCGAAGCGTATCTGGTGCCCATGAATGCGCTACCCCTTTCTGAAATCGGCACCTTTAGTTGAGCACAGTCTCATTCTCTAAGTTTCGCGAGAGACTTCTTTTAGTTGCTTTCAGGCCGATTTGCAGAATTAGGCATTACTGGCCATTTCCTGTGCAAGAAACACACACACAAAAAAAAGGAGGGATTTTATGTCATTTCTCTTAAATCTCTCCCAGAATTTGACTACTACACTGTACTCCGTTCGACTTTCTGTTTATACTTGATCGAAATTTTACGTGGATGCTCGATATGATGTAATCAAATCTCTTCTTTCGATTCAGTGGGTCTCAACAACTGTTTAGACAGCATGATGTTCAATTAAAATGTAATAACTTTGCTTGCTTGGATGCCTATAAGCCACACCGCACGGTTTCCTCTCATACAAACATATTATATATCAAATCTTCTCTTCTGTAGCAGTGTGGATAATCTCATGTGCCATGGCCTCTCTCATCCGCAGAGTGTTGTACTTTATTGGGCATTATGCATTTCCTAGCATCTCTAATGTGTATAAGTGCCATTTGGTATGATGATAATAACTATTTTTTTTCTTTATGTTTTGAAGTATATGCAAAGGCTTTATGACGATAATGACATTTATCTTCCTGATCTTGCAGTTTTGATCGGGACTGGAAAAAGATAGAAGCGTTTGTTGGCTCAAAGACAGCTATCCAGGTGAGTTAGAGACTTGTAAGGAGTTCATGCAAAAATACCAAGACAATAGACAAAGTAGGGGATGACTTATGCTGTAAAATGTGAATTTCATTCTAGAAATAATCTTGCAACCTTTCTTATTTAAAGGGCTTCCTAAACAACCACACGCGCCCGCATTACTGTGTGTGGAAGAACTGAGATGTTAAATTAAGAAAAGTTTGAGATGTTTATCATGAAATTCGACACATTTAAAGGATGTCCTTGCAGATAAGGAGTCATGCACAGAAGTACTTCCTCAAGGTCCAGAAGAATGGTACAAGTGAACATGTACCTCCACCTCGACCCAAGCGGAAAGCAGCTCATCCATATCCTCAAAAAGCCCCTAAAAATGGTCAGACATGTTCATATGAATTCTCAGATTTCATGTAGTATTCTAACTAATATTTGTTTTCCTCAAGGCACTGCCTCTGTCCAGGTTTCCTCTTTACTTGAACCAGGTTATGCACCCGCAGTAGACTTTTCTTCTGCGCCTGGAAACTCTACCTCGAAAGCGTTAATGCATTCCAAGGGTCATAGTTGTCTCCAGCCAGTATCTTCATCACACCAAACAGCAGGTTTGACATTCTACCTTTAGTAGTTTGATCGTTGTCATTCTTTTCCACTGATTTAGTTGTTAGCTTTGCAGATGATACAAGGCCTGCTGGAGTGTCGATGACAAATAATTGTTCTACTAGCACAATCTGCCTTACAACCTGGCCATCTTCCAAAATGGCTGATCGAGAAAAGCTTACCATGGCTCCTCGCGGTAAGCCCTTATTTCTGCTACATAAAGTGTCTTTGTTATCTAGTTTGTCCACTTGATGAGGAAGAGACAACATCCACTCTGGCTCACTAGTTTGGTTGCAAGAACAAATCGATGTTAACATCCACTCTAGCTAACTAGTTTGTTTGCAAGAACAAATCAATGTTAATACAAGAGCAAAAAAATTTGTACAACTGTTAGGGCATGTTTGGTTGAAGTTTATTGATGATAACCTTGATTATCAACTTAAGGTTATGCTATCTAATCCTGTTAGTTTCAAGTAATGAGTGATTCTTGGGCAATGGAGTATGCCCATCACATCAACAAATGGGGGATATAATCTTGAATGTGATTACCTTGGAAGTATGAGGTTTTACATGATTCCGGGTTTAACAAAAAAAATTCCCCAATTTTTTTCTATTATTTTTCCCAAAATGAGTATTCCAAAGAAGGAGGGGAATAGCTATGCGACCCGGGAAGAAAGAGAGAAGGTTTGTCCAGATAAGAGTTTAAGGAAAGCAGCCTCCCAATCCCACCCTGGTGGAGGTGCCCGCCTAACCTAAAGAACTAATTTCAGTGAGCCGTGAAGATCTAGGTTGAACCAACATTAAGTTATATTTTATTACCCATAATTTTGGTAATCACGTAACCAAGGTTATGCATGATAACTTGAACCAAACACACTCTTATAGTATTTACTGATATTCCTGGTATTACATATACCCATCTTTGACTGAGATATTGGCTCTGCTAATAGCATCTCTTATTCAAACTTAATTTAATATAAGCCGATATGGTATACATATATATAAGTTAAGGCTAACTTTTTATCAAAAATACTGAAAATGATATTTATTTACTGATTTGTAAATACATCGACGAACTGTGCATTCCAAATCTTCTATGAATGAAATGTTATGATTCTGCTATTTTCTTGTTACTTGTTGTATAGATTTAAGGTGACCTTACTCTTCTGCTCGATTACTTTCTTGTCTTTGATTTCATATTTCATACGGTTATGCCAGATTTTGCTAAAGTATACAGCTTTCTCGGAAGTGTCTTCGAGCCTGGCAGTACTGGTCATTTGGAAAAACTAAAGGAGATGGATCCAATTGATGTTGAAACCGTATGCTATCTTCCATAACCAGAGCCTTTTACAAATGTTGCTTATCTTGCAGAATGCCTTATGCTTAGTTTTTCTAGAAAGGAAGTTAAAACATAATGCTATTATAATGAAGTTACTGCTTAACTGTTTTCAATTTGGTTCTCGCCTTCTTGAAACAAACTAGCAGTTTTATGCCACTGTAGTGTAATTACCTTCATCTTGTTTAGTTCTTGTAGGGTTTTAGAAAGGAAAAAAAAACACATTTTACTTCTTTCATTCCTGTAATGTTTATTGAGCAAATGAAGAGCACAGCAGTTCAGGTAGTGCCTTCTACAATATCTTGTGAAATTTGTAGTGTTTATCCAGCTATTTTGGATTGGCACACCTTCAACTCTAATCATTTTAACTCTTGTAACTATAGAATGCACATTTTTGAACATATCCATGGCATTTCAATCTATTTTATTCATTTTATTACTCGGAGTTGGATATGCACTGAGGATGTAAACAACTATCGCAGTGCTGAGGTGCAGACCTCATAACTCTCATAACCCTATCCTGAATTTACATTTCAATCCTGTGCACCTCATCATTTCCAGGAACAGAACTTTTGTTGCTAAGTACCTAAGCCTGGCCAAGGCCAATGCTATATACTTAATCCTTACTGTTCCAAACTTAGTTTTCTACTGTATCATATACACAAATTTCTTTGTTTCTGGAAAATTCTTGTTCCACATTTATCAATAATATGCTTATCGCAAATACCACCTACATGTCCTTTATGCTTGTGCTTTTCGATTTACCTTCGGAGAAGTGATGCTGTCTACAATACTTGTGCAGGTGTTGCTTCTGATGAGGAACTTAGCCATGAACTTGATTAGTCCTGACTATGAATCCCATGTGAGTGTCATCTGACATTAGAAATTTCTTCAAATCACAGATTCAAGGTGGTCGATTTGTAAGTTTTGCCGATCACATTTTGTCCATGTGGCATTTCTCATTAGATGATTGGATGCTATGCACGTAGATGATACTTCAATATCTTTTAATGAGCACGAAGAACAGATTGCTAATACCCAATTGTTCAGCACCATGGTATGGGCCATGGTGTTGATTTATGCTCCTACTATTCATTCCTCTTTTCTGAAATGTATTTGCTCTTGCACAGATAAGGTTACTCGCATCATCACCGGATGTGAAATTGGCTATCACAAATAACATTTTCAGTGCATGTTAAACTGCTGTTCCTTTCATGTAAGTTCATCAATTTGTAATCGAAAGATTACCTAAACTTGTTCATCTTTCATCCCAATCAACCAAAGGCACATTATGAATTCCAAGGTTAACCTATCGCAGATGCTACCTGTAGCAATGAGAAAGAGTCATTGAGATGGTGATGGTGGGCAATGAAAATTCAAGGGCTGCGCAAAGGGAAGGTGTTTGAGGTGGAAGGGGCATTCAGTCCTTTAAGCTGCTAATAGCCATCAGTGATCAATGTCAGCCACCAGGCAGAGCAGTCAATCAGAGTTAACTGTGATCATGGTAAAGAATCATAATCCATTGCTACTCTTTGGTAGGGAGTTTTATAAAGAGATCTCTATATAATTTATATTAATGTTTTAAAAAAAAATCAGATCAGCAAGCTGAATGAGTAAATTTCGAGCTAACTGAACGATCAGTCGCTACATCACAAACTATTTTATCATATAAAGAGTGAGGCAAATCATTGCATGTTTGTCCAAAGAGGAGAATCTCTGCATCACAAACTTGAAGAGTCATTTGAAATTCATCTCTTGCTGAATAGTATTTAAGATATTAGTCACTTTACAGAGCCATAAAAAGCAAAAAATAAAAAAACAATTTTCTACACGTAAATTATTTTCTCCGAAAGGGCAAAATGCACTTGCCATTAAATGAATCAATACAAAAATTTAGCAGCACAACTCATCTTTTGGGTAATATAAAAAAAGCATGGTTCACAATAGATGATCCGCCCATTTGATCGCGAGGTGACTCAACATCTCAGTGATAAGAGAGAGCAACAAAGCTGAACATATATGAGGATTCGACCTGTAACCTTTAGTAGGAAGATCTCCACACCTAGCTCACTTATTATTACTCCAGGCCACGGTTGGCGAGAACTTCAGAATTTGATCAACCATGGAACCTTTTTTGCATCAACTAGAGAAGACCGCATTATGCATTCAAGAAAAATGCATTATGAATGAATCAAACTTTAGTGAACATTCATTGCTTCCAAATATAGCATCTTCTGAAAAATGATAATGTCAAAGGATGAACAAGTTTTTGGTTGATTATGGAAGTAATCAAGTCCACTAAAATCATTCATCTGTGTCTCTGCCATGAATGAACCAATTCGAGTAAATTTTAAAAGAAGACTGTATAATATATCACGATGACTGAAGCATGTCCTGGCAAATGCTAATAACAAAGTCGGAACAGGTTCTTGGTTAAGTAGGAGAGGAGGAAGTCGGCAAGTGCACTGAAATCATCTGTTCTATTTCCGTCGCAAATGAATCAAACTTGAGTTTCATTGCTTCAACACGAAACCATATGTATACCATGACAACTTGTAGAGTATGGCTGCCTGGAAAAACTCTAGCCAAGAAGTCCAAACAGGTGTTCCCGATCAACTACGAGAGGAGAGAGTCATCAAGGGCACTACAATTGTCACCATTGTGTCTGTAATGAATGAATCAAACTGGAGGAATGTTTCATTTGTTCCTAATAATGTGATATGTATATCGTGACAACCGCACCAGAAAACACTAATGTTGAAGTTCAAACAGGTGTTCTGGCTCAACACTGAAATCATTTACAGTTGTGCTGCTGTCATGAATGAATCAAATTTGAGTAAATGTTGATTGCTGCCAAATGGTACCATATATCGCAACTTCTTCTAGACCATGACCAGGATAACGCTAATGAGAGGAGAGAGTTATTGAGTGCACTAAAAACATACCATTGTCATTCAGTCTGAGTTCTAACTTTTTGCCTGATTATGCAGGCATACTTTAGCATCTCTTCCCATAAACAGAATGCCGAAATATGTGATTCATAACGTTAGATCCCAATAAGATTGACTATTGTTCAAATCTGATTTTACTCACACCACTGAAATAATGCATGATCCATTGCTTTATATCTGAGTTTGCAGATCCTGACAAGAAAAGATGAATGATTTAGTACATGAAAAATTCTCAAAAAGCTTTATCTAATCAAAGTGAGTTCAAATTGGGAGGGAACAGTGTTTTAACTAGTCGGCTGACTTCAAGGTTGATTGGTACGAGAATGGGTAAAATGAAAAACAAAACAGTCATAAAATCTGGAGTTGATATATTATAACAGAAATGAGTTTCTAGCTTCATGGTTAGACATCTACAATTCTATTAGAAGTTCACATGTTACCATTCTCACCCATCTGTGTGCAACCGTGAGCACCTAGTGTTAATTCTTTTTTGGATTTAGTATTTAGGCTAAAAGAAGTGAAAATTAAAAAAAAAAAAATAATACTAGGTGCTCACGGATGGATATATAGGATAACAAAACTCTCTCTCTCTCTCTCTCTCTCTCTCTCTCTCTCTATATATATATATATATATATATATATATATATATGATTTTATTTACACATATTTGATTAGGTTTAACAATATATAAATTTTAAATAATTCCTCATTAATTTACACATATTTATTAAATTCATATGAAATATTTTATATATTAAAAGGCATAAATTATTTTATTGCCAGTCAAATATTTTACTATAGTCAAGTTTATCATTGTTTATCAACATCTTTATTAACCTCATAAAAATTTATTATTATAAGCATAAAAGTATACATTATTTTTCTCTTAATCAACTGGACGCACCCGAACCAACTAACCAGTAGCCTTACCAGTTCCATCTGCAGTTCAATTTTCAAAGCATTGATTGGAACCTATATATGTGGTGAATGAATTATTGCAGTGTTACCCATTAATGTGATATACAAGGAACTCTCGCCTAATTGAGCCATGCTTTACATTATATAGAGAGAAGGTATCCTTATTGCCAATGATCATGACAACCATATCCCGTGGGACTGGCACAACCCAAAACATAGTCTTTTTATCTTCTGGATACTCAGATTTCTTTTTAGAACTGAAAGAGCAACATGAAAACTTATAAGCTTATCAAGAACAACAAGAATAACAAAAGGTTGTAGACTAATAATAATGAATGAAAGTAGCATCGGTTGAACAGCAGACAAAAAGAAATGTGCAGAATGTCGCCTCTGCAATGCTAATAATTTTGACTAGTAATACAAGATATGATAAACTTATCAACAGCAAACAAATGTTGAACAGTAATGCGCACAGGTGTCACTACGATAGTCAACCAGAATATCACAAGCACTCACCTGTAAAAAAACTTGAAGCAACATATGAGAGACTCCATTCTCTATATTTCAGGATGGAAGACATGAGGGAAACCATTTGCATTTAACCTGACAAGACACAAGTTGGGTGAAGGTAACAACTTAAACAATGCAAAAAATTTGCAGGGCAGACAAGTTACTTTTCTCTGAAATTTGTAGAAGTTTGTTGATAAGTGGACCATTTGATTGGCTGTGAATATACAAAAAAGAAATTGTACCAGCAACTAAAACAATTTGCTTTCCATAGAAGCGTGCAGAATCTAAGAAACTTCCAAAATTCTGCATTTAAAGCTAGAGTTGCATCAAAGTTTCAAGCATGCACAAGAGATATGTGTAATTTTACAGAAATAATTTGATTGAATGTCAAGTTTTATTTAGTGTACACAAGCATTGTGTAAGCCAAAATTTAGGGGTAACAGGATGAGAAATGCATGCCAGACAATGTGTGGGAGAGAGAGGATTATAGACATTTATGACCATTACCGTACATTGTGGAAGCCAGTGCCACCAGTTATTTGTAGTTCCATAACCCAAGTAAAGGGTTGTAGACCGCAATCTTATCCAACAACATTCATTAAACGGCAACCGCCAAACAATCTGTGGCAGCTCTGAAGATTAGACTCTGTGAACGAAAAAATCATCATGAACACAGATCATCATGATATTAATGACAGTTGTGACAACCCAAGCACAACTATCACCCTTTGTCATTAGAGATAGCATTGCCTCTTCTGCTAGGAGTGATACCCATTCTCCTCATATCATTTTGCAGATCCTCAACCTCATTCATGTTTCCCAACTTATGGTACTTGTTTATAAGACAATTATAAACCACTTCATCAGGAAGAATATTATTATTTATCATCTCCGTTAGTGTGCTTCTTGCTTCCTCCATTTGACCATTGTCACAATACCCCCATATAAGAGACGTATAAGCATGAAGGTCAAGCTCAAGACCACTATCTAGCATTTTGTTTTTGACAATGAAGGCTTCTTGATAATTTCCCTTCTTAAAATACCCATCCATTAGAGATGTGTAAGTGATCTTGTCTGGAGATATGCCATTCGCCACCATTTCTTCAAAGAGTTGGGCAGCTTCTTCTAAGAAACCATTTTTGCAGAGGCCATCGATAAGTGCAGTGTAAGCCAACATATTAGGTTGCAACCCTGACAGTTTCATTCTTTCAAAATGGTACCTTGCTTCAGTAACTGATCCTTCTTTGCATAAACCATCAATTAATGTGCAATATGTAACTATGTTGGGTAGTATACCAGAATCATACATTTTGTGAAGCACGTCAAGGGCCTCTGAGGCCTTACCTGACCTGAAGCAAGCATTTATTATAGTTGTGTAAATAACATGATTTGGTTTTAAGCCAGAATCATCCATGCTGTTAAACAAAAGCTTAGCTTCCTCAATTTTTCCATCATCACAAAGACCCCAAATAATGGTACCATACAGTGAGATATCAGGTTTGATCTCTCTTTCTTTCATCTCAGTCAGCAAATCCATTGCTCTCTCCCTGTTCTTATTCCTGAAATGCCCATGAACAAGAGCAGTGTACATAAGTTCATTGGGAACAACACCTATTCCAACCATAGCTCGGAAAACCTCTTCTGCTTCAATAATCTTCCCCTCTTTACACAGTCCATCCACTAGAGCTGTGTATGTTACAATATTTAACTCCACTGCTTCACTCGCCATCTCCTCAACCAACATACAGGCTTCCTTGAGATTCCCAGCCTTGCAATTCCCATCAATTAGAGAAGTGTAAGTGAATTCATTAGGCTGTATTCCTCTCACTCTCATATCAATAAAAAACTTGTGTGCTTCTTGCATCATACCCTCTTTGCAGAAAGCATCAATAAAAGTGCTGAATGTGACCACATTGGGCATAATACCTTTCTTCCTCATCTCACTAAGAAACTCAAAAGCTTTCAGTAGCTTACCAAACCTACAAAGACAGTTAATGAGAGCATTATATGTTATCAAGTCAGGCTCACAGCCAGATTCTCTCATCTCACGAACAAGTTGTTCAGCTTCTTCCAGTTCCCCCCACTTACCATGGCCGTCGATGAGTGAGTTGTATGTGACCACGTCCGGCAAACAACCTACCTCTTTCATTCTCTGAAATAACGCCTTGGATTCATTCAAGTCCCCCTCCTTGCACAAGTAGTTGATCATAATATTGAAAGTGAACACTGAAGGAGCCATATTTGAGCCGTCTATATCATCAAAAAACTTCCTCGAGAGCTCCTTTTTGCCTGCTCTCACAAGCCGCTCAAGCAAGTGATTGCAGGATCGCAACTTTGGCAGAATCCTAAAACTTCTCATCCTAATGAAGCAATCATTGGCCTCCTCGAGCATGCCCAAGTCAGTGAGAACACCAAAGAGTGCGTCAAATACACCATATCCAGGTTTCCCAACGAATCTCGCGGTCGCCCGTAGCACATCAACGATGCTCTCCGACGCAGGCAACGTCCGGGTCAACAAGGCGAGATCTTTGAGGACTTGTTGCGCCTCGGAGTACCACCGGCACCTGAAGAGTATATGGGCAACAACGCACCGGGATTCCACTGAATGCTGGAAGCCACTCTGCTTCCCTGCCCAAAGATAGAAGCGAAAGGCCGACCTTGGGTCCTCTCGCAGCTCCCGCAGAACTCCGCAGACGCTGAGGTGGGCCGAGGCGGAGGAGAAGATTCCAGCGAGGTGGGGGTCGTCCCACTTACCCTCGGCCACGATCCTGGATACGGCGGCGATGTCGGGGGCGTCGAGAGGTTTGCCGTCGGCGGCAGAAAACGGGAGGGTCCGGGAGGCGCAGAGGAGAGCAGGAAGGGAAGTTGGTGGCGCCCCCGGTAAGGGAAGGCGCGGGAGAGGATGAGCATCCTTCAGCTCTAGCAGCCCGGAGACGACGAGCTGACAGGCGGAGAGCCGCTCCTTTTCTTCCATGGAGCCGGAGGTCTCTGGTTTTAGGGTTTTGCCTCTTGCTCGCCATGGACTTGGACTTTTCTTTTGGGCTTTGGAATAAATACGGCCCATTGATCCACTTTAGTTCAATTTTAAGTATTCTATTTTTTATCCAATTTTTTTAATTGTTTTAACAATTTTGATAAAACTATTATATTAATATTTTTTCAAAATGATCTTTAAATCTTTTTTATTAAATCAATATATATTTTAATTAATACTAAATCAGTTTTGATAAAGTAATTTTGATACAAATTACTTTGAATCATTTTAATCAAAATTATATCATATTATTATATTTTTAATTAAAACAGGTGCACGATATTAAAATAAAAGTATTTTTAATAAAAAACAAAATATTTTTAATAATAATAAAAATAATAGATTTTTATTTTTAAAAATTGAATAAGCGTTTGACTATTTGTGAAATACTCTTTAATAATAATATTTTTTCCTTTAAAAATTTAATAAGTATTTCAGTGGAATAAAAACTCAAAAATTAATTAATTCAGATTGGATCACATTTGCATAAACATCTCATATCTTTCTTTGTTTAATTATTTTTTTAGGAATTAAATTATAACATGAAATGCTCACTTGTTGTTGGCAAAGTAATAATTTAATTGCGATAGCTCAAAATATAGTAATTATTTATTACAAAATATTTTTATATTGGTTTAATTATCGCCACAGTATAATTTTATCATAACAAAAGTTAATTGCTTTCCAATAAATTTTACTTACTGAATAAGAGTATTTAGCTATTTAACAAATTTATATCATTAAAACTTGTAGCAATTTAAATAAATTTGAAAAGAAAATATGTTTTTGCACAAATTTAAAATTTATATAAAAAATGATTAATCAGTTGGGTAACGTTAAACTGAGATGACCAATCTAGTCTCACGAAAGTTTCCTATCATCGATTGGGGTAAATAGGAAAATGCTTGCGGCAGACGGTTAAGAAGCCAACATTTCATAATTGCACGTCTCATTTGAAATTCTTTTTTTATATAAAATTCGTCCTAATTGAGGATCGAATCACGAGTATTTGAATCACCCTTCCATTGTAAAAAAAAAAAGAGAGAGAGAAATGATATACAACAGGAAATCACACGAAAAGCATAACTGCGTGGCAAAAAAAAACAGGGGAAAAAAAGTATGAGTAAGGGACACGCCATACTTTATCAAAATTTTCACCCTAAATTCCTCCTTCCACCGAGACCCCAACCAAACCTTAACACCTTGTTTGAAAATCCATAAAATTCAATTCCATCCTGAAATTGAATTGAATTCTATAATTTGAAAGTAATTTAAGTGCATGAATTGAATTCTCATGGGAATTGAAATCCAACAAAACTAAGGAATTCAATTCTATCCCAAATAGATGTGATTTGGTGTCGAAATTGAATTCCAACAAATGAAAATACTAAAATAATCTCACATAAATATAATGCTTGATTCCTAACCTATCAATGAAAGGTAAAATAATAAAAATAATCAAATTCATTTAGGGAGCGGTTGGTATATATTCGGTAATGGGAATGATAATGGGTTTTCATTGAGGGGTTAATGGCAAAGGAAATGATTACTGGATTGATGGTGTTTGATATAGATACTGGAATGAGTATAATTACCATTGATACTGCTTGGTATGAATAAGAAAGTAATGAGAATCAGAGAAAATTTATAATTTTACTCTTTCTAATTAAATACATGAAAAAATTTATTGAATAGTTTTTATTAGTTTAATTTTTATAAATCTAATTTAATTGGAACTGTGATACTTATCTGACATCGGCGAGCTTCTCTTGAGACAATTTGGATGAGGCAGTAGTTTATAGTGTTCAGACATTGTAAAAAATTTAAAATTATGTTTCGTTCTCATATGGAAGCGTTGTATGGTTTGCTCGAGCATTAAATCTATCGATCTCGTGTCTAAATGTGCATCGATCCTTGACGTTTATAAGTGTTTTGATCTATTAACATGAATCTATTTGATAAACATGTACAGTATGCATACTTATCCAAGGATAAAATTGATGATCCTCGGTTGATGAAACATTCTACATCACAAACTATTGATTCTCACTTACTATTAAAATAAATAAAAAACGCTGACGGATTATTATAGACAATTCAACATCACAAATAATTCGAACTCGTTCAACGCAATGAATTCAGGGTGAAATTTAAAAAAACCAATATTCATCACGACCAAATTATTTTT
This sequence comes from Boesenbergia rotunda, assembly GCA_024364735.1. NCBI lineage: Eukaryota > Viridiplantae > Streptophyta > Magnoliopsida > Zingiberales > Zingiberaceae > Boesenbergia > Boesenbergia rotunda. The sequence continues at coordinate 222,931 of JAGFNQ010002059.1, read as the reverse complement.
GAGCAGTGGTGCATTCCTTTGTCCATATAATTCTAGATTAAAAGAAACCAGCAGATTTCAATCCATTCAAAACCAAACTGATGGACATTAAACTCCACGGGTTGCATATGGATTTCAGAGAGGAATTCACACGTGATAACCGTCTTTAAAAGTGTTGTAAACTGTATATGACAATCCATGAAAGCTGCATCCAGCAAAAATATTATCGCATTAGTCAGGATATGTTATTGCCCCGACCCTATTCAACATAAAATTGGAAAAATCATATTCCTTTAAAATGCCATTCCACTTAATGGTGAACAAAAACAATGATCAAGGAATTTATACAAAAAACAGGCTAAATGATGCAAAAAGACCCTCCTGAAGTAATGTTACATGACCTCCAAAATCTTCTTCATCTACTTTTAGTACATATGTGTAATAGCCATATATAATATTGGTTGATAGCACCAGAAATCTGCAAAAAGTAGAGATAATTTAAGGGATTCTCTAGGACTTGAAATCCTGCCATTTATTTCTTTTCCAGTCATCAGTACTATCGCCCAAAGAAAATATATGGACTCTCTCAAGATCTATGCAAAGAACAATATGTAAGATCAGAAATTTCAAGAATGTAAATGAGAAGAAAAAAAAACCAGCAACATCCACATATCTTCAAACGATCAAAACATGGATGTGCTCCCAACAAAACCATGTCCACTTGAAATATTTGTAATAGCATGATAGGCTACTTTAACCGTCCAACAAAACCAATCGTCAACATGGATTCACAAATTCATTAAAAGAATCTTAACAAAGTTTTGAATATATAAAATTTTTTGGCACAACCCAATAAACCATGCCACATAATATAGTGAATATTTAACCTTCATCACAACGAACAAAAGATATAATAGAACTCTATAATTATCTCCAAAATAAACCATAGTCAAACAAAAAAGTATTATCTCCAAATGACCCGATTAAAAAAGTATATTCATCGAAAGCATATTACAAGCAACTGAGCACAAAATCTCCAACTTCAGAGGGATCCAAACTGAATAATAACTCAACTTTCACAGGATCTTCACAAATAACTTGAGCAGCCTTGTACTTGTTCTTACCAATGAATCCATACTCATCCAACATCTGAAGAACTTCTGGCATTTTTGAGGATTTACTTTGAACCCAAGCTGACATTGACTCAAAGTGTGAGCTAACAGTGTGCATAAATCCTGCAACCCGATCACTGAGTAACTTGAAGTCAGAATCAATATTTTGCTCAGCTGAAATCTTTGCTCTCTTCGAAGCTTTTTGAACTTTGTTAATAGATGATTTATTTTTCTCCTTAGAGTGAGATGCCCTTGATGTAATAGAAGGTTCTTGATGTGACATCGAATCAACTTCAACTCCTTCATATATAGGTGAATTATCAAAATATATAGTCAACTCAGCATCCACATCAGTGATGTTTTGTGCAGCCATTGTAGGATCTTCCACAACAAGGCCTGTTGCTCTGTCTTTGCCATATACTATTTCTAAATCCAAAAAATAAGGGAATGATACATTGTAGAGACTTTTGGCATCATTGTGATTCTTTCAAAAAGAAGAACATAACAGTCAATTTAACATATCCATAAATGACATTATAATTTGAAAAAACCAATAATGACTAACACACGTACCTTAATCCATTCAAGATGCCATGTTTCTTCACAAGCTATCTTCTTTTCAACATCATTCCAGGTGCAATCACTTTGTCTACACATTTCATTAATAGCGTGGAATTTCCTCTTTAAGGTTTTGATCCTAGATTCAATGTGACTAACAGATTTGACGAATGTTGGGAACTTTTGGATCATAATCTTTCTTATCTCGACCATGTAATTGTTCTTAAAACCTTCGTCTGTTTTCCAAAGAGGATCGGTTGTCATATCTTGCAAACATTTTATTAATGCCCAGCTCTTCTCTTCTGTCCAAAAAATATTATTTTTACCTCTTCCTCGTATTACATTCATTCCCACAAGTTCTGTAGGATTACTCTCCATCCTAGTATCCGAGTCATATCAAAGTGACAAAAATATATAAATGTCATAAACATTAGAGCATCATATAATATGAAAACAGAATAAAAGACACAACATCAATAAAAAAAGGTTAGATTAAAAAAGATGCATCTACTACACATGTATATGGCAAGAATATCAAAAAACCGTTAGCATCACAACATCAAGAATTTGCATCATAAACACTAGCATCACAAAATACGAATTGCATAGAAAACAGAACAAACGTCACAATAATGAAAGTCATTCCATATCAAATATTTCATTTTGCCAATTGTTAAACATTTGGAGTGCTAAATCATTCCTAAATGTAGTCCATTGATCAGTTGGGGAAATTGTTCGTATGCACTCCGTTTCAGGCCCGCGATCACTATCATCATCTATACTCTAGTCATCTTCATCAGAGATACACTCCTGAGGATCATAGCTCATGAATTTACGGATCAAGTTATGAAGCAAACAACAAGCAATGATAATACGAACTTGGGTTTGTATTGGAAAAAATGAAGGGGAAGCTAAGATTTTCCAACGCCCCTTCAATAAACCAAAACACCTCTCAATAACATTCCTAGTTCTAGAGTGCTTCATATTAAAATATTCTTCAGTTGTCTCGGGACAACGATCTTCCCATTCATTGAGGTGATACCTATGCCCCCGATAAGGTGCCAAAAATCCATTTGATTTGCAATATCCAGCATCGACCGTACCAAATAATAACAACCTAAACCAAGCACACTAGTTAAATTAATAAATGCAAATATTCTAGAAATTTAAAACTCCGTTGTAATTTCAACTTCAAAGTAAAAAAGTATTTGTTATTTACCTTGGGGGATTTTAAGACCAGATGGTCTACTGATGGCATCACGAAGTACCCGACCATTATGGGCAGACCCTTCCCACCCAGGTAACACATATATGAATTGCATTTGTGGACAACATACTCCCAAGACATTTGTTGCAATCCCTCCCTTTCTTGTGCGATAACGTTGTTTTTCTTCTTTAGAGGGTGTCACTTGGATAAAAGTATCGTCTAAAGCTCCTAAACAACCCTATAATAATTTTCGATTATAATAATTAGAGGTAATTATTGGAATTATAGATTGAAATAAAAAATACAATTAAATTAAAGAATTATAGGCGATTAAAATTTTCTTACCTTAAATGGTTTCCATCTACCATCTTCGCTGTCATCTTGCACCGGTTCAGGTTTCTTGAGCAATATGTTGTGCAGTTGTAAAATTGCTCGAAGACATAAATTGAAATGACGACTTATTGTCTCCTGACTTCTTTTAAAATGCAAACTCATCGTACGATTTTATTTTATGATGCACCAACACGTAGGCAAATAAGACCACAATTTCATCAATGGTGGCATTTTTTGTAGCTTTTAAACCTCCAACGTCTTGTACCATATCACACAATATCCTGAATGTTTTCCTATCCATTCGAAGTTCACTAATACTTATTTCATCGCTCTCTTTTGTAAGGTTGAACATCCATTCCACACGTGCAATCCGTTTGTCCTCCCTACTTTTTATTTGACGAATCCTACTTCGACGATATGTAAGTATTGCAATTTGATAAAATAGGGCCATCAAACAAACCATGAGCATTCCATACATATTCCATAAAGTGCACATTAATCTACGTCTTCTATAGTTAAATGGTGGTCGTGCCATGTTTCTACAAAATTAAATAAAAACTCATTAATATGATAGAAATACCGATTAATATTAGTAGAAATGAATGCATAGAATTACCGATTAATATGATAGAAATTCATACAAATGAGATAAATCAATCCATACTAAAGATGAGCACTATAAGGATAATATCGAAGTTAAACACTACCTTTCTTTTGGATATTTTCCTGCAGATGCTTGATTGTTTGTGCATGTGTGGCAAAGTGGACAAAGCACTTTGGAGATTTACCGACTTGTTCCTTCATCAGATTCTGAGCTTTTTGGTGTGACAATTAAGTACAACTCTCCTTATGACGGGGAGACTTATCCATAAATCCGTGAAAGGAGAGAAGGGGGGAGGACCGTTGTTTGAGGTCAAAGCTACCTTAGATTCCACTTCCCCGAGGTGAGCTTGGGGCCTTCTAACCCGGGTGGGTGCTAAAATTCCCAAGATGCTCTCGGGACCCGACCTCTCGGAGTGGTGTTGGGACCGGGTGCATGTTGACATGGATGCGGGTTCGTAATTTTAAAATTTATTACGTGCAGTGGAAGATTTAGCATAAATAATTTTCCAAATTATTTAACCGCACATCTAAGCATGCAACCTTATATTGTGTAGACATGATCATATATTAAAATTTTACAGAAAGTAAACTAATTTACTTAATACCTCGCGTAACTCGAAGGAAGGGACGATATCCAACCGTAAGCGTCCCTTGGAAGCTCCGCCTCTATTCGCGTCCACGCCGAGTTTTCTTCGGGATGACTTCGCAAAGCCACGAGTTTCGCGCCAACAAGAACTACTAGATTCTCCAAAGGCACGACAAGAATACCAAGAGAGAGATGGGAATACTAACCACCAAACAAAGAACGGAATCAAGATTCCGGGAGGAAGGAAGAAGTTGCGCCCGCTTCTTCTTCTTCTTCGGCAGCTGCTTGGTGGATGAAGCTCACGGCAACAAAGGGGTCCTCCTTTTAGGGTCGGCAGCACTAGAGGAGGGAGAGAAGGAGAGAGAGAGAAGACTAATTTCTAGATCTCTTAGATTAATCTCCAAGCCTTGTCTTGGTTCCTTTATATAGTAGTCTCTCAATCGCCAAGTCTCTTTTTTATGGAATAAATTTTCATAAGAAATTTATCATATAAATTTTTCTATGAATTATTCCAGCATGCCAAGTTTTTATCATAATTTAATTTATGATAAAAACAACCATGTCTCCCGTTTCTTATGGAAAGAAATTTTTTTATATAAATTTCTTTATATAAATTTCTTTATCATGGTAAATCAATCTGTCACGCCCCGAGACCTAGGAGCCGCTGATCCAATAAAAAATCAGGCAGCACCTCCCCTGTCCGGCGGACAATTTACACATACACATAACCTATATAACATCACCACGCAGTTTAATTGGGCCTCAGGCCTCCAAAATAGATAAACACAATATAAAAACACAAGACAACTAAGTAACTCATACCTGACTGCGGACCGGTCCGACTTAGGATAGAACAACCAATACAACAACCCCTTAGGGCACACGACACACTCGTAATACATATACAAATCGCTAAGGACATATGAAACAAATACACTGCCCAGTACAAACACATAACCATGTCGTCACAATGGATAGGGACTGGCTGCTGGGCTCTTCTGGCGACTCCAAGTATCTCAACCTGAAATAAAAATATATGGCAACGGGGTGAGTCCATAACTCAGCGAATACCCAACAGATATGCGTAGAAAGTTATACTAACAATAAGAGTTCCGCTAATACAGTCTCATATCAACAGTAAGGAAAGACTAGTACTGAACATACTGAGGTAGATACATACCTGAATCCATCTAACCTGTAAAGAGGGTAATAAGTACCAAGGGAATATCAATAGCCATATAATCTCAGATAACAAGTCTCCAGAATATGCATGTCAAACAAGTACAGAAATCAAGTGCAGCAAACAATGCACGATGTAAAATATGCACATGGTGCAATGCCATGGTCACCCCCTAACTCCAGTCAAGCCACCGAGACAGGCGATACTGTGTCGGCCGAGTGGGTAGAGCTGTGACACTGTACGCACCCTGATATCACTGCTCCTGAGTGATCGAGTGGACAGGATGCTGGCGGGGGACCGCCCCCTACTCCATGTATATATGAGGGAGCGTCGCTCTCATCTCCTCTGGTCTATGGGAAGAGAAGGGATCCCTGCCTGCTACCACGCTCCGAAGCCACTACCCCTGAGCGGTCGAGCGGAGCAGTACAGGGCAAATGCACACACCCAACGGTATCCACTAACCCATGAGTGGCCGTGTGTGCATATCATGTACCGGAAGACGATTAGGCTCAACCACAAGGGAGTCGTTGATCGTCGGCATACAACAATGCAAGGATGGTGTATGATGGATACACATACCTCCCTCCCCAAGTCCTCAGTATACTAGGTCTCAGTCTGAAATCCTATAACAGGAAATACAGGTAACCTACAAGGTATACTGGCTGAAAACTACAGATCCCTCAAGGTCAAAGGCAGGAGATACATCACGATCTCTAAGCATACCTATAGATATGACACTACCTGATACTGTATGGAACTAACAGCATAATAACTCAGGGATAAACCACAGGTATCCAGGACAGGCATAATAAACAGGGATAACCAACAAGTATCCAGAACAGGCATAATAACCAGGGATAAATAATAAGTATCCAGAACAGACATAATAAACAAGGATAACGTATAATCTTACTGTTATCTATAACAGTCTATGCATAACAATATGACAATATCAAAAGAGATAAGTCAAAGGGTACCCGCCTCCAAAGAAAGAGAAGTCCGTATCAATGTGAACCTCCCGTCCAAGAATCAGCAACAATAATCCAAATCAATGCCCTGTATCAAAGGACACATTAAATAACTATTCCAACAATAGTAACTAGCTAACAAATCCCTAAATCGTATTAGGGTTAACCTAACCCTCGTATTTCATTTAATTACCACTAATTAAATGAGTAACCCTAGTTTGCTTTGGATTAAGATTCAGTTCACAGTATTAATTCCCAAGGCCACACTATGAAACCAATAACCTAAATCCAATTACGTATGTTCCACTCACAGCATAGCTTAACCAAGCTCCATCATCAACTAACCCAACAAGATATCATGGCGTAACCGAGGTTGTATACAACCCAAAACAAGAAAGACCTCACATGACCAGAAATGAAACTAGTCCAATTTAATCCATATTACCAAGTCATCCCATGAATGATTAACTTCCAACCTCCAGAGTTGCACACGACAACCCCTTTCACACAAAATAATTTAGAGTTATACTACTCCATATGAATCAAGCTTCCAAGTTACTCACGGCAACCTATGGTGTAATTATAAATCTGAGCTACAACTTACACCTAAACAGAATCTGCAATTCCTATCAACTTTACCATTTAATTCAACAATCGATCAGTAGGTCTAAGGCATCAAAACTAATCCACTTATCAGCTGTAAGATCAGACAAAACATCTCATATCAGCTCAGTAATTCATCCATAATCTTCCAAGCAGGATCCCAATTCAACCTTGCATATAATACAACATAGAAAACCATTGCCGGAGCTCGGCTAATCTCCACAACAACTCCCCAACTTTGGCAATGAAAGGGAAGATATATTACAAACTTCTAATCCCCTCTAGCTTGATCTCCAGCAAGCAAACTCAGTCTAAATCCCACAATCTGACAGATATATCAGTAATGCTTACTGATCTAACACAGAATAGGAAATCACGGTAGTGATCCAGATTCGAGAATCAAGCAATTTCTTACCTAAAACTAGTGTCAGTAGACTCCCCTCTCCAAATCTGTTAGATCACAACATCGAGTAGGATGAAGATCCAAAATCCCCTTATCCAACGACTGAGCAGAGAACACACTCCTCCAATTCCCTCCTTGGTAAACCCTCTGTTCCGAAATCGATGCAAGGAAGGGGGCAAGCTGCAATTTGCTTGGAACGGTTAGGGCTCACCAATGGACAAATCCGAATCCAAATCTACGAGGAGAGGGGATCTAAGAACGGAAAGCCTAACTTAATCTCCAAGATCCAAACCCTTCTCACCTGTGGAAGCGGAGGAGAGGTCAAGGCACCATTTCCGACGATGGACCATCCCCTGGAACTGGAGCTCGTGCGGCGAAGGGTCTCATAGACGAAGAAGAGAAGAAGAGGGGATTGGGTGCTCGACTGCGGCGAGAGGAGAAAACTGCGGCTAGGGCACGCGAGCGGAGGAGAGGAAGTCCATCCCGTTTTTGGCTGCGGCTTCGGAAATTTATAAGGGGTGGGTCTTTTTGCAGAAAAGTCCCCCCATTCTCCCAAATTCAAACCTTAACATTAGAGTAAGGTTTTTAGCTGTTTTAACCCTCCAAATTATTGTATTCCATATCACACCCCTAAGGTTAGATTATTTATCCTTTCAGAATTTAAGAGTTTACCCGAAACCCTTGATAAGTTTTAAGTTTTTACAATAAAACCCCTTGGGCTCCTCCCGTAGGCCGGAAACCCTAGACTCTATCCGGAAAAATCACGAAAATTTTTTGGTCCGGATTTTCGAATTGCCGTATTTTACACAATCTATTATTGATTTTATAAAATAAAATAAACCAATCCATGGTTCATTTTAATTTCCATGAAAAATAAATCTCTTTATATAAATTTCTTTATCCATAATTTTATAAAACAAGCCACGCTCGATTTATTTTATAATTTGAACCAAAAATTCGGTTTTCCCCTTTTGTTGTGGCCGGCCAAACAAAGAGGGTGGGGGACCCTCTTTGGCCGGCCAAATCCAAGCTAAAACTATACGAATTAAACTCATTTAATTCGTCCAATAAGTCTTCAAAAGACTTAGCCATTTTATACTTCCGATGCGTCTCTGAAAAATTCAGATTCAACTTATCTCTCTTGATCGGAAAATCTAATTTTCAACTCATTTTAAATCCCTCGGATTACTCGTAGTGCGTGTGACTAAATAGGCTTTCGATTTATGTTGGCCGTCTATAATTAACCAATTATAGAACGATCATGAGTGACACCTAGTAGTACATCATGATCCCCAATTAATCGAAAGATCAACGGTTGACCTCAGAAATTATTCTAAAACCCTTCAGCAGCTATAATGAATCGTGCCCCATTCCCTTCACCATCTTATATCCACTTGGTTCAGGACATGGTCTGTGTGTCAGTCCCCACTAGGCTGACTACGTCACACCTAGCCCAAGTAACATTTTCTCGTCCTACGGATTCTAATTACTCTCATGTATCTAAGAGATTCATACTCTGAACATGTCATGCTCTGGCCAGAGGCTTCGAGTAACAATCCGACGACAGGCCTTGTGTATACGTCTCCTCGCAAGGAGTGGTGAATCCTTTGTAGGTTGTTCAAACATCTTCGGGAACTTCGACTTATACCCAATCATCCTGGGTCCACACCTCCTTGGAGATGCTTGCTTAAGATGTCAAAGTATAAGTCTCCATGACCAAGATGACTTGAACACCGCAAGTCAAAGGAACATCGCACTTAAGCTGCAGTAAGAACTTCACTGACATGTCTATATGTAGACTACCATATGAAGTTTTACAGCCAGTCACTCCAATGAACTAGTTCCCTTAACTAGCATTCATGTTTATCTCCGGACATCCCAATGTCACCAGCCAGTGAGAATCAGCTGATTAGAGAATAACCCATGCTAGTCTCAACAGAATTGATAGTGTCCGTTTTTATCAATTCATCGACTAGGGACAATTTCAATATTTCACAATTGCACATGTAGAGATAATCACTAGTTGTGAATTCATCACAAATTCTCTCATGCTGTGAATTGTATTGCGGACATTTAGTAAATGAGTTTAAGATCTCAATCAAATACATAAACATGTATACTCAAATAGTGAATATTCATTTATTAAAATAAATTATTACAATCATAAGGCGATTGCCTTAGGACACTTTTCTTATATCACTAACAAGTGGTCTCGGGAGGGGTCTCCTGGCTATCCTTCCAGGGTGTGTTCTCCGAGGGGGGTTCTGAGGCTCGGGAAGGAGGTCACTTCGATCCGACGTGTCATGCTACGCAGCTTCTTCATCCTTCGTGCCTGCCACGGGCTATTTAACCCTATCACAAGTCCCTCCCTTCAAGTCTGATCAAAGGAAGTGTGGCTGACTGATCGGACTAGTGTGAAGATGAAAAAGCTGCGTTAATGCGGGACTATGTGCCTGTTACTGCTCCTTCAGTAGTTACCAGAGACCCTCAGACCATAATCTTCGTCCCAAATTCCGAGAAATCCACCTTTTGGTTTCATCTTTTCCAAAAAGGCTTCTACGATGATGCTTCTCTCTTCGACATAAAGGCGCACGACGCTTCTTTGATGGAGACAAGGTACCTCCGCGAATGCCTCCTCGCCACGTGCTCCGACTACCACCCCGAATCCTTACTGACTTGCGCCTCCATCGCTGGCTCATGTCAGGCGACTATCCCAAGTGCAGTGGTTCTTCGCTTTCCACGTGCCTCCTCTCCATTGCGCCCAACCAAGTGATTTCCTAGGTATAATAGGGGAGGACGAGGACGTTAGGCTCACTTCCGACTTTGGGGCTGGTCGCGCTTCATCTTCCTCTTCTCCCTTCGGGCTTCTTTTACGCGTAAGTAGTTTGTCTCTTTCTTGTCACATCCTCCAAGAACCATGGAAGGATACCGAGTGGAATGGTATGAGTCTATCTCTTCAAGAGTAAGGCCGGAGGCTCTGTAGACGGCCACCGAGGCCTACGGCATCCCGGCCGAGATGACGGTGGTTATCCCCAGGGTGGGCCAAATGCCGGTGGAGCCTCCTGCAGGCATGTCGACCTTCTTCCTAGGGCAAATGGAGTTAGGACTTCGTTTCTCTATCCCTCCTTTTTTCACGAACATAGCCTCCTATTTCGATATTCTTCTTCACCATATGACTCCCAATGCTTTCGCCCAGATGGCAGGGGCGTATATCATTTTCAAACTTTTTGATCTCCCTCTGACTCCTCATCTCTTTCATTCATTCTTCGTCCCGATCGGCTCTCGAGGGGTCTTTTGTTTCGCAGCCCGACCGGGCTATAGATTTTTAGGAGAGTTTCCTTCCTCGCATAAAGGGTGGAAGGAGAAGTTCTTCTTTATTCGACTGTCATCCTTACCCTTCAGTCCTTTGGGTTGGATAGAGGATTTGCCGACTCCTCCTTCTTTAGAGAAGTTTCTCCAGGGCCCTGTGTACCAGCATGCTAGGAAGGTACTCTCCGACATGGAATTCATCGGCTTGGGGCTGGTGCAGAGTGAAGAGCTTATGTACCGGGCGGGCCTCAGCCCTAAAGTGACGCGAGTCAGCCCTACCCTAGGTATGTTCATCTTTTTCTTCAATGCCCATTAGTTCTGACTGATGTTCTTCTTGTCTGGCTATTGCAGAGGAAATCATGTTCGCCAAGGTGATGGGTCGGCTCATCAGGTGGGAGGAGGCCAACAAGGAGGCATTGAACCCTCCTCCGGTCGTAGCATTGGACGTAGCATTGGAGGCTTCCATGCGATCCTTCCCTCCGGTGCAGTTCAAGGAGGTTCCGACCAAAGGGGTTTTGACTGAGGGGACTTCTAGCTCCGAGGAGGATGACTTCGGCCCTTCCAGTCTGCCACTTGAAGCCCCGGTCGTCCAACGACTTCCCCCTCGTTAGGGCTCGCTGCTGTCCGAGGGACGAGGTAACATGCCAAGTACTCCTGGAGGGGCAGTCGTACGAGTCTCGGCTGGCCCACTAACCACTCTTCGGGAGACCCTTCTGAAGGTACAAGTTACTGTTGCATTGACCATTCTTTTGCATACTCTCTGATTCTTGGGTGTAATGGTAGGCGGCCGAGGATTGCCTCATTGCTGGTTGAGGTTTATACTCATGGTCTCAGGTCGAAGTCTTAACCCGCTGGGCCTTGAAAGCGGAGGCCGCGGCTGACCACGAGCATCGAGCCGGGCTCATGCAGGCGGGGGTCAGAAGATCACTCCGTGCTAAAGTGGGGCATCTACTGGACACCTTGCAGGCCAAAGAGCTGGTTCTTCAAAATTCTCGCCACCGAGAATGTCTGGCATCCGAGAGAGCGGTGGTTGTTACTCAGGACCTGCTCCAGGTGACTTAGGAGAGGGACCAACTTCAGATGAGGGAGAAGAAGTTATTGGATGACATCCGACACATGATAGCCGCGACCGAGAGGTTAAACGCGCGCGTTCAGTATCAGGCAGAACAGCTCGGTCAGAAGGAGTCTGATCACATGATGGCCACTGAGTGCACGTTTATCTTGGAGGATGACCTGGCTCAAGCTCGGTCGGATGAGCGGGCCGCATTGGGGAGGCTCAGAGAGGCCTTAGCTGAGTAGACTGAGATGTCTGCCGAGCTGGGATGGCTGAGGCGTTCCTATGAGGCTGCTGAGGCCGAACTCCTTGCCCTTCGGGTCACTAAAGCTTCTAGCTCTGAGGAGGCTGAAGCGGGCTTCAAGGCGAAGTTTCTGGAGTCGGATGAATTTCGTGCTATCATGGTCGAGCAGGTAATGAAGCACCTGTAGCAGAGCTTCCATGGGGCTATCAATCAGTTGAAGAAGGATCAGCTCCTACCTCCCAATGCTGACCCGCGTTTGTGGGTGTTGGCCGAGTTAGAGAGAGGGCGAGGACTCGAACTTGTAGGACCCTAGGTTTACCAGGGGGCCGGACCCTGTTGTAGCAATTTTGAATTAGTGTGATCATCTTTACCATTTCTTGTGTATCTTCCGGTGTCTTGCTCAATGTGTCTCGTGCTTTCGTATTGCAAACTTAACAAATTGAAAGGTATTTGTTTGTTTCGAGGATGATCCTGGGTGTGGGTCCCCTAGGATGATTCACAAGTCGTAGCACCCTGCTTGCATTTATGTCCAAGGTGGGCCCCGATCGATCTTTCCTTCTGGCGACGGTGGGTGACTCCCGAACCGTCGCCTCCGCATCATTCGCGATCTTATTAAATAAGCTCACACAGGGTAGCGGGTTCCTAGGCGCAGCGTGAGCGCGCTGGTCGAAGCGACGCTTTGGCGTCTGTTGCTGCTCCTGCGTCATTCCTGCATTAACTGCACGGAGAGGCAGTGGTTAATATAAATAGGGGGAGAGGGGTACACTATCTCCTTCATCCATCCCTTCCGTCTGCTTTCTTCCCAGTGTTCTTCCCTTCTCTCTTGTTGATGTCCACGATGCCTGACATCGGAGACGCAGTAGTGTTCCTGGCTGAGGGGCCTGACAGAGATAGAGGCTTTTGTATCACTACCCTCACGGGGGAGCATGGTGGAGATGATGTCCAGGGTTTCGCTGAAGATCCTGGAGGATGTGAGACTCTCGGGTTATTTGAAGAGTCCAGAAAAGACATTACATGGACCTCCAGGGGGCATGGAGGAGATGATTCATCTTGCCGATCGCCTCCCCGTGGTCGGCCCGTGGCGGTGTGCCAACAAGTGTCATTCTCTTCCGAATCCTCGTTTTCCCCGTGTTTTGGGCAGAGGATGGTGTTTATGGGAAACACCGTCATCAAGAGCGCCGGGGGGGGGGGGGGGGGGGGGGGGGGGGAGGAGGCTACAGCCGCTGGCTTTTCTCTTTCTTCTTTTCGTTGATCCCCTATTTGCAGTGGCTGCTCCCCTCTCTTGTTAAGGCAATTCTTCTTTGCGTCTTTACACGCTCCGGAGAGAAATTGTTGTTGTTGTTCCCCTTCCTCTTCCTTCTGAACGTTGTAGTGGATTCATCTTTGCGGGAAGAGGTGGTTGGGGTCTCCAGATGGGGTCGTGCTACTCATGTGTTACCTCAGGCGTCCTCACCTGTTACTGACTACTCGGATGGAGTACCCAGAAGGTGGCAAAAGATTCAAGAACCTCGTCGACGGACTTTTGCACACCATACATTTGGGAGGTGACTCCGAGCCTAGCAACCCTGCAGGAATGACGCTGTAGAGGAGAAATGCCTAAGTAGAAGAGCGTTTTCTCTCACAAGATATTCCAATTGTATCTTGATAATTTTATGAGATATTGATCTCCATGTATTTTTCATATAAATAAAGCAATATTTTTGTTACCCCCTGAATGTGTGTGCCTGGATTATTCTTTTGAATGTTTCACTTGTATTCCTTTGGTCGGGCTGCACCGTGAGGTATTAGGGTTTTGGATACTTGGTCAAGCGTGTACATCCCAGACCAAGCCTAAGTACCCCGGGCATCGGCTGCATCGCGAGGTATTAGGGTTTTGGATACTTGGTCGGGCGTTTACATCCCAGACCAAGCTTAAGTACCCCGGGCATCGGCTGCACCGCGAGGTATTAGGGTTTTGGATACTTAGTCGGGTGTTTACATCCCAGACGAAGCCTAAGTATCCCGAGCATCGGTTGCACCGCGAGGTATTAGGGTTTTGGATACTTAGTCGGGCATGTACATCCTAGACCAAGCCTAAGTATCCTGAGCATCGGCTACACCACGAGGTATTAGGGTTTTGGATACTTGGTCGGGTGTGTACATCCCAGACCAAGCCTAAGTATCCCGGGCATCAGCTGCACCGCGAGGTATTAGGGTTTTGGATACTTGGTCGGGCGTGTACATCCCAGACCAAGCCTAAATACCCCGGGCATCCGCGAGGTATTAGGGTTTTGGGCACTTGGTTGGGCGTGTACATCCCATACCAAGCCTAAGTACCCCCAGCATCGGTTGCACCGCGAGGTATTAGGATTTTGAATACTTGGTCGGGCGTGTACATCCCAGACCAAGCCTAAGTACCCCGGGCATCGGCTGCACCGCGATGTATTATGGTTTTGGATACTTGGTCAGGCGTGTACATCCCAGACCAAGCCTAAGTACCCCGGATATCGGCTGCACCGCAAGGTATTAGGGTTTTGGGTACTTGGTTGGGCGTGTACATCCCGGACCAAGCCTATGTACCCCGGGCATCGACTGCACCGTGAGATATTAGGGTTTTGAATTCCTTGGTGGTTCGTTGTCATTTTGAGGAGAGATTTTGCTGCGAGGCCATAAAAATACACAGACAGACACTCTAGATGAAATGCAAATCTTACCGGAACCCGAAGGGTCCGAGAGCGCTGTCGGGCCCGGACCTCCTGAGTTTTTGCCCTTCTCCATGTGTGCATGGCCTCCTTCAGCTAGTCTTCCAGGCCCCTCGGATTCTTTCGAGACTCTGTTCTGACCTCTCCGCTGTAGCACCGCCGAGACACAAGCTGGTCTCCTTGGACTTCAACAACCCGGTCGCCTACCGGGAACTTTATCTTCTGGTGATAAATAGAGATCACCGCATGGAAAGTGCTGAGCGCCGAGCAGCCCAGGATGGCATTGTAGGAGGAGGGTGCACCCACAATCAAGAAAGGAGTCCTCCGGGTTCTTTCAAGCCCGTCGCTGCCCAACAAGAGTGATAAGGTGATTTGCTCTACCGGCTGTACTCGATACCCTGTGAAACCGAATAGTGGGGTCGAGACCGGGAGCAGTTCATCCTCGTCGATCTGTATCTGGTCCCAAGCTGTCTTGTACAGGATGTTCACGGAACTCCCCGTATCTACGAAGATGCGCTTCACCTCATAGTTGGCAATGCGAGCTATGATCACTAAGACATCCTCATGGAGAGCTTTCACTTCTTTTTGTCGCTAATATATTTAGTGGTCGCGTGTTTAAAGAGAAATTAACGTCAAATTACACATAAATTCGCCGCTAACCTTACCATTAGCGACGAAACAATGAGATTCACCACTAAACATAAAGGTTGGCGACAAAATACACATTTCATCGCCAACCATCGTGAATTAAAACCCTAAGTGCCCGAAGCCCGCGTTGCACGCTCATCTCTCCTCTCTTCTATTCCTAATCTGTGATTCTTCTCCGACGAATCTGGGACTGCGACCATCCTGCGATCTGGAAACTCTTCTTCTGTTGCTCTTGTCTCCGGCGGCTCTTCCTCCCTTCGTGAAACCGACAGCGCCGCCGCACACTTGATCTCCTCTCCGCTGTGATTCTTCTCCGGCGATCCTATGACTCCGGCGACTCTTCCTCCCTTGCTCTCGACTCCGACTACTCTTCCTCCTTTCGTGAATTAAAACCTTCTTCCGAATCTTTTATCACAAGCTATACATTTTTCATATATTATATTTTTCAATATTTTTAATTAGTTATTTTGTTAGTAGTGATAATTTTAGGTATTGATATTTAGATGATGCTTTTAGGATTATTGTGATGCTTTGATGATAATTTTAGGGATAGTTTGATATTTATATGGTGATTTTAGGGTTATTCTTGTTGATGCCCCGGTTGGTTTTGATGTGATCAACCAAGTTAGGTTAGGTCCTGTTGGTTTTAATCCCTCTGTTAAGTGTGCAGGAGCTTAGGTACGGAGGAAGTCGAGCGTAAGACGTAGCGGACGAGAAGGATAGTGCGGGGAAGTGAGCCGACGGGCTTGGTACAATCCGAGGGACGCGGAAGCTACGGAAGAGTACGCCGGTGGAGCGAGAAGGACGTGCGCGGTGTCCGAGGGACGAGAAGCCGGGAGGAAGGACGCTCGAGGGGCGAAAGGCCGAAGTCGGGTTCGGGTGAGCCTAACTCCGGTTGGCCGGAAATCACCCAGAAGACGAAGAATCAAAAAGACTGGTCCAAGCACCCAAAAGAAAAGAGAAAATTATTTGGTGCCAAGAAGATTCGAACCTGTGATCACACTGCTGGATGTCTCTATACTTACCAAATGGGATAAACAGGTGATGTGAATAAGTTGATGTGAGCCGAAGATAAAGTTAATCACCTGCTGCGAATAGAAGCAAAGTTTTAATTAAACTTTATCTTCTAAAGGATAACCTTATCCTTTAATCAGATCTAATGGATGCAGTTTAATCCCATCCAAGATTAACTGTCCAGATTATATCCATGGATCAACGGTCAAGAGAAAATTCATCAAAAAACAACAATCCAGATTTATTCTCTTAGGCTATAAATAGGCTTAGAGATTTAGCTTTAGGAATCAATCATTCTTATTCATTCTTGTAAAATCTCTAAAAGTCTAGTGTGCTACTTTTGTAAGGCTTCTCCGCCACAAGGAGATTTTTATTGAGCGTCCACTGCCTTGGAAGCAACGTCCTTAGTTGCGACCAAGTTTTTTTTAAAGACGAGTGCCTTCCATTTTTCATATTTTTTTTATCGTCTATTCACCCCCTCTAGCCAGTCCAACCCGATCCAACAAGTGGTATCAGAGCCAAGGTCGCCGCAGAAGGACTAATCGCCGACTGCAGCAATTTCAAGAAAATGGTTGGAGCCGTAATCTAACTGCCGAAGTTTGAGGGGGAGTTCGCGATGTGGAAGCGCCGAATGCAGGTATTTTTTAAAACAGATATTGAACTGCTATTAATTATGAAAAATAGTTTTTCAGTTCCAAAAGACAACAACGACAAGGATAAAGAAATAGAGTCGTGGACTAAGAAGGAGCAAGCGGACTTTGTAGCAAACAACAAAGCGGAATTTCATCTGCTAGTCGTTCTTCCCGCACAAGAAGTCAACCGTATCGGAAATTACAACTCGACAAAAGAGCTCTGGGAGAAATTCCTGGAATTACATGAAGGTACCTCAGAGGCAAAACTAGCACGACGAGACCTTCTTCGAAGCCAACTGACAAACCTTCGAAAGGAGGATGAAGAATCAGTTGCGTATTTACACGCCAAGGTAAAGGAACTAATCACAGACCTTGAAAACCTCGGAGAAAAGGTAACAAGTTGGGACGCTCAAAGGTATGTCTTAAATGCATTTCCGAGAACCCCGGAATGGACCTCGGTAATCGACGCTTATTTCATTTCGAAAGATTTAGCGGTAAGTACATTAGAGCAATTATTTTCTACTTTGGAACTTCACGAATCTCGTTTTGTAGAAAAGAATAAGAAAGCAGGCATTGTCGCACTAAACACAAGGAAGATCCAATTCGACGTGGAATCCTCGACCGACGACGAAACAACAAAAATGGTAAGTTCTTTTAAAAGTTTTTTTAAAGCTAATAAATTTTCAAGAACGCAGAAAAGAAGACAGTCCCCAAAGAAGCGAATAATCAGATGCTACAACTGTAAAGAGGAGGGACACCTGAAGGACCAGTGTCCTAAACTCAAAAACCAGCCAAAGAAGAAAAAGGCACTGAAGGCCACCTGGGATGAGTCCTCGTCAGAAGAGTCGGAAGGTCAAGAATACGCTGGACTTGCGCTGATGGCAAATCATCAAGAAGGGAGCACTGATGAAGGGGGAGAGACGTTAGAAGAAACCGATGACGAAAAGAGGAACCTCGCTTTTCGAAAGCGACCCGGTAAGTGAGGTTTGTTTTCTTCCTCATGATCAATTATATGCAGGAGTTAAAGCTTTGCTCAAATCTAATTGTAGATTAGAAAAAGAAAATTAAAAATTAAAAAATGAATTAACACTTATATCCTCGTCTAAATTTTTGGAAAATGAAAATGATAATTTGAAAAACTTAGTGCAAAAATTAGAGCTTGATATTGCATATTTACGCCAAAAGAAAAATAGCTTTCCTGATAATTTAAATTGGTATTTTAAAAATCATAAGGGTCAATTTAAAAAGGTGCCCAAAAGCTATATTCCGCCTAAGTTTTTAATTAATCCTGTAGACAGGAACTTATTTTGGGTTCCTAAATTTGTATTAAATTGATAATTTTTTTTTTTGGTTATCATATATGTGCGCATTTTGTTTCTCTAACAAAAATTATGTCTTTATTTTTTTGCACAATTATGCTGTTTATCTACTGAAACTTCTTTCAATATTTTTTCAAATATTTTTTTTCTCTCGAAGTTTGAAATTAAGAGTTTAGGGGAAAGACTCATTACAATTTTTTTTCAAATTTTTCGAAGTATTTTTTCTAATTTTTTAAAATTTATTCTTCAAGAACTCTTATATGTTAGTTTGTCATTTTTGGACTTGATAAACGAATTTAAAACTCAAAATTTTTGTCCAAACTCATATCTTCATTTCGACTTTAACAAAAATATTCAGATTTTTTATGAATTGTTTATCGAAATATGATTTTTTTAAAAATTTGATAAAAAAATATTTTGACTGGATTCAATTTTTTTTGGAACTCCTCATCAGCTGTGGATTTTATCAAAAAAAATTAGATTTTATTTAAGACATTTTTTTTTAAAAAATGGAATTAACTTTGAAAAAATATGTCTTTTTAAAATTTGAAAAATATATGGCAACGCGATTTTTTTTCGCTTAGAATATTTTTAATCGCACTCAACTTTTTTTTTCTTCTTCCCTACTTATATTTCCTAATTTTTTGATGTGATCAAAGGGGGAGGAATAATATTAAGTTAAGGGGTAGAATTTTAATTTACTCGAAATTAAAATTTTTTGAACTTAAACTGTTTATTAAAATTTTTTAAACTTAAACTGTTTACATTATTATGTATATTTCTTTATTTTGATATCCCTAACTAAACTTGGGTTGATGCACATCAAAAAGGGGGAGATTGTTGATGCCCCGGTTGGTTTTGATGTGATCAACCAAGTTAGGTTAGGTCCTGTTGGTTTTAATCCCTCTGCTAAGTGTGCAGGAGCTTAGGTACGGAGGAAGTCGAGCGTAAGATGTAGCGGACGAGAAGGATTGTGCGGGGAAGTGAGCCGACGGGCTTGGTACAATCCGAGGGACGCGGAAGCTACGAAAGAGTACGCCGGTGGAGCGAGAAGGACGTGCGCGGTGCCCGAGGGACGAGAAGCCGGGAGGAAGGACGCTCGAGGGGCGAAAGGCCGAAGTCGGGTTCGGGTGAGCCTAACTCCGGTTGGCCGGAAATCATCCAGAAGACGAAGAATCAAAAAGACTGGTCCAAGCACCCAAAAGAAAAGAGAAAATTATTTGGTGCCAAGAAGATTCGAACCTGTGACCACACTGCTGGATGTCTCTATACTTATCAAATGAGATAAACAGGTGATGTGAATAAGTTGATGTGAGCCGAAGATAAAGTTAATCACCTGCTGCGAATAGAAGCAAAGTTTTAATTAAACTTTATCTTCTAAAGGATAACTTTATCCTTTAATCAGATCTAATGGATGCAGTTTAATCCCATCCAAGATTAACTGTCCAGATTATATCCATGGATCAACGGTCAAGAGAAAATTCATCAAAAAATAACAATCCAGATTTATTCTCTTAGGCTATAAATAGGCTTAGAGATTTAGCTTTAGGAATCAATCATTCTTATTCATTCTTGTAAAATCTCTAAAAGTCTAGTGTGCTACTTTTGTAAGGCTTCTCCGCCACAAGGAGATTTTTATTGAGCGTCCACTGCCTTGGAAGCAACGTCCTTAGTTGCGACCAAGTTTTTTTTAAAGACGAGTGCCTTCCATTTTTCATATTTTTTTTACCGTCTATTCACCCCCCTCTAGCCGGTCCAACCCGATCCAACAAGTTTCTCTAGTAATTTCAATATTTTTAATCACAATTTTAAGGTTTAGCTTTGGAGATTTTTTAACCCCTTTTGATGCTTTGATGTTAATTTTAATCCTAGTTTTAGGATTATTTTGATATGATAATTTTAGACTTTTTTTTGATGCTTAGATGATGACTTTAGGATTATTATGAAGAGTTAGTTGTTAAATAATATGATTTTTTTATATGTTTAACCAGGTTTTATAAATATGGATAAAAGTTGGATAATGATTGAGAATCAAATTAGTCCTGAATATATATTTGCGTTAAATCATTTTTTAAAGGTGGTAGAGAATTACATGATAAATTTGAAGTTATCCAAAATTGGTTGCCCATGTCAATTATGAGTTGGATTATAAATATGAGTTGGATTATGTTCGAGGATAACTTTATAGGTAGGGATTTGACAAATTATATAAAGTCTGTAACTTTCATGGTGAAACTGCTACATCATCTATTAATATAAATATTGCTAATGAAGAGGAACATGATTGTAATTTTGAAGAATATTTTCAACATATTTACTAATTTAAAAAATGTAGAAAATATCAACACTAGTAAGTCTTAATTAGATGATATTAATGAAAACATGAATGCAAATGATATTAGAGGAAGTTATACCTCAATGTTTGAAGAAGCATAAAAAGAGTTGTATCACACTTGTACTAATTTTTCTGTATTTAATTTTTTAGCTTAGTTAATGCATGTGAAGGTGTTTAATGGCTGGAGCAATAAATCTTTTGATATGTTATTTCAGCTATTGTAAGAGGCATTTCCCAAACCGAATGTGATTCTAAACTCTCATTATGAAGCAAAAAAAAATGATAAAAGAGGTAGGACTGATATATGAGAAGATACATGCATGTAAGAATGATTGTATATTATTTTAGGGTGAGCACGAGAATAAGGATATGTGTCCAGTGTGTAAGGAGCCCAGATA
The DNA here is from genome assembly GCA_024364735.1 of Boesenbergia rotunda. Classification (NCBI taxonomy): domain Eukaryota; kingdom Viridiplantae; phylum Streptophyta; class Magnoliopsida; order Zingiberales; family Zingiberaceae; genus Boesenbergia; species Boesenbergia rotunda. Next base: position 201,765 of record JAGFNQ010002059.1, on the reverse strand, counting down.
CAAGTATGATGGGATGAATAAGAAAACGAATGCTCAGAAAATTCTTCGATATTTTTCTTTGAAGCCTAGACTTAAGTGGTTGTTTATTGAGAAATATACAGGAAAAGATATGAGATGACATAAAAAAAAGGATTGAAATAGATGGTGTATTAAGACACCCAACAGATAGTGAATTATGAAAAGAATTTGATATGCCACATGAAATATTTGCTAGTGATCCATGAAATATTCGCTTAGGAGTTGGCTACTGACGATTTTAATCCATTTGAAAATATGTCAAATATTTATAGTACGTGGCCTATTGTACTTGTGAATTATAATTTGACATCATTGAAAATGATGAAGCCATCATACTTAATTATGTCTCTTTTAATCCCTAGGCATAAATCGCCCGGGAAAGAGATAGATGTATATTTATGACCTTTGATCAACGAACTAATGGAGATATGAGATGATGAGGTGGAAGCATATGATGCATCGACTGAACAAGTATTTCAATTACATGCTACTATGATGTTGACCATTCATGACTTTTCAGCATATGAACAGTATCTAGATGGAGAACAGAAGGTTAATAAGTATGTCCAGTATATGTTGCTAAAATTAAATTTCAAAGATTACGGAGTAAAATATGTTACATATGCCACCATCAATTCTTGAATGTGCATCACCCATGGCGTAGAAATAAAAATTTCAATGGAAAGGTTGAACAAGAAGGACCATCATGAAGATTTAGTGGTTTTGAGATTTTAGCACAGTTAGATACATTACCCCAAGTGACATTCAGTAAGCATCATACATTAAGTAAAAAGCAGCAGCGATCTTTGGATGATACAAATTGAGTAAAAAACTCTATAGTTTTCGAGTTAAGGTATTGCTCATATTTAAAGTTAAGACACAATTTAAATGTGATGCACATTAAAAAAACATCTGTGACGCTTTAGTTGGCACATTATTTAATATAGATGAAAAGTCAAAGGATACATTTAAAGCAAGGTTAGACTTGTAAGATATGGGGATTAGAAGTGAATTGCATTTAAAGTAAGTCGAAGACAAATTTAGTAAACCATACGCAAGTTACACATTGACATTTGAAGAAAGACATGAATTTTGCCAATTTCTAAAATCTATGAAGTTGTTATACATTGACATTGGAAGAAAGGCGTGAATTTTATCAATTTCTAAAATCTGTGAAGTTTCTTGATTGATATGCTAATAATATATCTAGAAATATGAATGTAGATGATGGAAAGTTACATGGACTAAAATCACATAATTTTCATGTCTTGTTGTAAAGAATACTTCCAGCAGATGTACAGAATTTTTTTCCAAAAGATATTTGTAGCATACTAATTGAGTTATGTGATTTTTTTCAAAAAGATAACTGTAAGATCTTAACATAGTGGATTTATGTAAAATGGAGGAGAAAATAATTTTGATATTGTGTAAGATGGAATGAATATATCCTCTGGCTTTTTGACATTATGGTTCATTTGGCAATTCATTTACCTCGTGAAATCATGTTAGTTGGACCTATTTAGTCTCGATGGATGTATCGCTTTGAAAGATATTTAAGCAAACTAAAAAAATATGTTCGTAATAAAGTAAGACTTGAAGGTTCTATTGCAGAATGGTATATTGTAAATGAGGCATTGACTTTCAGTTTTTTATATATGAGTCAAATTAAGACAAGATTTAGTAAACAAAGATATTCAACCAGTAACGTACAATTTAAGTGTTTTCTCACAACAAGCAAGAGTGTTTGCGGCAATCAATATAATCTGAAATTGCTTTTGACTTTGTATAAGAAAGCACATTGGTATATTCTCAACAATGGCAAAGAAGCTGACCAATATAAAAAGTAAGTTTTTACTACTTGGTATTTTTATATTTAGGTCCTTAGTACTCGTTCTGGATACATTAAAGGACTTGGAAGTGGGCCAAAGTCAGTTAGGTCCACTTCTTCAGATGCTACCTCAACCAGATCAACTAATGTAGTATTGCGTGAAAAGCTTGAATCCACCGAGCAACGACTAGTAGGCACGAAAGAAGAGCTAGCAAACACCCGAGTTCAATTAGTAAGTACCCAAGATGAGTTGGCATTAATGAGATCAAGATAAGATATGTTTGAACAAATTTTGAACTGGTTGGCACTAAGAGCATTACAATCCGTGATCCACGATTCATCTTCAACTCTACCTCCTCCTCCTCGATCTTAGACTTTGATGTTGTGAGTATTCTTGTTAGAGTTGTGAATTTGGATGTAAACTTGATGTTTTGAACTTTATTTGTTGTGCTATTTGTTGTTAGAACTATGTTAATTATTGTTGTTGTAGAAATTGAAAAGAGGAAAAAGTAGTCATCTTGATAAATTCAAAAATGTTAAAGGAAAATAGAATACAAAGCTTTATATAGACATGTTAAGAAACCCTAAACCCTAAACTGAGAAAGGAAAAGACTAAAATACCCTAAAAGTTATAAACAACTAATTCTAATAAAATATGTACAATCTAACACCCCCCTCAAACTCTCAAACTCTCGATGCTACAGCTAGAAGCATTGAGAGTTTGTCAAACAAAAACCTAAAGTGTGTAGTGGAATGAGCCTTAGTAAACATATCAACTATCTACAATGAGGAAGGAGAAAGAATAACAGGCAGCGTGATAGTGCCAAACTATAGACGATGATGAGTGAAATGACAATCAATCTTAATATGATTTGTTCTCTCATGGAAAACTATATTGCGCGCGATCTGAATAGCACTCTGATTGTCACAATGAAGAGTTGCAGGTTGCCGAAGAAAAATTCCCATATCTACAAGCAACCAAGGTTGTTAGACAATCTCACAATTGATGGTAGTCATGACACGATACTCAGCTTTTGTGGAAGATCTAGAAATAACATTTTGCTTCTTACTCTTCTAAAAGATAAGAGAATGTCCAAGAAAAATACAAATCCGGTGGTGGACTTACAATCTATAGGGTCGCTTGCCCAATCAACATCGGAGTATGCACACAACTCTAATGAAGAAGTAGAAGGAAATAAAAGACTCTGAAACTAAGTTCCCCGAAGATATCGGAGAATACGAAGAACAACAGCCTAGTGAACTGTAGTAGGTATAGTGACAAACTGGCTAACCACATGCATAATATGTACAATATCAGGATGAGTCACAGTGAGATAAACCAAGCTTCCCACAACTATACGGTAGAGGTTAGGATCTGGAAAATGAGAACCATCTGAAGGAGAGTATCGAGTATTAGTCTCAAGAGAAATATCAATTACCCTGTTGTCAATGAGATGCGCAAGCTAAAATAGATCAACTACAAGCTAAAATAGATCAACTATGTACTTTCACTGATACAAGAGCTAACCTTTTAGCGAAGAGACGATCTCGATCCCCAAAAAATAACAGAGTAAACCCAAGTCTTTCATAGCAAAGTAACGAGCTAATTCAAACTTTAAAGTCTCAATTCTATCAAAGTCATCATCAGTAATTATTATATCATCCACATATAAACATAAAAGTATACGGCTTGCATGCGCACACTTGACAAATAAAGCCGAATCATGATTACTAGGACACTAAGGGAGGTAATCACAGTGGAGAACTTCTCAAACCAAGCACGTGGTGCTTGTTTAAGTCCATAGAGAATTTTACGAAGTCTACAGGCTTCACCAAGTCGGTGAGTAACTCCTGGAGGAGGCACCATATATGCTTCTTCTTAAAGATCACTATTCAAGAAGGCATTCTTGATATCCATCTGAGATATTTTTCATCGACGAACAGAGGCAACAACAATTAACATTCTAACGGTGGTCATTTTAACTACAGGGAAAAAGTTTCCTTATAATCCATGTCATACTTCTGAGAGTAACCTTTAGCAACAAGACGAGCTTTGTACTGTTTGATAGAACTATCAAATTTAGTTTTGATCTTATAGACCCAACAAGAATCAATGTCGCATTTTCCTGGTGGCAGAGGTATCAGATCCCAAGTATGAGTATGATGCAGAGCAATTAATGTTAGTAATATGAGAGAAGTGTCCTAAGGCAATCACCTTATGATTGTAATAATTTATTTTAATAAATGAATATTCACTATTTGAGTATAGATGTTCGTGTATTTGATTGAGATCTTAAACTCATTTATTGAATGTCCGCAATACAATTCACAGCATGAGAGAATTTGTGATGAATTCACAACTAGTGATTATCTCTACATGTGCAATTATGAAGTATTGAAATTGTCCCTAGTCGATGAATTGATAAAAACGGACACTATCAATTCTGTGGAGACTAGCATGGGTTATTCTCTAATCAGCTGATTCTCACTGGCTGGTGACATTGGGATGTCCGGAGATAAACATGAATGCTAGTTAAGGGAATTAGTTCATTGGAGTGACTAGCTGTAAAACTTCATATGGTAATCTACAAATAGATATGTCAATGAAGTTCTTACTGCAGCTTAAGTGCGATGTTCCTTTGACTTGCGGTGTTCAAGTCATCTTGGTCATGAAGACTTATACTTTGACATCTTAAGCAAGCATCTCCAAGGAGGTGTGGACCCAGGATGGTTGGGTATAAGCCGAAGTGCCCGAAGATGTTTGAACAGCCTACAAAGGATTCACCACTCCTTGCGAGGGGATGTATACCCAAGGCCTATCGTCGGATTGTTACTCGAAGCCTCTGGCCAGAGCATGACATGTTCAGAGTATGAATCTCTTAAATACATGAGAGTAATTAGAATCCGTAGGACGAGAGAACGTTACTTGGGCTAGGTGTGACGTAGTCAGCCTAGTGGGGACTGACACACATAGACCATGTCCTGAACCAAGTGGGTATAAGATGGTGAAGGGAATGAGGCACGATTCATTAAAGCTGCTGAAGGGTTTCAGAATAGTTTCTAAGGTCAACCGTTGATCTTTCGATTAATTGAGGATCATGATGTATTACTAGGTGCCACTCATGATCGTTCTATAATTGGTTAATTATAGACGGCCAACATAAATCGAAAGCCTATTTAGTCACACGCACTACGAGTAATCCGAGGGATTTAAAATGAGTTGAAAATTAGATTTTCCGATCAAGAGAGATAAGTCGAATCTGAATTTTTCAGAGACGCATCGGAAGCATAAAATGGCTAAGTCTTTTGAAGACTTATTGAACGAATTAAATGAGTTTAATTCGTGAGATCGTGGCTTGGGTTTGGCCGGCCAAAGAGGGTCCCCACCCTCTTTGTTTGGCCGGCCACAATAAGAGGGAAGAACCAAATTGTTTGGTTCAAATTTATAAAATAAATCGCGCGTGGTTTGTCTTATAAAATTATGGATAAAGAAATTTGTATAAAGAAATTTATATAAAGAGATTTATTTTTCATGGAAATTAAAATAAACCTTGGATTGGTTTATTTTATTTTATAAAATCAATAATGGATTGATTTACCATGATAAAGAAATTTATATAAAGAAATTTATATAAAGAAATTTCTTTCCATAATAAAAGGGGAGACATGGTTGTTTTTATTATAAATTAAGTTATAATAAAAACTTGACATAACGGAATAATTCATAGAAAAATTTATAAGATAAATTTCTTATGAAAAATTTATTCCGTTAAGAGGAGACTTGGCAATTAAGAGGCTACTATATAAAGGTACCAAGGCAAGGCTTGGAAATTAATCTAAGAGATCAAGGATTCTTGCCTAGCCTCTCTCCCTCTCCTTCTCTCCCTCTCCCTCTTCTAGTGCCGCCGGCCCTAGAGCCCTCCCCCTTTGCCGTGAGCTTCCACCACGAAGAAGAAGCCGAAGAAGAAGAAGAAGCGGGCGCGACTCCTTCCTTCCTCCCGGAATCTTGATTCCGTTCTTCGTTTGGTGGTTAGTTTTTCATCTCTCTCATGGTATTCTTGTCGTGCCTTTGGAGAATCTAGTAGTTCTTGTCGGCACGAAACTCGTGGCTTTGCGAAGTCATCCCGAAGAAAACTCGGCGTGGACGCGAATAGAGGCGGAGCTTCCAAGGGACGCTACGGTTGGATCTCGTCCCTTACTTCGAGTTACGCGAGGTAACATGTAAATTAATTTACGTTTCTGGAAAATTTTAATATATGATCATGTCTACACAATATAAGGTTGCATGCTAGATGTGTGGTTAAAATAATTTGAGAAATTATTTATGCTAAGTCTTCCGCTGCACGTAATAAAATAAAAAAATTACTAACCCGTATCCATGTCGACATGCACCCGGTCCCAACAATTAATTCCTTATCCATTGCATTTTGCCAAAGTGAGTTACCAATAGTTTCTCTATAGGACAAAGACTCAAAAATATAATTAATAGAGGTAATAAAACAAACAAAGGAACTAAAATAAAAAAATAAGCAAAATTAAGTAGTTTGGTGACTTATGAGGACGTGTAGACTGACGAATAGGATTATCCACAATTTGATTAGGTGATAAAACAGTTGTAGGAGAGGGAGGAGGAGGAGACGTTTCGAGATTACTAGATTCATTAGAGCTGTCATGAGGAAGAGAGATATGGGGGAAGCTTTATTGGTGTCGGTACTGAAGGGATCAATGTCAATAAGATCTGCATGAATCATGTCATGTGGTAGAAGAGGTATGAAGAAGAAAGAAATATACTCAAGAAATATAACATGACAAGAGACATAATTTTTCATTAATTGGATCAAAAGGATTAGGAGAAAAAGATAAACTTTTATTGACAGGTAATGTAGAAAATTTTGCTAGTTTAAAATCACTACAATCTGAAATATTATGAATTTTTAAAGATTCTAATACTCTAGACGAAGCTAAAAATTATAAACGGGAAGCTGAAAATGACCTAGATGAGTATGCCACAAATAAAAATCAGAAGAAGAATGACTCAATCGAAAAGATGATAGATCGATACTAAAGCTACAACACCTGGTACTTGGAGTTGATCCAAGACATAGAGCCCCCTTGCCTAGTTGCCTATAGCCTGTCCCAATCACCTTCTGAGATTGTGGATCCTACTCATAATAACTGGATGAAGAGAAAAAGATTGCATATCTAAACTCACACAATTGTCTAACAAAAATAAGATTAAGTGTAAGAGTAGAAATATGATAGACATTAGGAAGAGACAAACAAAAGGTAACAACAGAACTACCTATTAATGACATTGGAGTATCATCAGTAATCACAATTGATAAAGATGAGTTAGGAGATAAAAGACAACAAGTCATGTGACATATGATGAGAGATTCTAAAATCTAAGATCGACAAAGAAAAAGATATACCTGATGTACCAGAGGATAACAAACCTATATAAGAAGAAACAGACATGGCAGATGACTATGAAGCAAGGAACTGTTGAAACTGCTCAAGCATATATGAATCTATAAAGAGGGCAACCACTGCATTACTAGACCGAGATGGCCGTTGATATGACAACTATTGTGATTGATTGTCAGATTTTCATCAAGCATTTTGACGAAACATATTTATTTTGTCGCTAACCCTTACGCAACTTAACGGTGAATTTATCGAAACATAGCGATGTTTTATCATTTGTCGCTAAACTTAGCGATAAAATTTTATGTTTCGTCACTAAACAAGATTTAAGATAAGTTTATTGTGACGGTATTAACGTTGAAATGTTATCTTCATTATATGATGTTAGCGACGAAAATTGGTTGGGTGGCGATGAAATAGATCGTCACTAATATATTGGTTTTTTTTTAGTGTGGCATCTAGCAGCACGGATCCTCTGGTCCGTAAACTCCTGGTCTCTCCCTGGACCACATCGTGCCTATAAAAACCCCGATCACGTGTGCAGCACGTGCGGTCAGCGAAGACGCAGCGCCCTCTCTCACGCGAAAGACGCTTCTCTCTTGCGATTTTTCCCCGAAGCCCTAACCCTGCCGTCGTTTTCTCCCTGAATCGCTCTCGTCTATTTCTCCACCTCCGATGGAAAATAGAAGGCAGGAGCGACCTCTGCTACGCGAGACGATGGGAAGGCCGCTGGAGCACGTCTTCGTAGATTGATTTCGGGTCTCCTTTCAGATTTCATGCATCGTGGTGATTATTGTGGGCTGACTTGGTTTTCCTGCCTCGATCTCTGCAACAGTTGTATCTCTGCTACTAAAGCTACAAAATTGGTGAGTTTTGGTTGAGTTTCATGCAAGTGTAGAGCAATCTAGTGTCAAAGTTCAGGTTTTTTTTATTAGGTTTCCCTAAAATGAAGCATATGTGTTGCAGATTTTGGTTTGAGTTCGGAAGTCCTACTTGATGTTGTTTAAAATTGGTAGCTTTGATTTTCCAATTGTCTAGTTGTATTCTCAGTTGAGATTTAGAGCTGATCTGTTCTACTTAACATTTCAATTCGTTGGGGTTGACTTCTGGATCGGGCAACTTTGTATGAGCACTGGGCACGGAAGTTTTTCTAGGAATCACATGACCTATGAAGGATTATGGCACCGGGCACACGGAAGTCTCTCCTCCATTGACGATGTTGGATAGAAATCTCAGAAGCAAAGACAATGGATCTTCGCTAGGCGGTGACAACGGAGAGTCATCAGTGATCTCCAATGGTGCAAAAGTTCGAAAGCCCCCTAGACACCTTTGGGTAAGAATCTGCACATATAATTGATATGCTGGTGCTCCAATTTCCGTAGCAGGTCACTGCTAATTGCTAACGCAGGTGATTGTCGGGCTGTCTCCAATGGTCCTTTATTTATTCGCCGTGTTCGTGTCTTTAAATTTTCTTTTCCTTTTTGAGTAGAAATAATTGGGTACGTTGACGTGGTATCCAGTAGTGGTTTTATTCTTGATTCTGGAGCACTTCACTGTTAAGATAAGTTATCTTCATTGGAGTTAGTTCTGTGCCGGGAAATGGGATACCTAGTGAAAATATGTCGTGATTATGCTAGAATTCTGCCTACACTGACCTTTTGAGGCAAGTCTTCATTGCCAATTGACAAGTATTCTTTGTTTCCATTTTGTCAGCATCAATCTGCAACGTAAACTGATTTTATTGATTCAAACTTTATCCAGAGAGAAGCACCATAACTTGGTACACTAGAAGTAAAGCCTGCTCGATCAATTAGATATAGATTCATTTCACTTTCAGTCTTAATATGCTTCTTTCTATTCTTTCCAATGCAGGCCTAGTAGAGCTGTAAATGGCTGTTGCAGATACCCAAAATCCTTTATTAGAAGAAATGACTTGGGGATCTTTGCTTCAGCAATTGCAGGTTGTTCAGTTCTGTACTTCCTTTTTAAACTTGCACTGTATCCTATGAAGTCAACTAAATTGCTGGCCTTTTGTTTCAGCTAATATGGGATGAGGTTGGGGAGAGTGATGAGGAACGTGATCAGATGCTGCTTCAGCTGGAACAGGAATGCCTGGATGTTTATAAGAGGAAAGTTGAGCAGGCTTCAAAGATGAGGGCTCTTCTTCTACAATCCTTGGCTGATTCTAGAGCTGAGCTTGCTAGTGTTTTATCTGCGCTTGGAGAAAATTCTTTTGCTAGTGTTCTATCACTGCTCAATTCATTGATGCTGGATCATGTATCACCGATCGAAAAGATGTCGCATCTGTCCTGTCATCACAATCAGAGGAAGATATGCTACATGCTTGTATGGAAATGTCGAGTAGTTGTATACCAAACCTCTTTATGTATGAGCAAAAAAAAGAAATTACACATGGGTTTATGTTCAACAAGTCATAATAAACAACCATTTTCATGAAGGTTGTGCAGTAAGTTGAGGTTTCTTGTGCTTCATTCCTTTTGCTATGTTATGAAGTTTGTGTTGTGAAAACAATAAATACATCATTAGAATCACTTCCTTATTAAAATTTTTTGTGCAAACTATATATATATATATATATATATATATATATATATATATATATATATATATATATATATATATATATATATATATATATAAGCTAGAACCATCATGAATATCAAATCTGATGAATTAAAGTGTTGAAACACTTCCTGTATGATTTTATTGCCTCTACAAATATACTTCATTTGTAATACTACAATGTGTGTTTGTATGTATTCATAATAGTGCCAAAACAAGTAAAGTTATCGTTACTTTTAGGCTTAATTTGTATGTGTCAGTATGCGTTTAATTCTCCAATTTGAGAAGTGTTAAATTTTCCAGAAACAAGAACTTAAAGTTTATATTGCAAAGCATACGAAGAACTTGATTGAAATCATGTGGCATCAACACAAACAGATTGTAAATAGTTTCTCAAACACTTGTTCAACAAGTCTTAAACAATACACGAGCAATGCAAACATAGACAAGAGCAATGCAAGCATAGACAAAACATAAACATTCTTTTCTAGACAAGAGCAATGCAAACATAGATAAAACATAAACAAAGAGCTCGATGTGAAACAGACAAAGCAGACAAGACCATGACAAGCCACCTGGAGTAAATTTCATTGCACCATGTGTCTCTATTGGAGTAAGTCCAGGACTATAATCATATGTTTCTTGCCACAATATAGGATCAGCATAATAACCAGATGTCTTGCACCATTCCCTGGTTTTCTTCGTGTGAGCTATATCAGTAGGAGTATATGCATGCTGATGAAAAAACAAACGAGCAGATTCTAGACCAGATCTGAGAAGAGCACTATCTCCAAGAGGAAACTCAATGACAGCAGTAGAATACTGAGCAAGTGATTGTGCAAGAGTTGATACTGAGATCTTGTAAGAATCTGATGGAAGTCCTTCAGAGGCTACGAGTCTGTAAGCCGTACATGTCCAATAAATGGTATAACACTCCCTCCCATTGCACCCTGATTTTCTTTGAGATATCAAAGACAATAATCTACAAAGGGAGCAAGCTGTGTTAACTTAGATCTTAAAGCTACATCATAATAAAAAATAATGCACTCATTTAAAAAAATACCTTGCAGTTTATTAAGCAAGCACAAAAGCCCGTGGCATTCATTATCTCATGATTCATCAAATTTCCATGTGGATATCAAAATTCCTACAAATTTATGATGTTTAATTGTAGAGCATATCCATATCAAATCATTGACCAAGCCTTTTCTGGAAACTGATTCTAATGACATTAGTTCTTGCAGGATTTTAGTAGTGTGGACAAAATTAAATCCAAAAGTTCATAGGAAACCTCTTACCAAAGATTGTAGACCATAAGTGCTCAATAGTGAAAAACTATAGCTCACCTTCAATCAAAGAACACTTGTCAATTGGCAATGAAGACTTGCCTCAAAAGGTCAGTGTAGAACCAAATCTAACAAACCCAGCCATTTTCATGAAGAAGAAAATAAAATAATTGATTAGAAAAATCAAGTTCGTACATAATAAAAACATAAGCTTCATCATATGCCCACGCTTATCACGCTTATTTTAGATTATAATCTAAGAAGATTCGCAATTTACAGGATACTAAGAGAGGTGAATTCCCTGAAGGAAAGGGACTTTAGAGAAGGATTCTGTTCCACTGAATTGTCTTCATAGAACCAGTGTGCATGCTCCAGAAGGAATAAGATTCTCTCAAACGACTCCAGATCTTCTTTTGGGACGTTCAACACAAATCGACTGCAAAAGACACAAGTGTCAAGCAAGGGGGAAACACATTCATGCTGACTACCAGGTGAGAACAAAACTTTGAAACTCAATCAACAAAATACAGCAATAGGCAACAAAATCACAAAATAAAAAAACCGACCATATAGAACGAACCCTAAATAGAAAAATACACGAGATAGAAGAAGGAAATGCTGATGGAAGGAAGCACCTGCAGAGATCGTCGAGGAGCTCTTGAGGAGGAAGAAGATTTCTCATTGCGTCGGGCGATGGCGGCGATGGCTGAGGGCGTGAGGTTTTCGTGAGAGAGAGGGCTCGGCTGGCTCGTTGAGCTCACGTGCCGCACGTGATTGAGCCTTTTATAGTATAGATGCGGTCCAGGAAGGGACCAGGAATTTAGGGACCAGCAGATCTGAGCTGGGCATCTAGATGGTAAAAAAAATATAGGTCATCAATAAATAAATAATATTATAATAGTTATGATTTTTATGATAAATAAATATTGATCCCGGCCTTGCCTACGGGTAGGTCGACCGCCCCCGCCAACCAACCTGGCGCCATGGAGGTCTAGTAGACAGGCCAGCAAAGATACCGCCAGGGGGTCCCCGAGCCCGAGAACCTCCGGGGCAGTATTTAGCTAGCTACTAATAGGGTCTGACAGGCCGACCACCAGCCCCTACTAACCCAGTCGGACACGCGGCTGCCGACGCTCCTTGGCCATTCCCTGACCTAGATCCGGGTTGGGCACTACAGTCGGATGCGTGGCGACCCACGCTCCAATACCCTCACAAGGACTGGATATCTAGCGAAATCAGACAGGCGTCACTCAGCAAACCCCCGACTCAAGGCGTACCCTGCGCCTCCACTCTACCAGGAGGACGCGTGGCTGCCCACGCTCCCTGACCATCACCCGACCTGGTCCTGAGCAATCGGACACGCAGGTCGGCTCTCGGGGTATGGGCTATCTCGCTCCTATGCCCCTTATATCATCATATCCAGAGTACAACCCTGCTAACGGAGTTCTGCACACCTTACTCATCTCTGACACCTCTCGCGGTCAGTCAGTCAATCCAGTACTTTCGTACTACTCGAGCACCCCGCGCCATGCCGCGCCACTCCTAAGTGCTCCCTACGAGCTGACAGTTATCACACTATTGTCTCATCAATACGGTCAAGGGTTGTCAGCTCCCCTGGCTATATATATACTCGGCACTCCGATCCCCCTCCCGCAGGTATGCGAGCGTGAGCTCTCTAATCTACTACCTCATTTCAATTCAATTCCACTATTACGCCTACGGATGCTGACTTCACCGTTGGAGTGCCTGATCGGGGAAACCCTCGGCGGGTTTACTGACGGTCGCTATTTTACAGAGCTAGGCCGGAGCACCACCGGGTCATTGCCACCTCACCAGCTCATGCCACCCGAGAGACTATCTGACCCTGGGACTCGCCACCTCGCTTCACGACAGGATCAAATACTATTATAAATACTATCTTAAAAAAAAATGATGAACCAGGCAGCAGATAAATTGAACCTGGGATGACCGGCCCGGCCCCATGAAAGTTTCCCACCGGTCACCAGGGTAAATCGGGAAGTGCTCGCGGTGGTCAGTCTAGAAGTCCAGCGGCCCAGGATTCGCGCCCCATTTGAATATTATAAATACTATCATAGCTGCTACGTATACAATATATACTGTTAATCAAAAACTGAGTCGGTTATTGAGTGCACACTAAATATAAGGATATTTTTGGAATAAAAATATAATAAGATATTATTTTGATATTTTTAAAAAAAATTGACAAAATTATAATAAAGAATGCCTTTTTATTATTACTCTATAATATTTTACTATCACAATAATTTAAATGAAACATCTTCATGTAAATCCACTCGAACATATATATGGAAAGTATAATCAATCGCTTATTAATAACAAGTAAGTGTTTAATTTTGGTTGCCATTTTGTGCAACCCAAATTACTACTTGAAATTTTTTTTTAATCATAATTCACATAAAAGAAAATGAAACTTTTAATCACTCTATTTTTTTAAATCATAATTCACATTATCAAATCATTCAAAATTTTGAAATAAATTAATCAATGCACATATTTTCTCTTTTAATATGTTATTTTTGATATTCTAATTTCATTTAAATAAACTTTCAAGGAAATTAACTCTAATTAAATATATATATATGTTAAATAAAAGAATACTTGCCAAATATTATTTCTAAATTTAATGTTTAAAAAATTAAAAATCTTCCTTTGTTAATTTGGAAAGTGTGGAAATTTCTCGAAATGAAAACATGGGAAGAATTAAATTAATTTTATAAAAAATTCAAATGCATGCAACGAAATCCCTTTGCATGGCTGCTACCAGCCGTGGGTGCCCCTCCTCGGAACTCTGTGTTACTTATAGAACACCGTACACAAATTTCTTCTCAAAGACTCCAGCGGGGACCGCCGGACCGTGGGTCACAGACGCTTTGATGCGAGACAATTGATGTTTTGTGTTCTTGCCTGGACAAGGAAGGGCCAGAGGGTCAATAGCACCTGCGAAACGGCGTACTACGAAATTACTAAAATACCCATGCGGTAAGGGGTGTTGTCGGCAAAAGCGAGAGGCAAATCAGTCATTTAGAGAAGGCTACCCCCGCCCTGGCCGCTTCGCCCCATAAAACGAGTGAGAATGAAATGGTGGAAGCGCTTCTCTCTCTCTTTCTCGCTTTCGCTCCTCTCTCTCTGTCGACCGTCGTCCGATGAATCGCTCGCCGCCCGGTGCAGATCGGGCTCAGGAATCGTCAGCGGGGCACCCTCCGGCCGCCACAGAAGAGTAACGCCCGATTTCTTGCTCTGTAACTAATTTTATCTGTCTCGCTTTTCCTTTTCATCGGCAATAGACGTGTCGTCGAGACGGTGAGAAAAATCACGTTTTGGTCGTTATTTTTGCTTTTTTTACTTGGTTTGGAAAGCAATCGGAAACGGGATGCAAGTAGTTTGGGTGTTTTAGCGCGTCAGTGAAGTCAGTGTTTGACTTGGAGTGGGTTTTGTTAGAAGTTCTGTTTACATGGTTTGTGTTCTTGTGAATTACCTAGAAAGTTAAAATCTTTACCATCATTGACGTTTATATAACTCAGAATGTATGATTGTGGCTAGTGGCGTAAGAAAGTCTGTTGCTAATTTGCTTTTGAGTTTGCCTTTTTCTTTTAATTTTTGCGTCTTTTTTTGGTTGTTTGATCAGAAAGATGAACAAGGTGTTGATAACGTACAAGAGAAGGCGTGTTCTGAAGAATCGAAATCCTTGTGCAGACACTAATGATGATTCATCGTGCAAGACTGAGGGAGAAGCCTCTGCTTCTAAGCACCTAGCCCCAACAGCCGAAGAAACGGCCGAGAAGGATAAACTAAACGAAGAAAAAGTGGTGAGGACACGAAAAACTACATTCTGCTTGTGGTGTAGAACTAGCCTATTTTCCAACTAGGATGCGCGTTAGAATTTGATATCTGCTGTCTTGAATTCAATACCAGTACTTCTTTTAGCGAAACAAGCCTAGCTTTTTAGTAATTCTTACAGTTTAAGTTTTGTCTTTCTTTGCTTATTACCATTTCTTTGTTCCTTGCATTTTGATCTTTGATCTGGCAGTAGAACTTTGACTATTTCTATATTTGAAGTTATAGAGCAAATGTTGATATGAATGCAAATAAGTAAGATGAAAAAACATGCATGCCCATTGGTTAATACGCTGTTTTTTTTTTCAGCTCAGTCATTATCCTATCAACCTATAATAACATGAAATAAAATCTTCCTCAAGAAACCAGTAATTTTAAAGCTTTTGGATACTGTATCCTAAGAACTAGATTCTTTCAAATGTTGTCATTTCTCAGACTCCCTGAACTTAAGATAGCCCATTTACCATTTAATCAAGTATTAGGTTGCCTTAGGTGCTCTAAAGCAGGATTTAGAACCCTGTCCTTTACTCATATTATTAACTTTAAACACAAGTTAGGATATAATGGAGAGGCTCAACTATGGTTGGACTAAACCTCCCAATAACTACTCGTGTGTTTTTGTTTCCTGAAGCTAGAAAATGTAAAAGATTCTCCTTGCTTTTAAGATGATTTGCACTCCTAGATGTGAAGTTAGATGGCTCATTTTACTGGATGATGAATTGGATAGATGCCACTTATCCCTAACACTTTGACTTGGAAATTGTTTACTGTGTGAGAGAATGGCTCCAATGAAATTGAGAAGACTTTCTCATTTTTCCATGTCAACAAGGTTGTCTTAAAATGTGTAAGATCGTCAACTTTCCATGGGAATCCTAATCATATGGCTATGGTGTATTCTTTTTCTTGGACCATGGGAATAATATGTATATTCTTTTTTTCCATAGTGGTACAAATATCGTAGTGCCTTAGACAACATCAGAGGATTTCTTCTCTCACCCATAGGCACAAGGAGTGAATCCAAGATTCTTTTGAGATGAAATGACGAAGAAAGGAAGTCCTTGAGGGTTTACTCCACTGTTCTTTCAGAATATGGCCTTTGGTGTAAGGGTAAATGAATACCTTAAGGAAGTCTTTGTTTTGGCATTGTAGTGATATTCTATCACTACAAACACATTAAACCTTTCCATCTATATGACTTTTCATCCTCACCATGTCTTCCATTCTTGCTCTTTTCCATATTCTCGCGTAAAGATAAATCAACTAAATTATAGTAATGCTACTTAGTGGTTATATAAACATTAAGAAGATGCTAAGTATGTTATTGAAATGTATGTTATTTGTAGCTATGTTTGTCCCAACATTGTGGTTGACTACATGGATTTTGTTCCTCCTTTAATCTCATTGGAAGAATATACTATATAAATTAAATGAAATAAATGGAAAAAATATAAGTATTATAGAAAATAATAACAGACATAAAGGAGCAGAAATGAAAAAGAGGAGAAGAAAAAAAAAACTAAGACATGTTTTGTCACTGTCATGGTTAACAAAAGATGTCAAATTTATGAGCGAGTCTCACTTGATGAAGAATAGGAGGATTCCTCAAAGATTGCTGAATTCTGCAAAGACATCGCAAAAAATAATACTTTGGAGTATGACTAATGAAGCATTTGAAGCTGCTTGAATTGAACATGACACCAGAAACAACAACTCCATAAACACAATCACGTCTTAAATAAGATATCCATAAAGATAGAGAGACGGCCACTACATTCTAATAAAGTTTTGTGTAAAAAGTTTCTAGAGGCATAACAACAAAAAGAAAATGCCCAACTTAGGGGGTATCTTGCGTTTCTTAATAATGAAAGGATTTGTGAGAGAAAGTCACAAAAGAGATTGATAGAAATCTTGTATCGTGCCGAGCGAAATGATCAACATGTATCGTTTCAATAAATTACAGAAACTCTACGCTAGTTGGCATCGAGGCAATATTTCTTGTGTCGTCATGTCAATCTCATTGACGAATATCATTTTATGTTAACACTCGACACACTTTAGCATGTTAAAATTGAGATAATGTTATTGTTTTTCTAGTTTGTCTTAGTATAAGATAATATTCAAATCATAGCATTCTAGATGGAAAACAACTATTGAGCTCAACTATATAGCTGTCTCGTCTTTTTCTTTTTCTTCTTCACCTCTTTCCTTCTCCTTCCTCCAATTTATTACTGACATTGAAATATTGGCACGATACTAAAACAATATCATTCTAGTTAAAGACGGTACCGTTGGCTCAAGATTTTGAACCCTAGTCCTTAACATGGCGCATTGGTGTGAAAGTGTTGCGGCATAACAAGCAACGATAAAGAGTAAAATATCCATATAGGAAGTGGAAATCAAGAAAGAAAGACCTTTCTTTGACAAGCCTAGTCACAATTGTGGGTAACAAAACAAAAGTTGACAAATTCGTGAAATAAGTCTTATTTAATGAAGATTTGGAGGATCCTTCATAGACCACTTAATTCTATAACTACATTAAAAAAGATGTTTTGAGTCATTCAAAGTTTCCTGTATTGAACATCACAATAAAAAGAGCAACTCTAGAAAATATGAGCTACATTTGTAGTTGACGATCCGTAAACATAAGGGCTACAACATGCTATTAGAGCATGAGTTATAAGTTCATCGAAGCATAACAACAAAAAGAAGAAGCTAAATTTGGGCATCTTACATTTCCAATTTTGAAACGATTTGTAATAACATGCTTACGGTAGAGATTGAAAGGTCGTAACATGACAAAAAGCATGGGATGAAAGTATCATGGCATAAGAAACAAGAAGATGGCAAACTTTAGAGAAACCTTATATTTCTTAACTTTGGCCGAATAACATGAGAACATGTCAGAAAGGGGAGGCGAGAGTGACAAAGAAACTCACAAAAGGTCTACAAGCACCTTTATTAGCCGTGACTTTCCATATAAGACTTACTAGATGTCACAATTTCCTCGCCCAAGGCCAAGGTTGTAAAAATCGCTAGGCAGTAGTCGGGCGGAGGACTACCGCCTAGCGCCTAGTCGACGCCTAGGCGGCATTAGGCGGCACCACAGTGGGGTGCCGCCTAGCGCCTAGGCGGCCGCCTAGGCCGACTTTTACAACAATGCCCAAGGCTCGATGTTTTAGTTAACAATAAAATTCAACTCATAGCTTAGAGTAATTCTTAGTAGTAATATATATGGTCTAATGGTTGTTCTGCAATCTCGACAAAACAATCCTTTCCAAAGACTTAACCGAGTGGTAGAAGAATATTGATTACGATTTACCTAAACTACTTAGTACATCCTAACAATATTCCGCTCATATAAGTTTATGTTCCTAACTTCCTATTTCATTCATACTAGGGTACAAGTATTCACAATAAAATTCAACTCATAGCTTAGTGTAATTCTTAGTAGTAATATATATGGTCTAATGGTTGATCTGCAATCTTGACAAAACAATCCTTTCCAAAGACTTAACCAAGTGGTAGAAGAATATTAATTATGACTTACCTAAACTACTTAGTGCATCTTAACAATATTCCGCACATATAAGTTTATATTCCTAACTTCCTATTTCATTCATACTAGGGTACAAGTATTCAACACGTGTATAGATCCAAGGGTCTAAAATGATTATTTTTAAAATTTCTTACTTGTAATTAGTAGAATATCGAGTGTGCACGAGAAGTGTCAATGTTCGAGTGTCGAAAACCTACATAGATACAAAGGGGTATGTGAAGAGTCCAAGTGACAGAGGTGAAACATACATAGTGAACTCCAGTGGATTCATTGGCATCACTTTTATGAATATATTTGTTCAACTCTCAAGCATATTGAGCACCATCTGGTAAGAGAATCTTCTTTAAAGACACAATGGTAACATAGTTGAATTCCTCCTAATTCATACCTATTAACATCTACATAAACCTTCTTGAGATTACACATTATTGGGAGACTTGTGAAATAGGATCTCAGCCGCCTTTACCTATTTTCACTAGAAACTAACTAATCGCTTTGTTATGATTTTTATTTCAATATGAGAATAAGGAAAGAATTTAAGGTTGTGTTTGGTAGGCTTGTTTTCCATTTTCATTTTCCACAGAAAATGCGGTTTTCCAAAAAACGTGTTTGGTTTGTATTTTCCAGACTTGTTTTCCAGAAAATGATATAGTATTTTCTGGAAAACTAGAGAATGAAATAAAGTCATTTTTCAGAAAATGAAAAAATATGGTTTTCTGGAAAATGAAAATAGAAAATGGAACAAACCAAACACCCTGAGTGTTTAAACTTTGGAAAACTACTATATTCAAAGAGAATGGAAATTTAGTTCACCTTGGTCATAGAAACTTACCTTCAATTGATGAGACATATGAAAAAATGAAGGAAATCTCATGTCTTCATAATGAGTAAATGCTGGAGCTATCTTTAAAAAAAAAGGCCATATGGTTCAATTTCTTTTGCACATAGAGCACTACTATGTGAGATTGAAATTGTGATCTATTCCCAAGCAAGGTGTCTCTCAAATACTACACTAGTGGTTCTACAAGTTGCACTCTTATTTGTTAAGAGTAGAGGAAGGATAAATTATTAGATATTGTAACAAAAACATGTTTCATGGGTTGAAATATTTATTGGGTTGGCTTAGTATAAGAGTTGGCATGAGGTTTGTAAATATTTATCAAGAGATATGTTTTTCTCGAGGAATACATAGGAGTATAAATATCTATTATAGCAGAATTAAAAATACTGCTCGACTAATTATAACAGAATTAAAAATGGTAATATAAGTATGCAGAATTAAAAATGAAAAAAAGATAAAAGTGTGAAGAATATCTATTATAGCATTAACTACTGCTCGACTAATTGTCTGGAATGGTACTTAAATTCTTCCAGCAAATTCTTGATGATGTGCATTTGAAGACACTAATTAATGGATTCCCTATAGTTGATCTCTTCATCCCTATAGTGAAGATGGTTGGTTCCTAGTACATATAATTTTGCTTGTAAATCTTGTACTGCAGAGTTACAAATGGATGCTAGATAATTTGATTTTGTGAGATTTTTCTCTTGATTGTCTGATAAGTTTTATGTTTGGCAATTAATTTATCTTGATTATGGTCTAGTAAAAGGGGTTTGTAAGGCCTATATGCATATATTACTACTAATTTTGACTTTACCATTTTGAGCAATGATTTAGGCTCATCAAATCAATGGATTACTTTTCTCATTGGATTGGGTGCTGGGAAATGGTAAAAAACGAATCAGTTCTAGACTTGGTTAGATGATATTGCTGGAAGCGACAACGTCCTCTACTAAGCTTTATGTGCTACCAAATAAGATGACTATAGAAATGAATCTAAACTCAATCCTATAATGGATGCGGTAGACTACATTAGGGATGCTTTTAAGGCTTAGATTAATCAACTACTATTTAGTTGGGTTTAGGCAATTTGGCTAGTGGTGTAGGCCTATCGTGATCATAGGACAATTTTCTCATTAGTTCCTCATGATGTTAAGCACATTATCATGATGTTAAATGATCATACTTATGATGAATATTTCTTTTACACGATTCATCACTTATAGGTTTCTTTCTTTACCTATTAATGATGTTCATTTTTTTTGACTATATGATAATTTGTGATCAACCATTCAGAATGCCTGCTAATAAGGCAGCATAGTTATCTGGTGAATGGCACTAGCATCGCATTGGATCCATTCAGTAAGGTTTAGATAACAATTCAATATGAATTTGAATAACTTGTTATAGCAGTACCCTGCCAATATAATAGGCTACATGTTGTCATGTACTTCTTTGTGTCATAATGTGAGATATCTGGTCATTCTACTCAAGTATTTGAAATTACAAACTTTCCTTGGTGGCATTTAATTTGATAGTAAGCATTTCTAAACCAAGATGTGTTTGTTTGGTTAATAGGTCTCAGGTATCTAGTGATTCAACTTGTATTCAAACAAAGACATATATACCATGTTATTTAGCGCCTGAGAGTATTATGGTCCATGTGGTTTGCTATATATTCTATGGCCTTTCTCTTTTGTTTATTTTAGAATTATGTATTTTAGAATGAAGGTGTTGGATATTTTAGTTCCATTTTGGGATAGTAATTTAGGTGTCATTAACTGCTGAATTCTAAATTTTCACATTTTGTGATGTATTGACAGTTATCTATCAAAGAGACGTCATGGCTTGTCAATGCTTTTTCCATATTTGATTGGATTGATGCTACTTGACAAACACCACATCGGGTCCTTTTTTTAAGAAGGTTCTAAACATATTTAGCGATGATACTAATAACTTGAAAGACAATTTGGTATTGATGCAATTAGTGGGCATGCAGAGTTCCATTTCATGGTAGTAGTTTAAGTCTTCATTACCTGCTGCATTTTAGGTTTTACACATTTTATGACGTCCTGAATGACAATTATCTATCAATGAGTCATCATAGCTTGTCAATGTTGTTTCCATATTTGACTAGACTAATGCAACTGCACAAACTCCATATTGGATCAATTTAGTAAGAACGTTCTAAACATATTTCTGACATTGATATTAATAACTTGAAAGACAATTTAGTATTGATGCAATTAGTTGGCATATGGAGTCTGTCAAGGGATTCTGTTGATACCAGAAGCAATCCACGTTGCCAAACTTTAACCCGATGTATACGCTTGTACCTATGATAAATTTCAATTATGTTGCTTTAACCTTACTATTAATGTATCTCTCCTTGTATAGAATAGATTGTACCCCAGTATTTAATTAATTTTATGGATTGAATTTATCAAGTACACAATGGTGAATGCTATTCCTTTGCATGCAATAGGTGTTTTCAGATTGAATATTTATTAGAGAATATTTTTCCCATAAAATAACTGTACTAGAAGCAAATAGCCAAAATTCAATATCAAAAAGGTTTTTGGGTTTTTGTTTGCTATTAATACTCTTGTTGATTGATCAAGAACTGTCATTGCCATGTCGAGTAGGTCTCACAAAGTAAACTTTACGCTTCATATGCCATTATGGACATATAATGTCTATCTTCTCATGGGTGTAATCTTTTCAAGCTTCTTCTAATCTGTGGTTTTCTCTAATCTAAGAGCTTAAGGTTGACGAAAATTGCCTCAATTAACATTTTCTATAGGTGCCTGAGTCTCGTATAGATGCTGTGGATAAACCTACACCTACTGGCTTTCCTCAAGTGATTGGGTAACCCACACTTTTCTTTGTTTCTCTTTTTGCCAAATGCTCTTTGTTTTAGTTTTGCTATTAATAAAAAGACTTGTATTTACGATTATGAGTCAGGTATTTTGAAGATCTAAAATTTCCAACTATTGACAGAAAACCTTCAGTATTTCCTGCACATGTTCAAGAAACTTCATCCTTCAACCCGGAGAAACTTCATATTGGTTGCACGGGGATGCCAAATGAAACGGGTTCCTCTGAGCATCCAGTTAATTCATCCATGCAAAGTCAACTCAATCAGGTGAATTATGAGACAAGTCATTGTATTCATGTTCTGCATAGGTTGAATAATGGTGATTGATTTCACATTGTGTCTGATGGTTTCCCTATGTCAGGATGCACCTACACAATGCGATCCATCTAGGGAGTTCACATTTCAGATTACCGAAAAAAAAGGAAAAGGAGAAATGAAAAATCCAGGAGTCTCTACTTGTGAGAAGGAGCTAACTGAAAAGGCATCAAATGTCTCCTTTCATCATGTATCTCCAAATTCTCAATTCCATGAATCTTTTGTGAAGGATCCCCAAAGACGAGAAGCAGTACCAGGTTTGGGTTATGAAAATGCTAATTACCTTGAAAGAAAAACTCAAGAGCATTATGGTGGTGAAAGTTCAGCGTCATGGAATAGCAGACTGGCATATGAGACTATGTTTAAAGGCCCAGAGGTGTTAAAAGAGAAGCATAACATTTTATTTGGCAACTGTGCAAGGACTCCCATTCAATGGTCAGAAGATGAGTTGGATTTCCTATGGCTTGGTGTGAGACGGCATGGACAGAATAACTGGAATACCATCTTGACAGATACAAATCTCTGCTTCTTGAAATCAAGAGTGGCAAAGGATTTGGCTGAGCAATGGGCCAAAGAACGAAAAAAGATTGTCAATGAGGTGTTTTTTGAGCCAAGAAAGTTTACTAGGCCAGTCCATCCACCATCTACATTAGCAACAAAAACTGCAGCAAACAGTCACTACAATGGGATCAATATTTTACCCACAAACTCAGAATTTACACAATGCAATGGAGAAAATAGAAGATCGTTTGGAGATATATTCTTTCGGAGTACGAACAATTTCAGTTGCACCAGTCCCAATCCATCAAATGTGATTATAGCCGAGCCTATTTCTTTCAGACCTCCTCCAGGCCCTTTTCTTGCTGGCAATCTAGTAAGATCTGGCTATCCAATGGCAGTAAGCGGGCAGCAGCTGAATAGATTTGCGTTACCGAACCAGTCTTATCCTTTCAGGTCATCCAATTGGTGTCAAAATTCAGTTGAAACCCCAGCATGGAGAAATCAATGTCCTCAAAGTGGTCCAGATTGGTTCGTTAATGCATTTAACAAATACCAAGAGAATTCAGAATCTCAATCTGCATCATGTTTTCGTCAATATATGCCTAAGAATGAGGGGCAAACGTCTTCTTTTCCCAAATATGGCAATCCATCTGTTCCACCTAATAACTCTCATGGTCACGGACTACTGAAAAGAAAGAACTTGGCCTATGGTGACCCCGACGGCAGCACAACAATTCAGTATATACCTATGAAAGACAGGCAAACCTCTTCTTTTCTGAACCATGGGGTTCCACCTGCTCCACCTAATAATTCTCACGGCCGTGGACTATTGAAAAGGATGAGCATTGTCTCTGGCGACTGTGGTGGCAGCATGAAGATGCATGGAAATCTAGTATCACCAGATGAAGTGCAGATGCCAAATGGATCATCCATGTTCCCCAGTATCGGGTTGACTTTTAAAAATCCTGCACTGAGTGATTCAGGTAGAGGTCTGAATGATAGTTTAAACTTAAGTTTGAAATGTTCTGCAACAGCTGAACCAAGTGAAGCATCAACAGAGGATACTGTATCAGATTCAGGCGACAAGACGAGGTAACTAGTTATATGAGTGAAATCAATAGAAGGCTTTTCTTTTGTATGTATCTATGTTTTTATGTCTGAACTTTTTAAGATAAATGTTAAAAAACTGTTGTAATTCTGTTTTATTGAATATGAGTAAATGACAAACTTCTTTAACTTGTTGAGCTGACAATTAGAAAATTTTCAAAATTGGTAGTATTCAAAGAAATTGCTACATGTGGTTTTCTGACTTCTGATGCTAATGATTTCCTTTGTTTAGCATACCTACAACTTTAGGAGAAAACTTCCCTGATAACAAAAAAGAAACTTAATTCATTCCTCGTGGCAGTGATTTGTTCATGAACATATCATAGACAACACATAAGTAGCAAGTGACCGATCGAACAGACAACATTTGCAACATCAACACAAAGTAATTGATCATAGAAGTACAAAACAAGTTCAATTTAATTTCTGCTCTTGTTCAGAAATGTAGAATATGAATACTAATGTTTCTTAATAGAAGATGCTCTATCAGTAGTATATCGGCAATATAACCTACACATTAACCGCAATATTTGGTAATGTCAACACAACTAATGCAATCACACCAGTAGAGATAAGTGCAACAACTACACAAACCCAAAAGTAATTACCTACTCTGTTAGGTGCACTATAACACTAATAACCACAATGCAAAGTTTGATGATTGTCATTTATGCACGACCTTATTCAATAATAAATTTAATTCTCAAACCTAGAGAGCATGGTTTTGATATTATGAAGCAGGGACCATATTCTTCAAATTTGGATTCCTGAAACAAAAAGAGAAGCAGCTAACTAGTCATGATTGAAACTCTCTTCTTAATTAACTTTCGTTTAAGGTTCTACAACTAATCTCCACACTCGACTGTTCAATTCTATCCAAACCTAAACAAAGAACAAAAACAACACATACAACAATAAAAATAAAATCACTAATAATTCTTAATCTCCTTAATGATTCTATCCAACTCTGAAGGCTTGCAGGGAACAGCAAGGGCTCCCACTTGCTGAAATCCAAACTCCTCCTCTGCCAACTCCAGCAGCCTCAGAAACACAGGGTTTGATAGACATCTGAGTGAGGCCACAAACCTTGTTGCCTTCTCGTTCCACACTGCCACCACTGCAAACTCCCCCTTCTTCACATCCTCCGGCACCTTCACTGCCGATGAAGATGAAGAAGTTTCTCTGCTGCTGCTCCTTGGCCAGGACATGGCCTTGGCTGTTGTTTTGAGCACACCTTTCCCCATGCCACCAAACGTTTGAGCTTCGGGTACCTCCTGTGTTGTTCAGCTTGATACCTGAAGTGAGCACATATATAGCATTTTGTGTTGCAGTCCATGTCATGAGAGATATGCATACCTTGGGCATGTCTGACTTGAATAGCAAAGGGCGTGCCCCTTATATAGAATTCAGTGTTGCAGTCCATGTCATGTGAGATATGCATATCATGGCCTTGTCTGACTTGAAGAACAAAGGGGTCCTTACACTGTTTTTTTTTTTTTTCTGTTGGAGGCTTGATTTGATTGCTTTGTAGGCATGTTTGTGTTGCCTGGAACAGGAAGGAAGCATGCCTAACTAGGGTCTGCACGTGGAAGGTTAAATCAATGATGTGGACTAGTGATTGATTATAAGGTGGATGATAGATTACTGAAGTCAAATGTGGATGTTGCATAACCGTCACTAAGAATCTATGCCTGCTCTTTGTTAGGTTGGCTACTGTTTTAGGCAAGTGAGAAGAGGCATCATGGTGGGCACCGGTGTTGGGGAGAGGTAAAAAAAACAACTCCTCGAGGGGTATTATGTAGAACGATAGGTTTATTTCAAACTAGTCAGTATCTAGTGTTATAATTAGGTTTGTAACTTTTGGTTGCATAAGCATAACACAACAGAGTTTACCTCAAAGTATGATGTCAAACAGCGAGCTTGTTGAGATCATAGTTTGTGGGATCGTGATCCTATGCAGTATCGATTTGGGATCAGGATCGGATCGGTAAGATTGGATCTAATCAGTCAGGATCAGATAGGTAGGATCGGATAATGATTCAATGTTGGAAATAATCTTCTAAAGACATATTGATTCATCATAATACTAAAAAATAGATATCCAAAATTCATAATTTAAAACTCGTAATTTTGGGGAAAGGAATGAAAAAAAAAATTCATGATGATCAAAACTGCCTAATATCAACTAAACAAATATTTTAAATAGTCTCAAAACCTTAACGGTGCAAAAGACAAAAATAACCCTAATACAATGACAAAAATTGTTCGGAGTTTTCAAAAAGACTTTAAACAATGTTTTTTGAGCCTATGACTAGGCGGTTATGGGTTACACTCAATAATAAATATAAATCTATGAACGAGTTTCGATTTAATATATCGTGCGTCCCGTGGTTCAATTTGAGTCAAAAGTTATGATTACTCAAAATGTAGAATGGTAGGATCATAGAATCATACCTATCCCACCGATCATGTACCATCCCAGCGATCCTGCTCCAATTCCACTACGAAACCCGATCTCAATTGATCTTGGATTGATTTAGTACTTCCGGATTATAGGATCGTATGATCCGGATCGCGATTTTGCAAACCATGGTTGAGATATTGAATTTGACTCGACCGAACTCATAAGGAACTACGTGGCCTGTTTAGTTACAACAAAAGTATTTTACTTACTAGGAGGAATAATTTAAGTTAATATCAAGCAGTTTATTGGTTACTTATCCACATAATACAACATGAGCTCTGATCCGCTCAGTGAAAAAATTCAATGAAAATCTCAGTGAATGACGTGACACTTTGCATGCACACGTTCGATTGTCGCCCGGACACCATCGGTGGCCTCCAATCGCTGCCCCGAATCAAACTATACGCTAGGGGGCACGATGAACCCGTCGGAAAAGTGTCACACCATTCACTGAGGTTTTCTTAAGATTTTTCACTGAGCATATCATTTTCCATACACATAACAAAGTTTGAAGAAAATATGACAATGTGAGAGATCTTTGAAGTGAATCTCTTCTCTTGTGGTAAACAGGCTACAAGAGTAAATTAATCATCAATAATTAATCTACTAGTTATAATTACCAATAATTATAGAGAAATTACAATTTTCATTAGAAAATATCATACTTCACCTAATTGGTCTATTAATTGAATCACCTAATCTATCAGCGCTCGCATATCTATTGATTGGATCCGCCCCAAATCTATCAAAACTTTTGGAAAAAATTTGATTTTGCACCCTCTAGTTTATGTATATATATTTATTTGTGAAAGAAAATGAATCAAATTTAAATTAGACAGGATTTTTATTACTAAATTTAAGTTTTATAAATAAAATTCTCAGAACATGAAGCTGTCCTAGTATCAATTTTAGAATAGACATCGAGTTATTTATTAAAACGATTCTTTTATTTGATTTAGATTACAAATATCTAAATAAAAATTGTCCAATTAAAAAAAAATAATACCCAAGTAGCATTTTGGAAAATAGGTAACTTACAAGGGGCAACATAAAATTTTCTCAAAAACATCGTATGCCTCCCCCCAATGCAAAATCTTATCTGTACCTCGACGAACTACTGCGTTAGGAGATGGAGCTCATTCCACTCCGAGCTACACCACCAACTTCAAGTTTTCCAAGTTCCAAAAAAGGTATATACATATATTACTTATACTTCAATTTCTTCTGAATTTAATCGTAGTTTTTGAACACGAACATTCTTCAAATTTCTAGATGTTGTTTTTGAAATTCTTCCCCTTTTCTTTAGGGTTTTGGTTCTCTGAACTCTATGTGTTTTCTTGTTCTTAGAAGCTTCTGATGTGAAATATCTATACGTTGACATTAAAATTCCTCTTCTTTTCTTTCATTTTTGGATCTTTATCATTTGGTTATATCTTGGCATCTAGTAATATATGCAGAAATCTCGAGGAAAAAAAAGAATTTTCTTTTCTGAAGCAAGCAAAGAGCGATGGTGATTTTGCTTTTGTGCATTTCCCCCCCTCTTTTGTTGAGATTGCTAATGCATGATTTGAACTGGATTTAGAACGGATTTCTAACTGTTCTTTCTCCAAGAAGGTGAACTAGAATCGGTATAACTGATAACATGGATTTAAAGATCCCTAAACAATTTTGAGTTACACTGCTTGATGATGAAGATGATATTTTTTCGCGTTTGAGCACATTGTGACATGCTATAAGTATATACCCTCCTGTATTATTATTTGTGATAACGTATTAATCGGTTTTGAGCACATTCTGAAGTATGTACCCACCTGTTTTATTATGTGTGACTTACAGGATTTGATGATGGTGATGATTTTTTTTTTAGTTTGAGCACATTGTGCCATTCTTACTCCTATTTGACATGTTATTGGAGTATATACCATCCTATATAATTATTTGTGACTTAACGATTTGATGACGACGACGAAGATGATATTGCTCTGAGTTTGAGCAGATTGTACCATTCTTGTTTCTATTTGACATGCTATTGAAGTATATAAGCTCCTGTATTATTATTTGTGACTTGCACGATTTGATGATGGTGATATTAAAGTGTACTCGACTCTGAAACAGCTATAGCTTCGCGCTGCAAGATCCAAATTGCAAATGATGCTCGCCTTGCCAACTTGTTCAAGTTCAAGCCTTATGAAACCGAAAGGCAACGAAATCAGCACCTTGGACCCTCTGCTTTACCTGAAACCGCTGCATCGGTTGTAATCGCTGCTGTGGCTGTGGGTACTGCAGCATCACTCCTCGCAAGAACAACAAAAGCTTCTGAACCTGTCATTGTACATTCTCGAATTGCTTGCACCACAGATTTTACTCTTTTGCACTAGATGTCGACTAGCTAACTTTCTCCGACTAGATGTAGAGTGCTTCCAGAGCTTGTGAAGATTGCGGTGGTTCGGGTATCTGTGCAGAATGCAACGGGGAAGGATTCGTGCTGAAGAAATTGTCTGACAAAAGTGCTGAAAGAGCTAGATTGACTGCGAAGAACATGGCCACTCGATACACCGCGGGGTATGCTTGACGTCTGTTCACACGATCAAGATGATATATTGTACTGACTAAAGAATTTTGGTTTTTCAGACTTCCAAAGAAGTGGAGTTATTGTTCAAAGTGCTCCTCAACCAGATCTTGCAGTGCTTGTGGAGGGACAGGAAAGATAAACTGGTAAGGCTATGACACGAAGGGAATTTCGATCATATTTTTCTTTTAAATTTTTTTTTTTTACGGAACAAACTTAAAACAATAAAATATATAATACTTGTTGATGGTAAAAGTACTCTGTTTTATTCTGAGTTATTCGCGACTAAATTTTGCTACCTTGTCTACAGATTCAGCCATGCCTCCATGGTCCAAGTGAGGAAAGGAACTCAATTAATGTTTTCAGGGAGATAATAGTCTCATTGATGTTCACTAAATTCATCGATGAAAGCTATATATATTTTTTTGTTGCCAAGTGCTGCACTGTAGTTTTGTAGCTAATAACATTGACGAGTGTGTTTTGTGAATCTTAGCCTTTGTTAATCTTAGCTAGCTGGTGACCCGCGCCAATAGTTTGGGTCTACGGGTGTAGGCGGTGTGACATGGTCATAGCCGGCGCATGAGGGGAGATAGCTGTGGTTGACATTAGCTTCGGCGGTAGGAGATAGGTGGTGGGAACTCTCTGAAATGTGATGTAGATGAGACAATATTGAGCATGTTCATCAAATGACTAATTCTGCAGCAAAATAGACAACAATTCTAGTCGTTGACAATAATAAACGAAGTTTTAATATTGAGAATGTTCATCCAACGACTAGTTCAACAACAAACTAGGCTGTGTATCTCTAAATGAGGGATCACATTTTGGTTTCATGTCAACTTTCTGATGTCATCGACAATGTTAACCTAGCCACTGTTGAGCACGTCGCTCGCCACTGCCTCCGACAGCATGTCGAATGCTAATCTTCTCATTTGCATACTTCTCCTGGAGCCACTCAAACGCATTCATGTCGAGTTTACCGGTCACCGATTTGCCCTGTTTTCTTCTGATGTGCTGTTCCCTAATGGAAGCCCAGAGCTTCTCGATCGCATCTCTTTGTTGAGATGTGAATCTGTCTATGTTATCGAAAGCATGCTTAACCAATATATCGATTACAGTTTGGCACCTGTTATGCAAGGAGGGCAAGGTATCAGAACAAGCCAATGAATGGTTTGTATAGGAAGCAATGAACAGAACAGTAGACTAAGTATTACCAAGGAACTTTATAGCGCCGGGCAGCAATCTCCAAACATAATAGTAAGACCTCTCTTTGAGATTTAATGAATCTCTTGTGTTCAACGTCGTCGGAAGCTTTTCTGCTTAAACTTACTGCATCTTTTGCCTTGGGTTGTTCGTCTTTCTTGGATTTACTTGGAAGCAGACTATCTAATCCAAATGGATCAGAAGCATTGTTGTCAGTTTCAGTGAGGGCATCCGATGAAGTAGCCTCCTGTCCAGCTGTGTCCTTGCCAACTGTGTTGTTCTCCGCTAGTGCTAATGTCGCGGCTTCTTCGTTATCATCATCTGCGGTAGCTTGAGGGAGGCTAGAAATGGTTTCTTTGATCTTTCCAGCTGCTTTTGAATACTAAGAATCATGACTTGTCAGTTATAATGAAGGTGAACCCAGAAAAAGAAAGTTTCTTAAAGTTAACATGCTTACTACATTTTCAACCTACACAGATTAGCAAATATGTTCCGATGTGAACAACAAAATGCGAGCATCGATTTTTTGGTGCACAATTCTGAAGCAAGTTGGCACACTGTTGTTAAAAGTTCTGGTAGTTCTATTGTTTTGAGCTTCCTTTACCACAACTTCACCATGACAGTCATATTTGGTTGGGAGGGTGCCATTGGCCTTCGTCTTTTCTTATTGGCTACTAAACTGTCTCCTTTTTCTGGCAATGAGAATCAATAGACAATAACTCAGACCTACAACAAACTCTAATCTAATGTTCTCATCCCTTAGGGAAGTACAAAAAAGGTCAAATGCTATATCTTTCGTCGGAAAATCAAGAATAACAATTTGGGTTTATCTTCCTAGAAATAACTCTCATGGAAACATCAAGAATAACTTTCCCGAGATTTTTTGAACTCAGGCAACACATGAAATTGAATGGAGTTTAATGAACACTACATAAATTTGTAGTTTAGAAATGCATACCACAAAACTATCATCAGTATAGAGATCATTAGCAACAACTGCCCTCAAAGTCCATGTCGCCAGCTGATTTCTCTGCTGTTTATTGAAAACCTGCAGTTAATAAGAAAATTAATAACATTAATTCAACCAGAGAACAAGTGTATCGAGTATCAACATAAAACCAGGATATTGTCGTAAACTCCTTTCCCAATAAAAACAGGATTGCCCTCATTGTTCAGAAAAAAGAGATCTGTGTATTCTGTTAAATATCCATATTAGAACACAGAGAAACAATCCTATTACCAGATCGAAGAGGATAATTTTATACCAGATTGAAGTGGATAAATTTAAGAATAGACAATCTTAACTTACATCTGCAACATCTTGAACTGCTGAAAATAAGGCTTGATAATCCATTCTCAATGAGGGTTCATTACAAACTGCTGGAGAAGACATCGCAGCTTCCAGAATATCAAAAAACTGATTGCTAGTTCCTGGCTTGACGCTTCCGGCTTGGATTAATTGCACAGCGAGTTTTGATGCCTTGCCAAATTTTGCACGATTTTTTATATGTGAAGCTATTTTGTGCATTGCCTGCGTCACTTGTGCTTCAGTAGCATCCACACTTGTTTTGAACCTCAAACGCTTCTGGGGTGCTGCATATGTAACGATTGATTCAAAAGGTTGCAAGTAATAAAAAAAAGTTAGTATCGTCAGTGGCAAAAAGATGAAATTACCACAGCCATAACCATCAAGCATTGACCACTTATTTGGGTAGTCTTTATTGATCGTTATTCATCTATTGTCCCTAAAGGAAACAACAAAGCAAGGTTTAAAATCTTGTTCCATGCTGGGGGCAGGTCCCATCTGGAAAGAGATATGCCGATGCTGCTGATTGCATACCAAAGTGGCGCAACTCAGCATTGATCAGGAGGAACCAAGGAAGGAAGAAAAAGAAGAAATCGGAGAGGAACCTCACAGAAGATCTCACCAACTATCTCCAGCTCGTAGACGTCTTGCTAGATCCTACAAAAAGCCTTGAGGAAGTTTCTCGGTAAACCCTAAAACCTTGAACCCCGGCTTGCAAAAGGTGAGTACAGAGTACAGAATCCTAGCACACTGAATCTTCACACAAGTAGTAATGCTCAAGGGAGCCTCATGAGCCAAGATCTTTAATATCGTTTGTATGGACTATTTTCACATGCTGGTTGGCAAATAGAACAGAACGACTGAAAAATTTAACCATGCAACAACTTGTTCCTATGCAACTAACCAAAAGGCGAACAATTTCCAAATTTGGGGCATGATTATACTTTCAGCACAATTATGTGGACACTTAAACTATAGGTACTAAGCTCAATGGAACTTAAGCGAGCTTTGCAGTAGATAATATAGTTTATATCAAATAACTTATGGATTGATAATAGTCAAAAAGTTTTTTCTATTACAGCTCTGACTTTCTAGTTATCACTATAACATAGTTCAATACTTCTCAAGTGTTTCCATGTCCCAAAAACGTATATGGAACCTTCATACTCGTACACAAATTGATATATAGTATAATGGTAAATTGAAGGGCACAAGGAAAATCAAAGCTGCGAGGCACAATCACATTTCGTCTTATTCAATCCATTTAAGTTTCAGAATCCCTAATTGGCTGTCCATCACTAAAATGAAAAAAAACAGTTAATTGGACCAAGTTATTTAGCAATTATTAGGGGAAACCTTTCCCTTTCGTGAACAACAGGCAACGCACAGAAAGCAGGAAATCGAAAGCCTTGTGGGCAATCGAACCAGAAGAAACCCTAATCGCCGAAGTAAGAGCAATTACAATCACAGCTACTGAATCAGGAAGAAAGAGGAGTACGAAGAGGACATAGAGAGAACAAAAAGAAATCAAATTTATGAATAAGGACGTCGACGCACCTTGGTCCTGGGAGTCTGAGGTTTTGTCTCGCTTGAGGGCGCTTTTGAGGATAGGCGCAGGAGCAGGCGGTGGAGGCGGCGGCGAATCCCTCTCGATCGGGGAGGCCGAACGCTTCTCCGGCGGCGGAGAAGGGGCACTGGAGGGAGGAGGCAAGCCCTGGAATAGATCGTCCGCCATTAACGATCGAGGAAGAAGGAATCGAAGAAAGAGGCCGCTATTTGTCCTTTCGGTTTATCTGTCTGTTTGAAAAGTTTTTTACTTGGCCCCTTGTAATTTGTAATATATAATAACAGCTGAAGCTTTGCCATTATTGAAAGGAAAATTTTAGAAAACTCCTCAACATCAAACTGGACTTTACATGTACTCCCCAACCAAAAATTTCTTTGCATACACTCCCTGATAAGATTGACAAGACAGTTTTATGTGTTATTTTTTTATCAGTATAAAAGAGTAAAAATTCAGTATAAATCGTAAAAATTTGAGTATAAATTGTTTGAGGTTAAGTACTAATTTAAGAAATTTGAATATTATTTGAAAAAATTTGAGTATACATTGTTTCAATATATAGTAAAAATTTCAGTATATATTATCAAAATTTAAGTATGAATTGATTTAGATTAAGTATTATTTGAAAAAAATTAAGTATAAAATTTAGAAATTTGAGTATGTGAGATTGCATCCACCACATCAATATTTTCACATGAGGGGTTATCAAAATTTTATACTCAAATTTCTTAAATTAGTACTCAATCTTAAACAATTTATACTGAAAATTTTAGAATGTATACTGAGTTTTCACTTTTTTATACTCACCACATCAAGATTTTTACATGAGAGGCCACTAAACTTTATACTCAAATTTCTTAAATTAGTACTCAATCTCAAACAATTTATACTGAAATTTTTATAATGTATACTGAGTTTTCATTCTTTTATACTCACCACATCAAGATTTTCACATGAGAGGCCACCAAACTTTATACTCAAATTTCTTAAATTAGTACTCAATCTCAAACAATTTATACTGAAATTTTTATAATGTATACTGAGTTTTCATTCTTTTATACTCACCACATCAAGATTTTCACATGAGAGACCACCAAACTTTATACTCAAATTTCTTAAATTAGTACTAAATCTCAAATACTTTATACTCAAATCTTTACAATGTATAATGAGTTTTCACTTTTTATACTCAATATATCAGGGAGTAAATACAAAAAATTTATCAAGTGGGGAGTGCATGCAAAGACCAGTTTGAGATTGAGGAGTTTTCTCCAATTAACTGGTATGTACGGTGAGATCACCACCGACTAAATCGTACGGCTATGATAAAAAGGGAGGAAATTATATCTTCCCTTGGTCTCTCTCGCAATCGATCTCGATCGAAACCCTTGAAAGAATCGTGACACGAAGATTGCCGACGCGATCGAGTAAGATCCATTCCTTTCTATCAATTTAGGTTCTATTCACCCACACCCAATTCGAACGCTTTTGAATTCGAATTGACCTAGGGGTTTTGATTGGGCGAATTGTTGTGAGATCCGAAGTTTTTTCTCGTTTCTCCTGCATTTTGTTTCTGTGACGAAGATGCCTTTTTTTTGGGGCAGATATTGTTGTATTCTTTCAAGATGTTCGATTTGATTCCGGCCTCTATTTTCTTGCGCTAATTTTTCTTTCGGGTTATGCATTCGCTGAATCTGTGGTGAGATTTGTAAAATTTGTTGCGTGATTGGATATTTGGGTCGATTTCATATTGTTTTGGAGCCCTTACTGCATACATTCGCTTTCTGAAATCCTTACTGAATTATCAAACTGTGCAGAGCAGAATTGTGAGGGAAGGCTGAGGAAAAAAAGGTCGTCTGAATCTAGCGTAGCCATGAACTCCAGAAGGTTAGTCATGACCAGTCTCTGTGCCTGCTTACGATCCACATGAGAAAGCTTTGTGCTATCCTCTGATTTGTTGTTTACTTGTTCAAGTGTGTTTGAGTGTTGCACGAGCACACGATCCCTTTTTCTGGGAAGAGAAGAAACTAATTGAAGGAAACAATAGCAAGCCATGTTTGCCCCAAATATTTGGGGTTGGCATCATGGATGTTGTCCCTTGATTGAACCCTATGCAAGGTTTATTGCATGTAACTGCTGCAGTCACAAAATTATAAGGATAAGTCCAGAGAAATTTAGCATTTGTGTTGCTTTTGTTTGATTTGAATGGCTTCTGCAGTTCTCAATATGTTTTGAGGTTCCTTGTTACATAATTACCTTTGATTGCATTATTGCATATTCATGTCATCTGTTTTGTTGCAAACCTATTAATCATTATATTTCTAGGACATAAGCTAGGTTTGTTCAAGTACTAGTTACTATTTTGGTATTAGACCATTTTCTCTTGAACCTTAAAAGTATCTGATGTCTTTTATATTATGATCATCATATTTGGATTATTCTGACACTCGCCCAATTATAGGGACTATCGGGGTACTAGAGCTGCTCTTTTTGATGGAATTGAAGAAGGTGGCATCCGAGCTTCACAATTTTCATCTCATGAAATTTCTGAGCATGATAATGATGTGGCTATTGAAGGTCTACAAGATAGAGTCAACATATTGAAGAGGGTAAGTACAAGATAGTAATTCGAGTGTAATGAGTAGCCAACCGATGCAAAGGAAAATTTGAGGCTGATCTTTTTGTTTCTTGAATAGTTGCTAAATTGGTTACTCTTTTCAAGGTGCATCTAGTGAACTATTAGAGCAACAAGTGAGACTACTGAATGATAGGTAATTGATGCTAAGTGGTCGATACGAAACATACAGAGAGGAGCAAGAGAAGTTTCTCAAGCAATATATTAACTGAGTTTTCATGATCCTTTAGGATTGCTTAAATTGAAGAGTCGATAAATGATGGGTTGAGAAGGTGCAACAGCCTTGTTTATCTTATATCTCTGCAGCATTGAAAAAATCTCTCTTCTAATTGAGAAATTTCTCTGGCTATGAATTAACCTAGTTTCTGAGTTCTTTTAGGACTGCTGAAAATTGATCTGATATGATAGATACCTACATTTTGAAATGGGCATCAAAATCGCTTTGGAAAGTTGTCAAACAAGAAGATTTTAATATAAATTTTCAAAATTCTGTCCTGAGGCATGATAATATACACTTAGACTCTGTTTGGATGGGGGTGAGGCGAGGTTCATTAATGGAATGGAAAGGAAAGGGAGAGGAAGGAAAGGGAAGGGAGGGTAACTTCCTTGAGGGGTAAGGGAGGATAAAAGTTTCCTTCCTTCCCCCAACCTTCTTCCCAAACAAGGGTAAAAGTTATCTTCCCTTTACTTACCCTTCCCTCACCTCCTCCCAAACAGACCATTAGGTGTAAGATTAGGGTTGGAAACATGGACCAGGTTGCCCGCCTTCCCCACGCGCTAGCCACAGTATCCAGGCTAGTAGCCCCCATGATTTACCTCCTTCGTGTTGGCCGTGGCCGTGGGATAGATTGGCGGGGGCACTAGGGGCGAGTGAATCGCCTTTGCCATCAGGGTCGGAAACATCGATGATTGGCAAGAATGCCATGCCTCTCTACTACCAAGGTGGCATTGGGTTCAAAAGCTTTTAATGTGGTACTCTTACAATGACCATACAGATCAGAATTCAACTATCTTAACTACTTACCTTACGCTAACACAAAAACTGATCCATGCACAATTTAAGTGGATGACACAAATCTTTCTCTACTATTTGACCCATTAGATGACTGGGCCATAAGACAAAGTTGGTCATACCTTGTCTCAATTTGATTTCATGTTGACCCTTGACAACTGCTTATGATATCATTCAATGCTCTTTTACAGTTGACAGGTGATATACACCAAGAGGTTGAGAGTCACAACAGATTGCTGGATCACATGGTATATAATCCACCGTGTAATTTCCCTCCATCTCTCAATTCATTTTCACCACTTCCAATGTATGTCAATATTTCAGGGTAATGATATGGATTCGTCAAGGGGAATTCTTTCTGGAACAGTGGATCGCTTCAAGCTGGTAAGCAAGGACCAAAATGTATTAACTTCAGTGACAATATCCAAAATTCCAAGCTCCTTTTTGTGTGTTAGGTTTTCGAAAATAAATCAAGCCGTCGAACGGCGACCCTAATTGCCTCCTTTGTGGCTCTCTTCTTGCTCATCTATTTCCTGACCAAATGAGTTCCTGCCAGAGTCTTTGTCTGGAGTATGAAAGCACATCTGCAATGTCATATATAGTTTTGTGCAATATCATCTACAAACATGTCAAAATCCAAGATTTAGTTGCTGTTCATGGAGTGTGCTTATTGTTAACTGTGGCTAAGATGGTGCGCTGTGTATGCTCCTATGGTGTCACATAATAGCTAAAACTGCTTTAAATGGTGTGCTCAAGATTTGCATTCTTGATAATCTACTTGGGGTCCTTGCACGTAGAATAAATGCGTGTTCCTTTATAGGATGGAACTAAAGCATCACCAAGTATTTTTGTTATGAGGCTTTAAATGTTACTATGGTTGTGTTTATAGATCGACTCTGAGCTCATTGTGTTTGTGCACTACTTATTGGCTAGCTCGATCATATTCCAATATGCTTCCAAACTTTCACAACCCTATAACTAATCATTTTAGTAGAACACTTTGTTAAGGGTTGGAGAGAGAGAGAGATAAAACTCTAAATGATTAAATCCTAAATTAAAAAAAAACAAACTGTTAACAGAGACACTTAAGTGGTTAATATTTTTAGGTTTGTCATTCCGTCATAGGAAAATTTTTGTAGCGCATTGTAGTTAGGAATTTTACGAAAGTTTTTCATCGATTATATAAATTGAGAAATGTTTATGGAAACACATTTTAGATGTCTGATTAACCATTTATAGGGGACAACTTGTAAATGTATATATAGCATGCATGACATCCAATGTATACAAAATTGGTGGTTCCAATGGACCTAGTGAGGTCGAATGTTTATCGAGTCGTTCCGATGGGTCTGCCTTGATGAGCCTCACATCCAAAGGAACCAACATAATAAACAAGACTAGCAAAAACTTAGGTATCCACTTGGGCGAATTGAGGTCATTCTATGGTGAAATATTGAAAAATAATAATAGAAGGGGGCATCCGATTTTATATCCTCATTCATCCCATCCCCAGTTAAACAATTAAAAAATAATTAATGAGATTTTTTCAACTTCGGGTGACCGATCCGGTCCATGAAAGTTTTCCACCGGCCGTCAGGGTAAATCGAGAAGCGCTCGCGGTGAGCGGTCTAGAAGTCCAGCGTCCCATTTGGAAGAAAAATTCCTGCAAATATGTCATAGTTGGAGATCGAATCGCGGATGTTTAGGATAGCGATTAGTTGTCCTACCACTGCACTATAGTCCCAGAAGCCCCAGTTAAACAATTAGCACTATGAGAAAATCAGTATTTTGTGATAGAATTTAACAATCGATTTCAAATTAACTGTTAAATTTAGCTCCCAATGTATGAAATTCAATTCCTAAATTTGTGATCATTTTAAATATATTAGAGTGCGTTTGGTTTGTATTTTTCAGTCTGTTTTTCATTTTCATTTTCCGTAGAAAATATGATTTTCTGGAAAACATGTTTAGTTTACATTTTCCAACTTTGTTTTTCAGAAAAAAAAAAACATAGCGTTTTCTGGAAAACTAAAGAATGAAATAAAGTCATTTTTCAGAAAACGAGAAAATGTGATTTTTTTGAAAAATAAAAATGGAAAATGAAATAAACCAAACATCCCCTTAATTGCTTAACTAGCAACGAAAACTAAAATATTTAGTTTTTAAATTAGTACCCATTTTGTTTAATATCGATCATAAAATTAACATGGAAATAAAAATATTTAATCATTAAATTTGCGATGTTGAACCTGTAAACATAATACATCTTTGATTTTTATTGAACATGTACAACTTCGCAATATTTACACCAAACCGAATAGCATTACAATCGTCAACGTCAATACAAATAATTATCCAAACATTCACAAATAGTTATGTTCTAAAACACAGCTAAATGTCAAGCTATTATAATCACAATCACACGTGTTAGAAAGTTTAATCCCACCGTACAATTTAAAAATATCCAAAATAATTAAACAATTATATATAATCTTTTGACCTACTGAATCAAAAACTATTTTGTTTTTTTGGAATAAGTAAAGGGTAGTCTACTATAGAGGCAACGTCATAAAATTTTGCATCGACTTTACTGTTATCGAGATCTGAGCTTTCAATTCGCCATTCACTTAAGATGGACAGCTAAACCCTTTGGAGTTACGATCCAACGGAAGGATGGAACTATGCTGTATTAGAAAGATAATTAGCATTTTAAATATCTATAATTTAATTTTCAGATACTGAATATTTTATAAAAAAAATTCTCTAAATAAGGCGCGAATCCTGAGATGTTTAGCTTTTGGACTGTCCATCGCGAGAACTTCTCGATTTATCCTGACGGCCGATTAGAAATTTTTATAAGACCGGATCGATCGTCCAAAATTCAACATTATTCAACCTTATATATATATGTGTGTGTGTGTTATATTAACGGGATATATAGATGGATAATTAATACGTAGGTATTTTCATCTTGAGATCCGAATATCAAAATCTGATAAAATCAGTATATTCATTCTCCTCGTGCGCTAGCCATAACATCCAAACTGATAACTTTCTTTGTATTGATCGTAGCTAAGATGAAATGATGGAGATACTAAAGACGAATGAATTATTTTTTATCACTGGTTGATCCCTAACCTTAGGATTAG
This sequence comes from Boesenbergia rotunda, assembly GCA_024364735.1. Classification (NCBI taxonomy): domain Eukaryota; kingdom Viridiplantae; phylum Streptophyta; class Magnoliopsida; order Zingiberales; family Zingiberaceae; genus Boesenbergia; species Boesenbergia rotunda. Next base: position 161,647 of record JAGFNQ010002059.1, on the reverse strand, counting down.
ACGTTGCATGATGGAATGCAACCTTTGCATAGAACAAGAAAGTAGAGGTCTGGGGTTTGTTGCCACCCAGAGATCCTAACGGGATGGACTGATGATTAATACGTGGGTATTGTCATCAAGTGGTCTGGGGGTAAAATCCTGACAATGTCAGTATGCCCATCCTCCCCACGCGCCAGCCACAGCATCCGAGCTAGTAGTTTTCGTGATTTATTTTCTCCGTGTTGATCCTGAGACGGATTGATAGGGGTGCTGAGTGAGCGATTTGTCTTTTTTACTACCAAGACAGTAGAGGTGTCTTTTCTTCATCCTACCAATGGATTCAAAATACACGGCGTTTATTGCATTAGCTGATGGAATATGTAGCTCTCTCCTTCTTATGTAAATTTAAAAAAATAAATAAATAAATTTATGCCTGTTTAAATCTTGTAGTACGTAAAAGAAAATATTATTAATATTTAATATACAAATAATAAAATTAGTTATTTTTAAATTCGATAGATAATAAAATTTTGATACATGTATATCGACGTCCCGCCGACCTATTCTATGGCCAACATATAATGGTGGATAGTTCAAATAAATATAATGATACTTTGTATTAATGTTCAATAGTCTCAAAACAATATATAGTTGGGAATAACGGGAAGAATGTCTTTTTTGAATTCCTTTTTCATTAATCTTTAATATGTCATAGTTTTTGGACAGCATGTGTTGGTATCTCATTCATGTTCGAATAATCAAGCATACTTGTAATGTCATGAATCATTAATTGCATTTTATTATGATTAGATAACTCCTCTCGAGCAATGAGTAGGGGTGAGCAAAATTTCGATTAAACCGAATTAATCGAACCGAATTAACCGAATTTTGAAATTCGGTTCGGTTAATTCGGTTTTCGTTTTTTTTTATAATTCGGTTCGGTTTTTCGGTTAAATCGGTTCGATTTCGGTTTTGAGTTTTGTAATTCGGTTAAACCGAATAAACCGAATAAAAATATTAATTTAATTATTTTTATTTAAAAATATAATTAATTAAATAAAATCTGGTTATTTTAATTAAAAATTCGAATTAAATTTAAAATTTCGGATAATTCGGTTAATTCGGTCGAAAACCGAATTAACCGAAATTTTTTCGGTTCGGTTTTCTCGGTTTTTATAGAGAAATTCGGTCGGTTCGGTTTTTTTTGAAAAAAATCGGTTTATTCGATTTTCGATTAATTCGGTTCGGTTCGGTTTTAACCGAATACTCACCCCTAGCAATGAGGGCAGACGATGGACTAGCTAAATTTTCAATCGGCCCATATAAATAAGATTCTATTGTTGGAGTTATAGAAGATGAAGAGACACTCCTTCTTTTTCATCTTCCAACTCCTTCATATTCCAAGGCAAAGGGGAGAGGAGGTGGACAAGAGAGAGGACATGCTATGTGTGTGCGTCCAAGCCAATGGAGATCATACGAGACAAGCTATGTTCGAGGTCTGTGCGAGGTCAAAGAGAAAGGGTTCGTCTCGTGTGTATAAGGTCATTGTGCAAGGTTCGTCCAAGTGCACATGACGAAGAATGGGTTATTGAGAAGAACATTCAAGATTGGTTTGTCTAATTACAGAAGAGGGATTTGGTTTGTGAACTTATGAAGAGTTTTTCGATTCGTTCGTGATCGTTCTTCGGATGGCAAAGTCTTATGATTTCTTCTCCAAGTGCAGATCACTGCAAGTATTTAGATTTACAGAATTTGTTTCTGTCGTTCATGCTTTAGAAATATCAACATTGGTATCAGAGCATGTTAGATTGTAAAAGCATGACTTTACTTCTGTATATCGATCACTTCTTAGCCCTTGTTCGTTGTCTCCGTCGTGTTCTTCTCTTGCCAGGCGAGAATCCAACGTAGTCGTTGGGAACTCGCGACTATGTGTCGTGGTTGTTTCGATTTTTGCGAGAAGAAGTTTGATTTAATTAAATCAAACTGAAAAAAAATCAGAAAAATTATCAATAGAGAATCGAACCGGCGACCTCCTTGAGAGAGGGTTGAGGCACAACCAGGAGCTGTGACCAAAAGTTATCTATAACTTTGGTTCAACTAATTTGAATCAATCTATCCAATTAGACTTAGGTTAAACCATTAGTTGGTTTAATGAGATTAGTTTGGTCCAATCATATCGGATTTTGGTTCAAACTATTTGTTGGTTTAATCAGATCAGTTTGGTCCAATTAAGTCGAGTCTAGTTCAAACCATTGGTTGGTTTAACCAGACCAATTTGGTCTAAAATATGACCAGTCTAATTGGTTTGATAAATAAGTTTGACTTAAACGTGAATGGGCTTAAAATTAAACAATAACAATAAGATATCCAATTAGATCAGTTCTAATAAGAACAAAGGAATAAGCTAATACTTGAGATCTAATTTCCAAATTGACTGGTCCAGTGTGTTAGTCAACTGGAGTTCCTCAAATAAAGAAGATTTGTTTTTCTTATTTGTTTATGATTCTGTGTGTCTATGCATATATATGTGAATTGAAATGAACCAGTTTTGTTACTGGTTTGTCAGTTTTGTACTGACAATAATATTTTTCAATTCCACATGTCAAAGATGATATACACGATGACCTGTCTCGATGTGAGACAGAATGAGCTGAGGGAGGCGATTGAGGAGATAGAGCAAAGTCTAACATAAAATGAATTATGTTAACAACTACACTAGTGTTTGTCCTAGTGGCAATGACATTAGCTTATTTAATTTGTTAAAGTTTTGTTATTGTTATTGTCGTTATGTACGAACAGTATTGACCTATTTAGTTTATGAAAGTCATGTGGTATAAACTGTTATTTTGTACAAACAGTACTATTTTATGAAAAAAAAGTTATGTTATATGTTAACAATTATTATAAATGATTAGTTCATTTTACAAATGATTAGTTCATTTAATGATTTGTTCATTCTTACAAATGATTAGTTCATTTAATGATTAGTTCATTCTTATAAATGATTTATTCATTTTACAAATGATTAGTTCATTATTATAAATGATTAGTTCATTTAATGATAAGTTTATTCATAGAAGTGATTAGTTCATTCTATAATTAGTTCATTTAATGGGATGTATGTAATATAATTGATCAATGTTGACTAGATTAGATTATACGAATGATGAGTGAAAACGTAGTTACCACTTGATTTTGTAAACCAATTCTAATTAACAATGAGTCAATCATAAGTTACATGGATATAAATTACACTTAGTCAATAAATAATGTGTTTATTTATGATAGATCATGGCAACTAAGAACATCATAGCTAAACTGAATAGAGAGAAATTGTATGGGGATAACTATAAAATATAGCATCTTAAGATACAATATGTTCTTGAGGAACAAGAAGTTCTTGAGACTATGAATCAGTTCATGGAAGAACCTGTTAATGGTTCAATAGCACAGCATAACTTGATCTTGATGCCTATAGGGCATGGAAGAAAAAAGACTCCACTACTAAGAGCATATTGATTAGTTCAATGGTAGATGACCTGGTATTTGAGTATGAGTCATCACCATCAGCTCATGCAGTCTGGGTAGCCCTGAGAGAGAAATATAGCGGAGTTAGGATAAGCAAGCTTCGACAACTGACAATCAAGTTTGACAGTTGTAAAAAGCGCCCGAATGTTACAATGACCCAACATCTATGAGGGTATTGGGGAATATAATTCGGGAGCTAAAGGCTGCTAGTCATGAGTTGACCAATGAACAATAGGTTCAGGCAGTTATTCGTTCCCTTCATGATTCTTGGGAAACGATGAAACAGAACCTTACTCACAGTGAAAGTATCAGGACTTTCATTAATTTCTCACGTCAATTGAATTGGAGGCAAAGAGAATAGAATCCATAAGGATTTCTAAACAAGCTTTTGTAGCTGAAGGTTCTGGATCCAAGAATAAGAAAAGATGGTTCGAGAAAAGAGAGGGAAAAGAAGCTACTGCTGCTGCTGGGCAAAACCCAAACAAGAATAAGCTTCATGAGTATTATGTTGCTAGTACAGTGTCGTTAGCTGATCCTTTGTGGATTATAGATTCAATAATAACGAACCATGTAGCTTATGATCGAGCTACATACGTAGAGTATCGTCGGGTACCAGCTGGCAATAAGTGGATATATGTGGGAAACAATGCAAGAATTGAAGTCAAAGGAATTGACACTTACAAACTCAACCTTCGTGCTGGACATACCTTGTTTCTGCATGATGTCCTATATGCTCCTGAGATTCGATAGAATTTGGTTTCTGTTTATTGTCTTCTTGAATTGGGTTATTGTTTGAACTTTTATAGTCGTTGTGCAGAACTTAAGATTAACTCTGTGTTAATTGGATATGGCTATGTATCAGACGGTTTCATGGTTCTTGATGTAGAACCAGATGTTAATTATGAAAATAAAGGTTGTTTTTCAAACATTGCTCTTACTAGCGATGCTAATGTTAAAGATGGAGTTTGGCATGCTAGATTGGGACATATAGGACAAGAATGAATGAATAGATTAGCAAGAGAGGGTCTGCTCGGCACTCGTGCTAAAGTTGACTTGTCTATATATGAGCATTGTCTTGCTGGAAAAACAACTAGGAAACCGTTTGGTAAGACTATTAGGGCTGAATCACCATTGCAATTGATTCATTCGGATATTTGTGGTCCGATGGACATGAAGGCTAGATATGGTAGTTCATATTTCATTACATTTATTGATGACTTCACGCGTTTTGGTCATGTGTATTTGATTTCTCATAAATCTGAAGCATTAGATTGCTTTAATCGTTATTTGAGAATCAATTGGAACGTAAGGTTAAAACCTTTCGCGCTGACCGTGGAGGTGAATATTTGTCTGATCAGTTCAAGATAATATGTAATGAGAAAGGAATTATTAGACAGTTAACTATCCATGGGACTCCACAACAAAATGGAGTTGCTGAAAGAAAAAATTGAACTCTTCTTGAAATGGTTAGGTAGATGATGGCTCAAGTTAATTTGCCTATTTCCTATTGGGGAGATGCATTATTGGCAGCAACCTACATACTTAACCTGGTGCCTTCTAAATCTGTTCCATCTACTCCATATGAACTTTGGACAGACAGAAAACCAAATTTAAGTAATCTGAGACCATGGGGGTCAGTTGCTTATATTCATGATAAGACTCACAAATATGGAAAATTAGGACCCAGGGGGAGGAAGTATATCTTTGTAAGATATTCTGATACCTCTAAGGGTTACGTTTTTATTGGTGAGCAACAAGATGGAACCATCTCTGAAATTGAGTCAAGAGATGCTACTTTTCTCGAAACTGAGCTCCTAACGAGAGGTGAAGTTGATAAATCAACTTCTCTATTTGCAATAGAGGAGGAGGATACTGTTCCTCTATCAACGAATCAGGAATCACAGGGGATACCTGAATCTAGTCAACCTAGTAGGAGTAAATGACCTATAAATTAATTAATTTCTTAACAGTCAAACCTGCGAAGAAGTAATCGTAAGATTATTCCTCGGAGAAGGTTTGACATTGAAAATGAGGCATTAATGATTCTCCCAGTTGATGATGAAGAACCTTGAACGGTTGAGGAAGCATTGAAATGCTCAGTTAAGGAGAAATGGAAAGTTGCAATGGATGAGGAAATGGAGTCCATGAGAAAGAATCAAGTTTGGGATTTAGTCGATCTTCCTCAGGGCCGCAGGGCTATTGGGAATAAGTGAATTCTCAAAATTAAGAGGGAAGCAGATGGGTCGATTAATCGATACAAAGCTCGTTTGGTTGCAAAAGGATATACCCAAATGGTGGGTATTGATTTTGAAGAGACATATTCTCCCCAGTTGTGAAGTTTGTGTCAATAAGAGTCATCCTAGCTATAGTAGCACATTTTGACTTAGAATTACATCAAATGGATGTAAAGACGGCTTTCCTTAATGGTAATCTTGACGAAGAAATTTATATGACACAACCAGAAGGTTATATAGCTGAGGGTCAAAAGAATAAAGTATGTAGACTTGAGAAGTCTATGTATGGGCTAAAGCAAACGTCAAGGTAATGGAGCATAAGATTCAATGAAGTCATTTTGTCTTATGGTTTCGAAATGATCAATGAGGATCATTGTGTTTACTTAAGGAAGGATAAAGGAAAGTTTGTCATTTTATCATTATATGTTGATGATATGCTAATAGCTGGAAGTAACCTAAAGTTTGTGATTAAAGTCAAGTCTTGGCTTTCATCACAATTTGACATAATAGACATGGGAGAAGCTGAGTACATCTTAGGAGTACGGATCATTCGTGATCGATCAAAAAGACTTTTGGGTTTGTCTCAAGAAGCTTATATCACTAAGATACTACAACACTTCAATATGTTTGATTGCAACATTGAACAAACACCTACAGCGAAAGGTGTTGTTCTGAGCAAAAGTATGTCTCCCAAGACTCCTGAAGAAATAACCGAGATGAAGAAAAAAAATCATATGCTAGTGCCATTGGTAGTTTAATGTACACTATGTTGTGTACTCGTCCTGATATAAGCTATGTTGTTGGCTTAGTTAGTCGTTTTCCAGTCAAACCCAGGATCGAGACACTGGAAAGTAGTGAAAATGATCAAAGCTGAGCCAGAAGGGCTCTACAGATGCATATTGGGCAAGGGACCTTGATAATAGAAAATCCACATCTAGCTATGCCTTCTTCCTGAATGGTGGCGTCATCTCATGGAACAACAAGAAATAAGCTTATGTAGCGCTGTTAAAATAGGCTTGTGTAGCCCTGTTAAAACAGACTTATGTAGTGCTGTTGACAATGAAAGCTGAGTATGTGCTTCGTGCAGTTGTTGAACAAGAAGTTATCTTGTTAAGAAGGTTCTTGATGCATTTGAGGATTGCTGACGACAGTGGGAGTCCTGTTACAGTGTAATGTGATAATTAAGCTACTATAGCTTTTTCTAAGGATCTCGAATATCACAGTCAAGGCAAGCATAAGGGATATTGTTGACAAGAAAAAGATAATTCTTGAGTATATCCCTATACGTGTTATGTTTGAAGATCCTTTTACTAAGTCATTGACTAAAGAGTCATTTCAAGGACTTGTGCAAGGACATGTGAAGTCTTTGGGACTTCGAAAAATATAACATAATTGGTTATATATGAAATGTCAGATCCATTCAATGTAAATATTTTTGTTACATTTGGATAAAAGTCTCGATGAGCATGTTGGCAGGCTGAGGTTGATCCACTCATATGAACAATCGTCTCTATTTGTTGAGTATAAATAGAGGTAAGACTATTACTTATGAGACAACTTATGTAGTTGTGAATAGAGACATACTCGTAAGTTGATGTCACCTTGATTTTTGTATTAAGATGAGATCATTTATGTAATGATCGAAATAAATGCACCCACCATTTACTAAACCTGTTAAAGGCCAGATTAGAATTCATAAGTTGAATTCGGATTAGACGTTAGGTATGTCTAGATCGAAATCTGTACGATGTTAAATATTTGAGAAAAACATGCACTCTTTTTAGTAAAGAGAAAAACATTGTAGCATGTGATTCATACCACATGTGCTATAGCGACAATAAGGGTAGTAGGAGAATGGATCCCTGCTTCTCTACTATGTGAGACCCTTGAGATTATAAGTTAATCTCAATCTTACCCTAAGTGACTATTTAGCTGTCTACTTGAAGTTTTAATCAGTGTATGCTACTTTAGTATGTATCCTATTGGCTATGGATGATTCGGTCTATGGAGCATAACTAGGAAAACAACTGATTAGAATGAATAGATTCTAGCTAAAAAGGAAGATTAAAATTGATTTACATCTGTAATACTTATTCACTTGTCGACCAGTTACATTTTTTGTTGAGTACTTAAAAATGTAATTGTGAATAAATATATTGATTAGAGATATTGAACATGCTCTTGACATAGTTGTCATATGAGGGATTAGAGATGTTCATATGATATAAATATTTAATCTGGGGTAAAGGCAAGTTATTGATGTCTCTGATTCGTTCTATAGAGCAGCTAAGTTAAGTATAACAACTTTCTTAGCATTAATTGCTCAGTGTGCTTGCTGTCGCACGAACCATTTTCCCTGGAGTATGAATTGAATGTTCTTATATGGTCTTTGTGACTTTCTTACATGGTCTATGTGACTAGATGACCTATATGGATTGACTTGGACGAGTGGGAGATGTTGGAGTTATAGAAGATGAAGAGGCACCCCTTCCTCTTCATCTTCCAACTCCTTCATATTCCTCCATTAATGGAGGAATATGAAGAGACCTTCTACCCCCTATATATATTGCTTCCAAGGCAAAGGGGAGAGGAGATGGACAAGAGAGAGGACATGCTATGTGTGTGCGTCCAAGCCAATGGAGATCGTACGAGACAAGCTATGTGCTATGTGTGGCGTTACGCGATCTGATCGTACAGGCGACAGCCAGTCGGATGGTCCCGGTTGACAGAACCCGACCGAGAAGGTTCAGTCGGATGGGCAGAGAACACGACCCCCTTTCGAAAGGAGCGGTGTAGTTGAGTTCTGGGCGGATGGTCCCGGTCGAGAGTGCCCGACCGGTGCGGATGGTCCCGGTCAGGAATGCTCGACCGAACGGATCAATCATCCTGCCCTTAAAATCACTCACCCCCTCCGAATGACTCATGGCATGTATCCAGCTGGTCGGTCGGGCATACCCGACCAGTCGGTCGGACTAGCTAGCACCAGGAGCAGCTGAACCGACTTAGGCGACTCGTCCACCCAAGAGTCGTTGACGACCGAGTGATTGAGCCTCACCGAGTGACCACTCCCGGCCGGTCGACGGGTCCGTATGGAATGACGGCTACATAATAGGACCAGCCCGAGTAGCCGCACTGTCTAAGTCGTTTAATTATGATCAGACTCTCTCAAATACAGCAAGATCTTCCAACTCTTCTCATTATGAGGAAAAGACACTTGTCATAATCATGTCTTTCCAGAGCATCAAACATTAATGAGGATGAAGTGACAGCCTGGACAGACCTTTAGGCGGCTGTGTCAGACCCTCGGGGAGACTAAGATTGCCAGGGAATTATGTCAGAAGATTGACTTTTAATGAAATAAGACAGCCCTGACAAGACAGGGACCTCCCCCTCTCCTATATAAAGCCCCCTTGGTGCTTCAAAGAGGGGATTCCGCTGCTGAAATATTTCCTCTTCATCTTCTGCTACTTGTCCCCACTTGGGGTCCGACTCCGACTCAACTCTGTCCTGTTAGCCTTTGATCCCGACCCCGAGCCACACGCCATTGCAGCTCGTCCGTCTGACCGGGTCATCTCGGTCCGATCAAGTCATCTGAGTGAAAGTCCTCTCCGCTTGTTGACAAGATCAATGTATTTTCATAATACCCCCGCCCGCCCGTCACAGTTGGCTGCATCACGATGCTATCGGGGACTATCGTTGCCGAACGGAAGGGGATAGAGAAGGGGAAGGGAAAGTTATCACAGAAGAGGAGGATCTAGCTAGCTTACTGAGGGAGAAACCACAATACAGGATCGGGATCTAGGTTACTCCGAGAAATACAATACTATAGTAAAAAGACACAAGTCCAAGTGAAAGGTAATGATAAAAAAAAATAAAAATCAATCACAAATAATGATAGTTTTAAAATCGATCCCGATATTTAAAAAAAATAACAACAAATGTTTACTGCTTTGTGCTTTTACGGTCCTTGAAATTCTAATGGATATTTATTTTACAACTAAATTTTATTTTGTTTATTAATTCCATTAGTAAAGTGAAAAATTGGGCAACTTACCCTAAACTCCCTAATATCACACTCAACTTGCCCCCACGGGCATAGCTGAGATGATAAGGGATCGGTAGATTATCACTAGAGGTCTTGGATTCGAACCACGAGGCTAGTGGGATGTAAATCTCTGCACCCTGTGTAAAAAGTCTCTCCCCCCCCTCTTTTGTCTTCTCAGTCACCGTGATTTACCTCCTACATATTGGTCCTGGGACGAGGGCGCTGGGGGCGAGCGTTTCACTTTTTGTCACCCTAATATCACACTCAACTTCCTCCTCAATTACTATATCAGAGAAAATTCATTTCCTCCCTGCATGCAAAATTTTATTTGTTTCAACACCCTAATACATATTAATTTACCTAATTACCCTTATTTTTTAGGTAAAAAAGTCTAAAATAAGGTATAACTAGTGTAATACCCGTGCGATGCACGGGAATCTTACACAATTAAAATAATATTTAGTCATAATATATATATGACAATTTTATGCTCATTCTTCCCTTTAGCAGCTTCTATGTAATGAATTATGTTTTATGAGAGCAAAATGTTTCCTTGTAGTTCCTTCAATGGATAGGAGCAAAATCCTAATATGCAGAATGTTAATTTCTTTCAAATTAAATTCCTGAAGAAGAAATCTCTCAATATATAAATATCACTATATATTATGTTTGATTAAGTGGACACCAAATCGAACATGACTGACTACTCAGGTTTGGTTGGAAGACTTCAGCTTTCTTTACCCTCACCTCAATACGGTGGGCAGGAAAATTGAAAGATCCAAGTCTTCTGTGACTATCAATCCTACCACTTTGAACAGTAACAAAAATTCAAAAACAACAAAGGGATCAATCATTTATCAATGAAGTTCTTGATTAAGATGATTAATAATGCGCAGAATATTTCTGACAGTTTCAAGACTTCTCATAAAAATGACTCAATTTTTTTTCTTTGGTTAACAAAGATAGTTGTTTGCCCATGACTTTCAATTCTTCAGCCGTTACTCCTGCAAGTGAATTAGAAGCAAGTAATTAATCTTCAGCTATTCGAGTCAAGTTCAGCAAGAGATGAAGCTTACTGCATCTTTGACACCGGTTGTGCATGCATGCCTTCGAGGTGGAAGCTGATGATGAGGTGTTCACTGCAGCAAGGGTAAGACAGAAATCAAACCAACAGATAATATATCGGAAAGTCGATATCTTCATATCGGTAACTCAATCATAATCATCCCTAAATTGTCTTTTTTAAAGTGACTTGAGTTCAGATTTTGTAACATGCAAAATGAAATTTTCTATGGATCACGCCAGTTTTTCATCAAAAGAAGAGCAGAAGTAAAACCATTTCAATTATTTGGCTGTCATTCTCAATATAATTGGTACATATTAGTTTTCAATATGTTAATAGGTCAATTCTGCAAAATGAAACCAAACCAAATAAGAAACTCTGATTGATTGGTATATTTATGCATATGTTCATCAAGAGATTTAGCAATCAACAGTTTGGGACGGCAAAAAAAATTCGAGCCTTTTGTACTGGAATTTTGCACAGGCAAGCAATGAAATGAGATTGGATGCATACATGGCCACCAAAGTGTGAATCATTATGTGCTAAGTCTAATGCTCATGGAAGTCCCTAGTATAAATCAAATTTGTAAACTGAATCAAAGAATATTTATTAACACGGCAACATGCTTTCTAGGCTTGCAAATGATTGAGTTGAGAAAAGGAACAGATAATCCAAACTTGTGTCAATTAAAAATTAACTATATAAGCTCATGTAAAACTTTGCAAAGCTTCTGCTAAGAATACTAACAGCACACGCCAATTGTCAAGTTTATCAAAGCTATAAATACTGATGATAGATTGTTGAAAAAAATTGTTTGTTGGATCAATAAAGAATGCAGAGATTCTAGATAATATGCACTTTAGTAAGCAGTACATGTATTACTTGCCTTCATCCTAAGAAAAATAAGTCATTCCTGCTGCTAAAACATCTGGAATACTAACATGGACGTGTGAGTTACTATAAAAATATTTTAAGAAATAAAATAATATCCGAGGACAATTAAGTTTAGTAAATAGAAGATAAAATGAGAGAAAATAAAATGTTGATTTGAATATGTTGAAATGGTGTGTAGCAGATTTTCTAGTTGGAGTTGAACCGATTAGTGTGCAACGTATAAGGGATGAAATAAAAAAATCTTTCATAGAGATAAACGGAGGATAATATTCTTAAAACTGACCCCAATTAGTTGGCATAAGTAAAACTTTACGATGATGAGCACAAAAAATCTGACCCATGCAAAAAAAACCTTATGATTGATAAACAAATTAGTTAAGCAATGGGTAATAAGATTGGACATGGCATAAAAATTGATGAGGGAAAAATAATGCAAATGTTGATTCTCATACAAATCAGTACCTTATTCCACTACCAGTTTGCATGACTAACAATCCTCCGTTGTCAAAATTGTTAAGCCCCTCAAACTGCTCTACTGTCCACTTGTACCATCTCATTAGAAACACTCTCAATGTCAGACCATGTGAAACAATTACCAAGTTCACATTTGGCGATCTTTCACCTGGTGGCTGAAAGCGACGAATGTCAATATCTGCCTTCAGGGTTTCCCTAAAGCCTGTAGCAGTAATACTGCATAAATACGAAGCTATGTAACTTAGAGAAATAGGTTAATTGAGATAGAACATATCTCAACTTATTCTCTTAATCAAAAGGATTCAATCAGGGATTCAGGCAGACCACGTACCTGTAATTCGGTAATAGACATCTGCAGCTGATTCACCATCAGGAAACCGATAGAAAAAACGACCATAACGGCGACAGACTTCTTCATCTAAAAGTATCTATCAAAAGAAATCCTTATCGAATCAAGATTATTGGCACGACTCTTTTTCAGTTTGAAAATCAATAACCAAACTTTTTTATGACTTCCAAAACCAAACACCAAGCACCATTAATTAGAAAATTATGAAAATTAAACCTAAACACCAAACACAAACGGTTGCATAAGTCAAATTATGAAAATTTAGAGTCTAGTAGTTAAATAACAAAAGTAGGATGTTGTTAAATGAATTAGATTCAACGAATACATACCTTAACATCTCAAATTGTTGAAAATTTCTCTATAAACAACATTAATTGTGCAATTTTTTGAAAGTCCTTCATGATTCCGAATAAGAACCTTTAAACCTCTTTTGCTTTTAACTCTTGAAAAGGCTACATATAGTTGTCCATGTGTAAATACAACCCTTGGTAAGTATAACCCAACAGAAGATAGAGTTTGACCTTGAGACTTATTAATTGTCATAGCAAAAGAAACTATCAAAGGGAATTGTCTTCTTTGAAATTTAATAGGAATGACATCATTGCTTGGTACCATAGTCATTCTTGGAATCAAAGCAATCTGTTCGATTCTATTCCCTGTAAGAACTTCACATTCTATAACATGATTTCCCAATCTTCTAATTTGTAGTCGTGTCCCATTGCAAAGGTCATTTGATTGGTCTATGTTTCTTAAAAGAATCACTGGAACTCCTATCTTAAGAATGAGTTTATGTGGAGGCAAACCTGAACAATTTATGCCATTCAACATCTCTGGACCCAAGGCATCTAATTCGCTTTCTAAATTGCCCTCTTCCAAGCAAATTGAGTCTGAAATCAAATAAATCTTTTCATCTCCTGGAATCAGGGACATCAGATAAGTGTTAACTTCATGGACAATGTCTAATGTAGGAGCTAAAATGGTCCTATCTTTGAAGTAATCTCTAGATGAAAAGTTTTGAATGAGGTTAGGATAAACAAAATTAATTAACAGATCAAATGCTTCTTCAGAATCAGGAATTACTATATAAGATGGCAGTTGAATCTCAGACTCCCCATCAGTGCTGTCTCCAATGAATCCATCACCAACTTTCAATAACCATTCACCAAATTCTTTTATTTCATATTGATTTGAATTATTCGCTGCTATAGAAAGTCTCATGTTTGTTGTCAGGTGCAAAATATGACAATGTTGCCAAAGATATGAAGAATTAATTGTCGCATGAACTACATCTTGTCTTGATCCCTTTGGTATAACTGGCAATATTTGTCTAAAATCACCTCCTAATACAACAACCAATCCTCCAAAAGGTAAGTTTGGGTTGTATGATGGACTATACCTGAGAATATCCCTGAGGCATTTGTCTAAAGCTTCATAGCAATACTTGCTGACCATTGGAGCTTCATCCCAAATTATCAACTTGGTCTTGCTTAATAATTTTTCATGAGGGGTACCTTGTTTGATATAACATGATGAATCTTCATTTATATTCAATGGTATCTTGAATCTTGAATGGGCAGTCCTGCCATGTGGAAGAAGTAAGGATGCAATACCGCTAGAGGCCACGTTCAAGACAATGTCTCCTTTGGAACGGATTGCTGCCGATAATAAATTCCAAATGAATGTTTTCCCTGTTCCACCATGTCCATATAAAAAGAAAAATCCACCTCTGTTTCTATAGACAGCTTGGATAATTTGTTCATATGCAACCTTTTGTTCATCCGTTATTGTCTTCAACATGTTATTTAGAGTCCCAGTTAATGCATTTCTATCAAAATTCAACTCTTCATGTATCAACCTGTTATGAAAGTAGGAAAAATTAGATTGAGAATGTATTTATATTAAAATTAAACTCGTAATGTAACAACCTGTCGTGAAAATGGGAAAAATCATATTCAGATGGTATTGGCATTGGTGGGTATTCTTTCAATGATTTTCCACTTGATTGCATTATCTCCTCTATATCACCCAGTGCTATGTTTTTCACCTCATCATCTGTTAGAATTAAATCTGCACAAAATAATAACAACAATAGTGTTAATATGCATTAGAGTTATGAAAAAGGTTGTTTATTATAATGTTTCTTACCATTAATGTCCAACATGCATCTTTGCCTATATAGAATATCGTCTGAAAGTTCCATCCAACAACTCTCCCAAACATGTTCTGGTCTTGAAATATTGTTGGAAATTAAAAGTATTGCAAAAAGTCTTCTTACATATGTAGCTGATGCCCAAGAGCTAGCTTCTTTAATTGCATCTACAAATTCTTTATCATCTTGTAACAAACCAAGGGCAAAGCATGCATCTTTGAAAGAATCATAGGTCTTGCCTTCAACAGTTCTAATATCACTATAGCTCATGCATCCTTTTTGAATATTTAGGAGTAGCCTAAGATAATAATCTTCTCCATTTCCTACAGGCACATGAGTTAGTCTCCCAATAGAAAACCCTTGTTTTCGAGGCATCCACTTTGAACAATCTTCTTTCCAAACAAACTTGGTTGGAAACTCTGAATATGTTAGACTCCTTGCATAATCAAAAGTTCTGTTTGCTTCCATCCAACCTAAAAACATTGTTTGCCGATCTGCTGCTTTGTTAACTACATCTTGAATAGATGTAGAGTCTTTATAAATCACAGGTTGGTCATTTTGAAGATGAAATGTGAGTCTTATGACAGCGGGCTCCTTTATTTGAATTTCAAATCCAAATATTCTCCATGTAGCCTCGCATGCTGATATATATCTGCAATCATAGTAATTGCGAATTTCATCAACAACTTGACTTGTTTGATTAGTATTAGCTCCATTAGATATAGTGGCAGTCACCCGATCATTTCCTTTGTGAATATACTTGAACAAATATTTGATTGAGCTTGTTTGACATGTGTACTCAACATTGATATGACAACCATACTTTAAGAGTAAGCTTGCATTATAAGGAACGATGTATGAGTAGTCTAGGATGCAATTCTTTTTTTGTATTGTTCTCCCATTATCTCTTCTTCTATATCTTGGGAAGCCACCATCATCAATAATAGTTTTTTGCCTGAATTCCTTTGGGTAGTGTTTTACACATCTACCATTTTTCATGCATGGAGAGTTTGTATTATGGAAACCACAAGGCCCGTGAACCATGAATTTTTCGACCGCAGTAAATAATTTTGGTTGCTCATGTTGATCCGGAATTTCAGTTGAAATACACCGATCAATGTCATCTGGAGTTTGAGGCTTAAATTCAGGATGCATAAATAGAAGTATATGTGTGTGTGGAAGTCCTCGTTTTTGAAACTCCACTGTACATACATCTGAAAATAAAAAACATGAATATTATGTGCATGATTTTATGTATCAGTGAGTTTAGAGGAAAAAAAGTGAGAAATGAAAAAGATTAAAAATCAACTTACATCCTAATATTTTGCCAAATATATTCCCATCCTTTAAATCCTTGATTAAGGCATCAAGTTTAATTTTGAAGACTCTACATAGAATATCTGGACGATCTTCTGGGTTTAATAACCTTTTCTTGACAAATCTTCTAATTTCTTTCCAATCTGGATTACATGTCATGGTAATAAAATAGCTTGGATATCCTGCATATTTACAAATCGCAAATGCATCCTTGCAATTGTTGAACATATATCGAGGACCTCCAGTAAATGAACTTGGTAGAATAATTCTTTGTCCCGTTGCTGCAGCATCTAGCTCCCCTCGTAAAAGGCACTCATGCAAGCCTTTGTAGTTATGAATTCTTAATTTTGGTTGGTTGAACCGAAAATACCTTAGTTTCTCAGATTCAACTATTGTGTATGCATCGATCATGAATTGTTGAAAAAGTCTCTTTGATTGCATTAATAAACAGGAGATTCATCAAATCTATCATGTATTCTATAAGCAAAAAATTCTCTCAGACTTATTGTTGACCTCTTCTTATTAGCTCTACCTGACACTGAATTAGCTGTAGGAATGTCAGGTCTGAAACCATCTTTCCCATATGGAAAAAGCAAAGGATATTGCATAGGTAGATACATTGGATGTAGGACATCCAATCGCTGCAGCCTTTTAGATTTCGTTTCGACAATAATGTCTCTTTCTCCACCAAGTTGATCAATATCTCCAACAATTAAAGCAGCCACTTCAGAAGCAGATGGCAAATTATAAGTTCTACCATCTTTGTGTCTTTTTCTTATCAACTTTAACTTTAGTTCTGAGAAATCTCCACTTTCGTATCTATCTCTTGCATATCTGAATGACTTTGCAAGTGTGTTGTGTCTGTCAATCATGTTCTTCAAGATTGAGACAATTTCATAATCTTCATTTTGTATCTCATGCATATTCCTGTATATAATGCAAATGAATAACATGTAATATAGGGGTTTAAAAAACTTAATAGATAGGAGAATACAACTCAGCTATATAGAAATGACATAAAAAAGAATAGTTTCAAGTGCAGAGATTTACCTGACAGTGTGTAGTCTATTATTAAGCTCATTTTCTGTGTCATAGATGTAAAGTTGAGCAAACTTTGGTTTCAGATTATCTGGTGGAAGCAAACTGCCAATACTATGATAATTTTGGCCACCAAGAAGAAAAATTGGTGGAGCCGTTCCATTGTTTATTTGACGATCAACTTTTCCAGCCATAGAGGTGAAACTAAACATGCCATTGAAAGCTCTGATATTCTTTAAAAAATATTTGCTTCTATTATCTGTATTGCTATGGAGATCTTGTAAGACTTGTGGTGGTTTGGACAGTAATGGAAGTTTGACTTTACCTTCCATGCAACAGAGAGAAAACCTTGGCCGTAAGAGATTCTTACTTTTTGCCAGTTGTTCATTGGACCACATCATTGCTTTGCAGAATTGGCATTCATGAATAGGGTATCCAATGTCCCAAGTATCTACAAAATGAAGATATAACGTTGTAAGTAACATATAATTTGCAATCATGGTTATAAAACTTGTTGACAATAATTAAAAAAAAGTTACCATTATCATGTTCTTGATCAGAAAATACTGCAATAGACAAATGACCCAAATCTCATTAGGGGTTAATGCTGATAAGGCTTTTATAGTCATTTATGTAAATAGTAAGAAATGTTGTTGCGTTTAATGTATGTTATCAATATACATAATGTATAAGTTGATGTGAAATTTACCTGCCACATTTGGTTCAAATTGTAAAGCATAGTCATATAATTCTGCTTCCAAATGGGAATCATCAAAGGAATTATCAACTGCAAAAGTAAAATGTTGTAGGTTGAAAAACATACATGAAACAGGTTTTAATCAAGCATACTTATTAATTGCTAGATTAAAATGTGAGAAACAGAACCTTCATAATCGGCTAATGGATTTGCGTGATTGAATTCTAAAACCTCTGAGTTATCTAAAACTTTTGGAACATTATGATCTAATACATCGGAATCCTTTAGAAGTTCAGATGGATGTTTGCAAATTGACTTGATAACCTTTGAACTTTGAATGACATGCTTCCCTGATTTTAGTAGATATCTGATATGATTTAAGACAAAAAAGATTTGTAAGGGAAATTGATGTATAAGTTATATTTGACATGATAAAAAACATAAAGAATGAATGACGGTAAGTAATTACTTTTGATGTAATGGCGAAGCTTTGTGGACTGACTTGTGATGGAAATGGATTTTCTAGGATGTCTCTAGTAGGTAAATTTGTGAATTTCATTTCTATCTGTTTGGCCTAAAAAACAAATGTAAAACTCAATAAACATTTGATGTCAGTAGTATATGAATTAATGATGATAACAATATAGACTATCGATACAAAAAGATCATTGAAATGTAGAACTCACAATTAGTTAAATTTGAAAATGGAGTTCTATTGATATTGGAGTGAACTAATTGCCTTGAGTTCCTTTTAACATGTACATCCGGAATTGTAGTTGGTGTACATTCGGTGAAGATGTTTTCGTCGCCATATATAATGCTGCTCCGTGTGAAAGGAATATGCTCAGTTGAATGTCCTGCAGAAGAGCCTAAATGCATAGAGAAATGATAATTTAATATGTGTGAAGTAATAATTCGATAATGTTAAATGATATTAAGTGAAATTTAAAATTGTGTCAGGCATATAAGGGAAGANCACAACAGATTGCTGGATCACATGGTATATAATCCACCGTGTAATTTCCCTCCATCTCTCAATTCATTTTCATCACTTCCAATGTATGTCATTATTTCAGGGTAATGATATGGATTCGTCAAGGGGAATTCTTTCTGGAACAGTGGATCGCTTCAAGCTGGTAAGCAAGCACAAAAATTTATTAACTTCAGTGACAATATCCAAAATTCCAAGCTCCTTTTTGTGTGTTAGGTTTTCGAAACTAAATCAAGCCGTCGAACGGCGACCCTAATTGCCTCCTTTGTGGCTCTCTTCTTGCTCATCTATTTCCTGACCAAATGAGTTGCTGCCAGAGTCTGTCTGGAGTATGAAAGCACATCTGCAATGCCATATATAGTTTTGTGCAATATCATCTACAAACATGTCAAAATGCAAGATTTAGTTGCTGTTCATGGAGTGTGCTTATCGTTAACTGTGGCTAAGATGGTGCACTGTGTATGCTCCTATGGTGTCACATAATAGCTAAAACTGCTTTAAATGGTGTGCTTAAGATTTGCATTCTTGATAATCTACTTGGGGTCCTTGCACGTAGAATATATGCATGTTCCTTTATAGGATGGAACTAAAGCATCACCAAGTATTTTTGTTATGAGGCTTTAAATGTTACTATGGTTGTGTTTATAGATTG
This sequence comes from Boesenbergia rotunda, assembly GCA_024364735.1. NCBI lineage: Eukaryota > Viridiplantae > Streptophyta > Magnoliopsida > Zingiberales > Zingiberaceae > Boesenbergia > Boesenbergia rotunda. The sequence continues at coordinate 142,237 of JAGFNQ010002059.1, read as the reverse complement.
ACTCTGAGCTCATTGTGTTTGTGCACTTGGGTAAGTACTACTTCTTGGCTAGCTCGATCATATTCCAATATGCTTCCAAACTTTCACAACCCTATAACTAATCATTTTAGTGAACACTTTTTTAAGGGTGAGAGAGAGAGAGAGAGAGATAAAACTCTAAATGATTAAATCCTAAATTAAAAAAAAACAAACTGTTAACAGAGACACACTTAAGCGGTTAATATTTTTAGGTTTGTCGTTTTAGAAGAAAATCTTTGTAGTGCATTATAGTTAGGATCCGTAATGTAATCGGTTTAATTTTATAATGTAATCGGTTTAATTTTATAAAAGTTTTTCATTTATCATGATAAATTAAGAAATGTTTATGGAAACACATTTGAACATGCAATATTTTTAGGTTTGTTTTTTTATTGTAGGAAAATTTTTATAGTACCTTGTAATTACGATCCGAATTTTAGATGTCTGATTAATTTGTTTTTTTGGAATAAGTAAAGGGGAGTCTACTAGTAGAGGCAACGTCATAAAATTTTGCATTGACGTTACTGTTATCGAGATCTGAGCTTTCAATTCGCCATTCACATAGATGAACAGCTAAACCCTTTGGAGTTACGATCCAACGGAAGGATGCAATAGCAGAAAGATAATTAATTATTATTTTAAATATTTATAATTTGGTTTTCAGATATGATATAGTTTATAAAAAAAAATCTTTAAATGGGACGTGAATCCTGGGATATTTGATTTCTGGACTGTCCGCCGTGAGCTCTTCTTGATTTACCTTGACGGCCGATTAAAAACTTTCATGGAACCAGACCGGTCGCCCAAGATTCATTATTATTCAATCTCATTAATCACTTAAGATGAACAACTAAGTGAACAACTAGTATATATATGTTATGTTAATGCGATAGATGGATAATTAATATGTAGGTGTTTTCATCTTGAGATTCGAATATCAAAATTTGATAAAATCAATATATTTATTCTCCTCGTGCGCTAGTCATAACATCCAAATTGATAACTTTCTCTGTATTGATCCTAGCTAAGATGAAATGATGAAGATGTTAAAACCAACTAATCATTTTTTTGTTGATCCCTAACCTTAGGATTAGACGTCGCATGATGGAATGCAACCTTCGCATAGAACAAGCAGTAGAGGCGTCCTTTCTTCATCCTACCAATGGGTTCAAAATACAGGGCGTTTATTGCATTAGCTGATGGAATATGTAGCTCTCTCTTTCTTATGTAAGCTCCTATGGATTGGCTCGGTTAGTAAGACGTCTAACTATTTGTATCAAAGATTTTAAGTTTGAGAGTCGTCAGTCATACACGAGATAAAAACCTAGTCTGCTGGCTTAAATCCTCTCGGTCCTAGGCGCTTTATCCTACCAGTAAAATCGTAATTTATCCCCTCTGGATATTTATGGGGCCGGGACTAGGGAATCGCTAAGGTGACGATTCCATCTTTTTGCATCTCTCCTTATATAATTTTTTTTCTAAAAAGAATATTAAATTTATGTCTGAATCTTGTAGTCATGCTGTCTTATGTAAAAGAAAATATTATTAATATTTAATATACAAATAATAAAATTAGTTATTTTTAAATTTGACAGGTAATAAAGTTTTGATACATGTATATCCGCGTGACCGCGTCCCGTCAACCTATTCTATGGCCAACATATAATGGTGTATAGTTCAGATAAATATAATGATACTTTGAATTAATGTTCAATAGTCTCAAAACAATATATAGTTGCGAATAACGGGAAGAATGTCTTTTTTGAATTCCTTTTTCATTAATCTTTAATATGTCATAGTTTTTGGACAGCATGTGTTGGTATCTCATACTTGTAATGTCATGAATCATTAATTGCATTTTATTATGATTAGATAACTCCTCTCGAGCAATGAGGGCAGACGATGGACTAGCTAAATGTTCAATCGGCCCATACAAATAAGATTCGTATGTGATTATATCAATTGTAATAATTTGAAATAAAATCATATATATATATATATATATATATATATATATATATATATATATATATATATATATATATGATCCGGTCGGGAGTTAGTCTGATTTGGTAGGGAGCCCGATCGTGTGAGGGGCTCGGTCGGATAAGGACAGTCGGGCGCATAGGGTGTTAACCTAGCCTGTTGAAGGCACTTGGGGTTACGCGGATCTGATCCTACAGGCCACAGCCAGTCGGATGGTCCCGGTCGGCAGAACCCGACCGAGAAGGTTCAGTCGGATGGGCGGAAAACACGACCCCCTTTCGAAAGGAGCGGAGTAGTTGAGATCCGGACGGATAGTCCCGGTCGGGAGTGCCCGACAGGGGCAAATGGTCCCGGTCGGGAATGCCTGACCGGACGGATCAATCATCCTGCCCTTCAAATCACTCACCCCTCCGAATGACTCATGGCATGTATCCAGCTGGTATGTCGGGCTTACCCGACCAGTACTCGGTCGGACTGGCTGGCACCAGGAGCGGCTGAACCGACTCAGGCGACTCGTCCACCCAAGAGCCATTGATGGCCGAGTAACTGAGCCTCTCCGGGTGACCACTCCCGGTCGGTCGGATGGGTCCGTATGGAGTCACGGCTACATAATAAGACCAGCCCGAGTGACCGCACTGTCTGAGTCATTTAATTATGATCAAACTCTCTCAAATACAGCAAGATCTTCCAACTCTTCTCACTATGAGGAAAAGATACTTGTCATAATCATGTCTTTCCAGAGCATGAGACATTAATGAGGATGGAAGTGACAGCCTAGACAGACCTTTAGGCAATTGTGCTAGACCCTCGGGAAGACTAAGGTTGCCAGGGAATTATGTCAGAAGATTGACTTTTAATGAGATAAGACAGACCCGACAAGACAGGGACCTCCTCCTCCCTTATATAAAGTCCCCTTGGTGTTTTAGTGAGGGAATTCCGCTGCTGAAACATTTCTCTTCATCTTTTGCTGTCTGTCCCCACTTGGGGTCCGACTCTGACTCAATTCTGTTCTGCTAGCCTTTGATATCCCGATCCCGACCCACACGTCACTGCAACTCGTCCGTCTGATCGGGTCATCTCGGTCCGATCAAGTCATCTGAGTGAAAATCCTCTCCGCTTGTCGACAGGATCAATGTACTTTTATAATACCCCCGCCCGCCGATGCCGTCACAGTTGGCTGCATCACGATGCTATCGGGGCCTATCGTTGCCGAACGGAAGGGGAAAGAGAAGGGGAAGGGAAAGTTATCACACAAGAGGAGGATCTAGCTAGCTTACTGAGGGAGAAACCACAATACAGGATCGGGATCTAGGTTACCCCGAGAAATACAATACTATAGTAAAAAGACACAAGTCCAAGTGAAAGGTAATGATAAAAAAAATTAAAAATCAATCACAAATAATGATAGTTTTAAAATCGATCCCGATATTTAAAAAAACATAACAACAAATGTTTACTGCTTTGTGCTTTTACGGTCCTTGAAATTCTAATGGATATTTATTTTACAACTAAATTTTATTATGTTTGTTAATTCCATTAGTAAAGTGAAAAATTGGGCAACTTGCCCTAAACTCCCTAAATCACACTCAACTTGCCCTCACGGGCATATCTGAGATGGCAAAGGGTTGGTAGATTGTCATTAGAGGTCTTGGGTTCGAACCACGAGGCTAGTGAGGTGTAAATCTCTGCACCCTGTGTAAAAAGTATCTCCCTCCAATCTCTTGCCTTCTCAGTCACTATGATTTACCTCCTCCGTATTGGTCCTGGGTCTCAGTCACCGTGATTTACTTCCTTCATATTGGTCCTGGGGCGGGGGCGCGTATTGGTCATGGGTCTCAGTCACTGTGATTTACTTCCTTCGTATTGGTTTTGGGGCGGGGGCGCTGGGGCGAGCATTTCACTTTTTGTCACCCTAATATCACACGCAACTTCCTCCTCAATTTAACTTTTTGTCACCCTAATATCACACTCAACTTCCTCCTCAATTACTATATCAGAGAAAATTCATTTCCACCCTGCATGCAAAATTTTATTTGTTTCAACACCCTATTACATATTAATTTACCTAATTACCCTTATTTTTTAGGTAAAAAAGTCTAAAATAAGATATAATTCCTCCTAAATTCAAAATTATTTAACTAAAATCTAGTGTATTTTCTATCAAATTGAGTACGACTCAATCGATTCATCCTAAGTCAATCGATTGATATAAACTTCCAATTAGGTGGAAAAAGAGTTGTGCTCAATTTGATAGAAAGTACACTAAATTCTAATTTAAATGTGCTGAATTTAGTAAGAATTATATCTATTTTTAAACTTTTATATCTATAAAAAAATAATGGTTATGTTCTCTTGCGACAAATACAACCGATCAATTCCAAATTATCAGAGCTCCCCAATCGATTGCCAACAACTATGATCAATTCTTGATCAATTGAGTTTGAAAAAGAGTCGTATTCAATTTGATAGAAAATATACTAGATTCTAATTAAATGGTATTGAATTTAGAAGAAATTATACCATATTTTAGATTTTTTATACCTAAAAAATTGAAGGTAATTAAGTAAATTGATATGTATTAAGGAGTTGAAGCAAATAAAATTTTACATGCAAAGAATGGAAGAAATAACAATATCCTATATCTCGCTTAATTATTATTATTATTATTGACATAGAGACTCACAATAAAATTTAAAATATAATTGAGGATTTAAAGGTAATTTACTGAAAGATTAACGTCCCACATTATTTGTCACTTGTTATTTTGTGATAATTTTAAAAATAAATTACTAGTCAAATTTTATTTTAATCGTTAATTAGATCATAAATTAGAGTAAATGTAACAAATTAACTATAGAAATTACTAATTAATATTATTTTGGTTGCTAATTAGTGAATTTAGGTTGTTATTAATAAAAATCATATTTAATCTATTTAAATTTGTGACAGAAATTTAATTTCGTCACTAAATTAGTGATGGAAAAAAAATTCCGTCACTAATTTAGCAAATTTAGGATTCCTTAGCTCGATTTTTTCTCTATCTCACCGATCTCTCTCCTCTCCCTATGATCATCATCGTCATCCTCTCTAGCACACATTATGTTCCCCGGAACATAGGTAACCCTCTCCCCTCTCTTTTCTCATTCCTGTCAGTTGCAAGGCAAAGCGCAACCTCAGCCATGGCATCAGCCTTGGTTGTGAGCTTGGCTGACCACAATTAAGCTCACGGACTCAGACCTTGTTGCGAGTTTGGTCACCCCACGAGTGACCTCAGCCTCGTTGGTCGAGAGCTTAGCCGACCTCAAGCTTGGTCGGTCGTGGCCTCAGCGACCCCTGGTCGCGAGCTCGGCTGGCCAAGAGCTTGGTATTTATTAGGGGTGCATGAAACTCTAGAAATGACTGTTGTTTGTCATACTTATATTTGATTGTTGACTTCGTAATATTGTTTGTGTAAACTTCTCTATTTGACATTGTTTGTGTGGACTTTGGTGTTTTCTTAATTTAGAGATAATTAGGTAGCTTCTTTATGCACTGGTTTTTCATATTTATAATGAATAGTTATTTCTTGATGGTAATTTAATGATTTAATTAAGCTTAAATTTAAACTATATGTATCTTAGTTTTACACAATTAATAATGTTGCAAATTGATGTATCCTTAGGCTATAATGCATATGAATAAGACTTAGATTGATAACAGATTAGAAAATGAACTTAGCATTGAAGAATATTTTAATAGAGTTGAAGAATTTGTAAACATCGCTAAGCATCATCCAAACTATATATATGAATGGTGACCAACTAGGTTGTCCATGTAATCATTAAGAATATAGAAATACAACTTTCTAGATGTGGATATCTTGAAAATATATCTAGGTAGAAATAGTTTTATTCTACATTACTACAACTTGTATTGTCATGGAAACCTTATTTATTTGAGTCAATTAGGCATTTTGTTATTTCATCATCTGATGCTCGAGAGGAATTATCATCTAATGATAATGCAATATAATCAATAGTTTACGACGCGATAAATGTGATCGATCATTTCAATATAAATGAAATATCAATAGCTAAAGTTCATAAACTATATGACATGTTAAAATCTAGTGGAAGAAAAGTGGGGGAAGAACAGTATAAAGAAATTGGTTATGCGGTTAGGTTTGTCTGTGGAAAAAATTGATTATTGTATAAATAACTACATGATCTTTTAGAATGAAGACAATTAACTTATTGAATACAAAATATGTAATCACCCACGTTATAAACAGCATAGTTTCATATCAGGGAAGAAGAATTTACCATGGAAAGTTAAGTATTGCTTCTCTTTAACTGTTAGACCTTAACGCTTGTATGCATTTGCCAACAACAGCAAGCCACATGAGGTAGCATCATGACCCCTCCATAACATAAGAGTCTACTCTAGTTTCTATGTTAATTGTTTTAAATTTCATGTAGCACAACGTGATTCACAGACATTTACCTATAATTTAGGTATTTATGTAAAAGGATTTATTAACAATGCTATTATTGAATTTTATTACTATGATAGATTTACCGAAATCATTGAGATTGAATATCCTGCTTTACCCATAAAAAAGTATGTATTATTCAAATATTCATGGAATGATCTGACTCCAAGAACAGATACCAGAATACATGTAAACTATAATTTAATCGAGGGTTATGCAAATAAAAGATTCAATAAGTTTGAACCTTTTATTTTCACGATATAAGATGGTCAAGTTTTCTATCTTGAATACCCAATGAAGAGAAGAATATATAGTGAGAATGGTTAGTAGTTTATTGACTGATGTCTCACTCAGCCATAGAAATGCATGTTGAACTCCATCACGACTTAAAACATGATGCATTTCAAAATAAGGAAGTTGAGATACATTTAGTTGATATACAAATTCAATCCACATCCCAATTATTTATAAATGTCAATGTCACTTATGAGAAAAATATGAGAGAGATGTCAAGCAATGAGGAGTTTGATGTACTAAAGTCTAGAGATGAAGATTTATTAATTGTTAATGTTAATGATTCAAATTGTAATGATGAATAAATTTTAGGATTGAGTTAATGATTCAATTATGAATATGCTTGTTATTTACATATAAATCTCACTAGTTCTATCATGTAAGACATTATTTTGATTTGATTATTGTTTGGCATGTGCATGTGTTATAATGTTATTTTGTAGATAGAATCATGTCAGATGTTGCTGCACACGGTGACCAAATTATTCTGAGAATTGTGGGGGATTGATAAGTATTGATGGTATCAATAATTCCAATTCATCTAATCTTTTATTGATTATTTTGGAAAATAATTTTTTTGATGTAGTTTTACTCGATGGTCATAATGTAGCTTCTTATATAAGCGATAAATTTACAAAGCATCTTATGGTACTACGTACATGGAAACATGTAACCCTAAATCTTAAAGATTTTTATTATCAGGAATTCTTGGTATGTAATTTTAATATTATTGATATTGAATAATATAATATTTTTATACTAATTTTCTCAATATTATTGTAGAAAATTATATATTTGGGAGTCGGGACACGAGGCGCAATTTAAAGAAATATGAAATAATTATTATACAAAACTATACAAAGACTTATTATACAAATGATGAAGGAAGGGAGCAAGGTCATCCCATGTACCACATGAGATTTGGGATGTATTGAAGAACACTTGGGCAGTAGAAAATATCAACAAAATGCGTCGACTACTTGAAACAATAGAAATATTGAGGTCGCTGGCCCAAGCGCTAGATCCACAAAGCATAAAGGCGAATCACGATCTATTATAGAGCATGCAATAGATTTGGTAAGTTTATTATAAAGTTATATTAAAATGTGTTTATTATTAATGAACTTGTATAATTTATTTTATAAGAACATATTATGTATTCAGATTGATACTTTACAGAGACGTCCAATTTGTTAGGAGGTATTTCACAGTATACATAAAAAAAGGATAACTCCTTTATCAATGCTCGATTAAAAGCCATATACATAAAAATAAAAATTTTATTACTACTCACATTTAACAATTTCTAGCTTTATTAATTATATATTAGATATTAATAATATTTTTATATGGAATAAAATCACTGATTGAGTTATTCGGACATCTCCACCTACTATAGAGAGAGAGGAGTTACAGACTCTATCAAATAATGTACTAGATGACATATATTATGATGTTATCGGTGGAAGGAAAAATAACTCCCTCTACGACCTTTGCTCCCAGGTAAAAGTCATATATGATCAATCGTGTGATGACTCCTAGGCTCAAGGATCATTCCAATTCTTCTTTGTCTACTGAAGTGCAAACGTTAAGACAAGAAAATTAAGAATTGAAGGATCGAGCCGTAACATTAGAATAGTCTCAAGTCAATAGTGAGCAGCAGATGAAAGATCAAGTCAAGACGACGTTAGTAGAGTGACAAATACAAAAATTCATAGATAGATGAGCTTCAAATTTTTAAACGATGCATCGTTTTGACTCACAGAAGACTTAAGACCCGAACACTTTTGATAAATGGCTTTTAAGGTGTGATGACCTTCAACTTAGTTTTTTTATTTATCACTAAAAAAATAAAATAGTTCTCTTAATTTTAAGATCATCTCTAATTGTATTATATCTTTTCAGAAATAATATAGATCAAAAGATCAGCATTTGAAGAATTGGATTAGATATTATATTGAATTCTGATAAGTAGACTAACTTTAGTTTTATATTTTCGTAGTTTAATTTTAGATTTATCTTTAAGAAAGATTATTTCAATCAATTATATTATACTTAGGATATGTTTGTCTTTTAATCCTATGCATTTACTACTGGTTGTGATGAGTTGTGATTTTGTGATATTTTAGTTTGATGTAATGAATTTGAATAACATTAATCACTTGAATCATGTAGGCATCGTGATTGTATTAGTACTGTGAATGTGTTTGTAAATTTGATTTGAATCTATTAGTGTGGTTTATAATTGTATTTAAATATACTAGGAATATATTAGTTATTAGTGTGGATTGTTTGTGTTTGTGAATGTGTTTTATTAAAGATGCGTTGTTGAGTAAATTTATCTATTTATATATCATATAAACCGGGTAAAATCTCTCAAATAAGAGAGGTGTTGTCAAAATTTTAATGAAAATTAACAACGAAATTTTTTTCCTGTTGCTAAATTATAATAATTAGCAATAGAAAATTATTTGCTATCGCTAAATTAATAACAAAAATTATTTTAGCAATGAGAAAAAAATCACAACTATTTTAGGGATGGAAGATAAATTTTCATCGTTAATTTTAGCGATGGAGATTAAATTCGGTTGCTAAATTTAGCGAAAGAATTTTTTTTCCATCGTTAAATAATGTTGACGACTAAATTTATTACGACCGAAAATTTCAGTCGCTAATCAGTATTCTTCTTCGGCTCGGTTCCTCCTTCTGGACGTGATGCTCCCCAAGCTCAGTCCTTCTATAGGTTTTAGATAGCGTACTAACCGTTTAAGCAGAGTTATACTCTCTTATACCAAATATTTGCATATATCACTTTCAACGGTTTATATTTGGGCAACGTGCGACGTGATTTGCAGATAAACTAATTACGTGCTAGAGAAAATCAAATTTATCATAGTGTCTCCTTCACGAGATGATTCCCTCGGTCGCTCAGAAAATTAATTGGGCTGGTCAATAGATAAAGAGTAATAATACATAGAGTAAAAATGAATACCTCAGTGAAAAATTTGACCATCAATCGACAGCATATCCGACGTCCGATCGTTGATCGGACACTACCGACGACTTTCGGCCGCCGCCCCGAACCAAACTATACTCTGGGGGGCACAGTGAATCCGTCGGGGATCGCTACAATTGCAATCTCGTATTATTCACCGTCGATTCGACATGTTCACCATTGTCGGCGATCCTGACGGGCTCACCGTCCTCCCAAGTTATAGTTTGATTCGGGGCGGCGATCGAAGGTAGTCGGTAGTGTCCGATCGACGATTGAACGTCGGACGTGCCGCCGAATTACGGTCAAAATTTTTACTGAGACATTCACCTTCATTATTGTACGTATCATTTCTCATAGATGAAATCTTTTGGATCTTTCGCTGAGAGGCTTTGCTTGTCACATGTTTTTTCTTATTCCTTCTGTGTCATAATTTGGCTCAAAAAATGAGGATTGATGTTAGGCCTCACCTCCACCAATGAATACATATCACATGATCAATTTCTACCTTGCAAGTTTGCATATCTCTTGTACTGTCTCTTCCGCAAAAAACTATCGGAGGAGAAAGCGCAAATCATCCTATCCAAAGCTCTTAATATAGAATGAGGTTTTGTTCGCAATGCTTTTCCTATTGCTGTAGATGGGATGAACGCTAAATTGATGATTGAATATGTTGAATTTTCTGCCGACCACCTTCTCAAAGCCTTAGGCTATGAAAACATGTACAAGATGACCAATCCATTTGATTGGAGTGAGCTCATCTCGTCTACGTTGTATTACTGTATATCATAATAACAATTGAATATATTTTTTTTCAATTGAATACAAGGTACTATCGATTAGCGAACATATATTTTTTAATACAATTTAACTTCTCTTTATTCTGCCTGGTCAGTTGCTTGTTATCAGCAATTCTTTACTTTGTCTGAATGTAAATGTCCAATCTGATAACATCGGTGTTTTCAATTAAGTTAGAAAATATTGAGATGCCTTAATCTTAGTGGTCAAAATTTTAATCCATCTATATTTAATGACTATGTTTTATTTTGATTGTTAATGATAAGTAACAATAAAAAATTAACGGTCTAAATTATTAATAAATCTTTATTTTATAATCGATTTTAAAATAATCATAGATTTTAAAAATCTATCACTAATGATAAAAAAATTGAAAAGAAAAATTAACTACGAAATGTGTTCCATCATTAATATGTGATCGAAAATTTTAAATTTATCTTTACTTAACTACCAAATTTTCTTTTGGTTGTTAATTCAATCATAAATTATAATAAAGGTAAAAAATTAACAATTGAAATTACTAATTGGCAATTATTTTGTAATTAATTTTAAAATTCAGTCACCAAGTAACGGCCGATTTTTAAAATTGATCGCTAATAATAATATAAAAATCAAAATAGAAAAAATTGGAGCCGAAATGTCTTTGCTACGTCATAAATTTGAGATCAAAAATTTTAATAGGTCTTTAATGTAGCCGATTTTAATTGTTTATTTTATGACCGATTTTAAATTCGATTATAAAATAATGATTGATTTTTATAATCGGTAGTTAACGATAAAAAAAATAGAAAAAATAGTGATAGAATGTCTTTACTCTGTCAGTAATTTGTGATCAAAAATTTTAATCGGTATTTATTTAATGACTAAATTTTATAACGGTGGGAAAGTGTGATTCATTTTAATAACGGCAATTTACCAAAAGGCGTACCCAAGAATAGGTATTTACCAAACACAGTATCATGGTTTCATTTTCACCAAAAGGCGCACATAATACTAGTGAACTTTCTCTTATACCCCTCCTGTCATCTACTGTCTTTCTCCTTCTCTCTCTCTCAGTAACAAATTTCGAGACAACTGCAGATACTTTTTCAGACTTTTATTTTAAAATAATATAATATGAAATCGGCGCTGAAAACGTTGTAAGGTAAATATCAAAAAAATATTTCAGTTAACAAATATCTCATCCAACGTGATTTAAAAATATAAATAAATAATTTTTATATTTGATTAATAGAAATTAATATATTAAATAATATTTAATATATATATTAATATATATAAAAAATATTAATAAATATATTAATATCTCATCCCACGATATTTATTAATAAATATATTAATAAATATATATATAAATATATTAATAAATATATTAATATATAAAAAAAATTTAAAAAAAAACTTTAGCTGAAAATTAAAAAAAGAGTGTGTATTGATTTCAGGCCCACGCTGGGCCTGAAATCAATACATTCAGGCCCAGCGTGGGCCTGAAATATTTTTATTTCAGGCCCAGCGTGGGCCTGAAATATTTTTATTTCAGGCCCAGCGTGGGCCTGAAATTTTTTATATCAGGCCCACGTTGGGCCTGAAATATTTTGATTCAGGCCCAACGTGAACTCAAAATTTTTTCTATTTTAAAAATATATTAATATATAAAAAAAACCTATCAAAACACTTAATTTTAGATTCAAACACAGGGCCTGAAATCATCCCAGGAGAATTTGAAGTCAAATAACTTCAAATCGTATAAATAATTAATTTAATAAATAATAATTAAGTATAAAAAAATATTTTTAAAATTAAATTTTTTTTTTGCCCTGGGCCTGAAGTCTAATGACTTCAGGCCCAAGGAGGGCCTGAAGTCTAATGACTTCAGGCCCAAGGGGGGCCTGAAGTCATCAGACTTCAGGCCCTCCATCATTCAAATAAAAAAATATAAAAATTTTTTTATAAAAAGGTTTAATATATAATTACATATTATATATGAGTAGTTTAGGTATATCAGTGAGTTTGGGTGCCGAAACATCTAATAGGAGTGGTCTAGGAGATGAGATTTTAGGTGCCGAAACATCTAATCTTGCTGTATCACCAATGCTATAGGAGTGGTTTAGGTATATCAGTGAGTTTTGAGCAAAACTCACTGATGGACCTACCATATTTGGAATTCTGAAAACCCTATATCAGTGGACAGGGTTGAGCTAGGAGATGAGATTTTGGGTGCCGAAACCTCTAATCTTGTTGTATCACCAATGCTATAGGAGTGGTTTAGGTATATCAGTGAGTTTTGAGCAAAACTCACTGATGGACCTACCATATTTGGAATTCTGAAAACCCTATATCAGTGGACAGGGTTGAGCTAGGAGATGAAATTTTGGGTGCCGAAACCTCTAATCTTGTAGTATCACCAATGCTATAGGAGTGGTTTAGGTATATCAGTGAGTTTTGAGCAAAACTCACTGATGGACCTACCATATTTGGAATTCTGAAAACTCTATATCAGTAGACAGGGTTGAGCTAGGAGATGAGATTTTGGGTGCCGACACCTCTAATCTTGTTGTATCACCAATGCTATAGGAGTGGTTTAGGTATATCAGTGAGTTTTGAGCAAAACTCACTGATGGACCTACCATATTTGGAATTCTGAAAACCCTATATCAGTGGACAGGGTTGAGCTAGGAGATGAGATTTTGGGTGCCGAAACCTCTAATCTTGTTGTATCACCAATGCTATAGGAGTGGTTTAGGTATATCAGTGAGTTTTGAGCAAAACTCACTGATGGACCTACCATATTTGGAATTCTGAAAACCCTATATCAGTGGACAGGGTTGAGCTAGGAGATGAGATTTTGGGTGCCGAAACCTCTAATCTTGTTGTATCACCAATGCTATAGGAGTGGTTTAGGTATATCAGTGAGTTTTGAGCAAAACTCACTGATGGACCTACCATATTTGGAATTCTGAAAACCCTATATCAGTGGACAGGGTTGAGCTAGGAGATGAGATTTTGGGTGCCGAAACTTCTAATCTTGCTGTATCACCAATGCTATAGGAGTGGTTTAGGTATATCAGTGAGTTTTGAGCAAAACTCACTGATGGACCTACCATATTTGGAATTCTGAAAACTCTATATCAGTAGACAGGGTTGAGCTAGGAGATGAGATTTTGGGTGCCGAAACCTCTAATCTTGTTGTATCACCAATGCTATAGGAGTGGTTTAGGTATATCAGTGAGTTTTGCTCAAAACTCACTGATATACCTAAACCACTCCTATAACATTGGTGATATAGCAAGATTAGAGGTTTCGACACCCAAAATCTCATCTCGTAGCTCAACCCTGTCCACTGATATAGGGTTTTCAGAATTCCAAATATGGTAGGTCCATCAGTGAGTTTTGCTCAAAACTCACTGATATACCTAAACCACTCCTATAGCATTGGTGATACAACAAGATTAGAGGTTTCGGCACCCAAAATCTCATCTCCTAGCTCAACCCTGTCCACTGATATAGGGTTTTCAGAATTCCAAATATGGTAGGTCCATCAGTGAGTTTTGCTCAAAACTCACTGATATACCTAAACCACTCCTATAGCATTGGTGATACAACAAGATTAGAGGTTTCGGCACCCAAAATCTCATCTCCTAGCTCAACCCTGTCCACTGATATAGGGTTTTCAGAATTCCAAATATGGTAGGTCCATCAGTGAGTTTTGCTCAAAACTCACTGATATACCTAAACCACTCCTATAGCATTGGTGATACAACAAGATTAGAGGTTTCGGCACCCAAAATCTCATCTCCTAGCTCAACCCTGTCTACTGATATAGAGTTTTCAGAATTCCAAATATGGTAGGTCCATCAGTGAGTTTTGCTCAAAACTCACTGATATACCTAAACCACTCCTATAGCATTGGTGATACTACAAGATTAGAGGTTTCGGCACCCAAAATTTCATCTCCTAGCTCAACCCTGTCCACTGATATAGGGTTTTCAGAATTCCAAATATGTTAGGTCCATCAGTGAGTTTTGCTCAAAACTCACTGATATACCTAAACCACTCCTATAGCATTGGTGATACAACAAGATTAGAGGTTTCGGCACCCAAAATCTCATCTCCTAGCTCAACCCTGTCCACTGATATAGGGTTTTCAGAATTCCAAATATGCTAGGTCCATCAGTGAGTTTTGCTCAAAACTCACTGATATACCTAAACCACTCCTATAGCATTGGTGATACAACAAGATTAGAGGTTTCGGCACCCAAAATCTCATCTCCTAGCTCAACCCTGTCTACTGATATAGAGTTTTCAGAATTCCAAATATGGTAGGTCCATCAGTGAGTTTTGCTCAAAACTCACTGATATACCTAAACCACTCCTATAGCATTGGTGATACAGCAAGATTAGATGTTTCGGCACCTAAAATCTCATCTCCTAGACCACTCCTATTAGATGTTTCGGCACCCAAACTTACTGATATACCTAAACTACTCATATATAATATGTAATTATATATTAAACCTTTTTATAAAAAAATTTTTATATTTTTTTATTTGAATGATGGAGGGCCTGAAGTCTGATGACTTCAGGCCCTCCTTGGGCCTGAAGTCATCAGACTTCAGGCCCAGGGCACAAAAAAAAATTTAATTTTAAAAATATTTTTTTATACTTAATTATTATTTATTAAATTAATTATTTATACGATCTGAAGTTATTTGACTTCAGATTCTCCTGGGATGATTTCAGGCCCTGTGTTTGAATCTAAAATTAAGTGTTTTGATAGGTTTTTTTATATATTAATATATTTTTAAAATAGAAAAAATTTTGAGTTCACGTCGGGCCTGAATCAAAATATTTCAGGCCCAACGTGGGCCTGATATAAAAAATTTCAGGCCCACGCTGGGCCTGAAATAAAAAATTTCAGGCCCACGCTGGGCCTGAATGTATTGATTTCAGGCCCAGCGTGGGCCTGAAATCAATACACACTCTTTTTTTAATTTTCAGCCAAAGTTTTTTTTCAAATTTTTTTTATATATTAATATATTTATTAATATATTTATATATATATTTATTAATATATTTATTAATAAATATCGTGGGATGAGATATTAATATATTTATTAATATTTTTATATATATTAATATATATATTAAATATTATTTAATATATTAATTTCTATTAATCAAATATAAAAATTATTTATTTATATTTTTAAATCACGTTGGATGAGATATTTGTTAACTGAAATATTTTTTTGATATTTACCTTACAACGTTTTCAGCGCCGATTTCATATTATATTATTTTAAAATAAAAGTCTGAAAAAGTATCTGCAGTTGTCTCGAAATTTGTTACTGAGAGAGAGAAGGAGAAAGACAGTAGATGACAGAAGGGGTATAAGAGGAAGTTCACTAGTATTATGTGCGCCTTTTGGTGAAAATGAAACCATGGTACTGTGTTTGGTAAATACCTATTCTTGGATACGCCTTTTGGTAAATTGCCCTTTTAATAATTAATGACCAAAGTTTGCATATCTCTTATACCTTCTCTTCCGTAAAAAGCTATCGGAGGAGAAAGTATGATTCATTCTCTCGGAAGCTATTAATATAGAACGAGATTTTATTCGCGATGCTTTTCCTAGTGCTGTCAATGGGATGAAGCTAAACTGATGATTCAATATGTTGAATTTTCTGCCGACCACCTTCTCAAAGCCTTAGGCTATGAAAACATGTACAAGCTGGTGAGCAATCCATTTGATTGGGGTGAGCTCATCTCGTCTACGTTGTATTACTGCATATTATAATAACAATTGAATATATGTTTTTCAATTGAATACAAGGTACTATCGATTATCGAACATATATTTTTTAATACAATTTAACTTCTCTTTATTCTGCCTTGTCAGTTGCTTGTTATCAGCAATTCTTTACTTTGTCTGAATGTAAATATCCAATGTGATAACATCGGTGTTTTCAATTGATTTGGAAAATATTGAGATGCCTTGAATCTTAGTTGTCAAAATTGTAATGCATCTGTATTTAGTGACTATGTTTTATTTTGATTGTTAATGATACATAACAATAAAAAATTAAGGATCTAAATTATTAATAAGTCTTTATTTTATAATCGATTTTAAAATAATCATAGATATTAAAAATCTATCACTAATGATAAAAAAACTTAACAAGAGAATGTGTTTCCATCATTAATATGTGATCGAAAATTTTAAATTTATCTTTACTTAACTACCAAATTTTATTTTGGTTGTTAATTCAATCATAAATTATAATAAAGGTAAAACCATTAACAATTGAAATTATTAATTGGCCAATATTTTATAATTAATTTTAAAATTCAGTCATTAAGTAACGGTCGATTTTTAAAATTGATCGGTAATAATAATATAAAAATCTAAATAGAAAAAATGGAGACAAAATGTCATTGCTACGTCATAAATTTAAAATCGAAAATTTTAATAGGTCTTTATTTAATGACTGCATTTCATTTCAATCTTTAATTGGATCATAAATTAAAGTAAAAGTGAAAAATTAATTACTGAAATTACTAATCAATTGTTTATTTTATGACCGATTTTAAATTCGATTATAAAATAATGATTGATTTTTATAATCGGTAGTTAATGATAAAAAAAAATTAGAAAAAATAGCGATAGAATGTCTTTACTTTGTCGGTAATTTGTGATCAAAAATTTTAATCGGTATTTATTTAATGACTAAATTTTATAACGGTGGGAAAGTGTGATTCATTTTAATAATTAATGACCAAAGTTTGCATATCTCTTATACTGTCTCTTCCGTAAAAAGCTATTGGAGGAGAAAGTGTGATTCATTCTCTCTGAAGCTGTTAATATAGAACGAGATTTTATTCTCGATGCTTTTCCTATTGCTGTCGATGGATGAAGCTAAACTGATGATTCAATATGTTGAATTTTCTACCGACCACCTTCTGAAAGTCTTAGGCTATATGAAAACATGTATAAGGTGAGCAATCCATTTGATTGGAGTGAGCTCATCTCGTAGGGAGAATGTTTAAGATCTGTTAGTTGTATTACTACATATCCTAATAACAATTGAATAGATTTTTTTTCAATTGAATACAACATTCTGTATCATCGAATATATTTTTTTCAATATAATTTAACTTTTCTTTATTCTGCATGTTGTCACATGCTTGTTATCATCAATTATTCACTTTGTCTGAATGTTAATGTCTAATGTATAACATCGGTTAAGTTGAGTTGGAAAATATTGAGATGTTGTGAATCATAGTCGTCAAAATTTTAATACATCTTTATTTAATGATTTTATTTTATTTTGATTGTTAATCATAATTAACAATAAAACAATTAACAATCAAAATTATTAATAAGTCATTATTTTATTATCGATTTTAAAAATCTATCACTAATGGTAAAAAATTTAAAATGGAAAAAATTAGCAACGGTAATTCTATTAGAACTCGGGGTAAAAAGTGTACCTTTATAAGGTATTCTAATACCTTCAATGGTTATGGTTTTATTGGTGAACAACAAGATGGAATCATCTTCAAAATAGAGTCGAGAGATATAATTTTTTTCGAAACTAAATTCTCAGTGATAAGTGATGTTGATAAAACTATTTCTCAATTTGCAATATAGGAGGAGGATGATATTTATCAATAAATCAAATATCACACATGTTGCCAAAATCTAGTCAATTTAGTGGGAATAATTTGTCAATAAATGAGTTGATTTCTCAATAATTCAACCTATGAAGAAGTAATGTCGGATTATTCCTCGGAGAAAGTTTGACATCGAGAATGAAGCATTTATGATTCTCCTAGTTGGCGATGAGAAATTTAGAATGGTTGACGATGCATTGAGATGCTCAATTAGAGAAAAATGAAAAGCCGCAATGGATTAAGATATAGAGTCTATGAAAAAAAAATCAAGTTTGGAAATTTAACGATCTTCCTCAGGCCGAAAGGCTATTGGGAATAAGTGAATTCTCGAGATTAAGAGAAAGTAGATGGATTGATTAATCGATACAAAGCTCATCTAGTTACAAAAGGATATATCCAATTGAGGGTATTAAGTTTAAAGAAATGTTTTCTCCTATTGTAACATTTGTGACATTACAGGTCATTTACAGCAAATTTTGACTTGGAATTGCATCATATGGATAGAAAATTGACTTTCTTGAATGATGAGTTTGACAAGAAAATCTATATAGCACATCCAGAAGATTATATTATTGAAGGCAAAGAAAGTAAGATATGTAGACTTAAAAAGTATATTTATGGTCTAAAGCAAACATCAAGACAATGAAATATAAGATTAAATAAATTATTTTATCGTATGGTTTCAAAATGATTAATGAGGATCATTATGTTTTCTTGAGAAAGAAAGAAGGAAAGTTTATCATTTTATTATTATATGTTGATTATATGCTAATAGCAGGAAATGACATAAAGTTTATGTTAGAAGTCAAAACGTAACTTTCATTATAATTTGACATAATAGATATAAGAGAAATCGAGCATATCTTAGGAGTAAATATCATGAGAGATTGTTCAAAAAGACTTCATAAAGTTTGTCTCAAGGGACTTATATTATTACTAAGATGCTACAATATTTCAACACGTTGAGTTGTAACATTGAGCAGATACCTATAGTGAAAGGTATTATTTTGAACAAGAGTATGTGTCTCAAGACTCTTGAAGAAATAGTCGAGATAAAGAAAAAATCATATGTCAGTATCATTGGTTATTTGATTACACTATATTGTGTACATATCTTGATATCAGTTATGATGTTGGCTTAGTTTACCGTTTCTAGTCAAACCCAGGACTGAGATAGTGGAAAGTAGTGAAGAGAATATTTAAATATCTTAAAATGATAACAAATTATTATCTTTGTTTTCAAGGATCTAATATGAGCCTGAAGGACTACACAGATACAGATTGGGTAGGAGACTTTGATGATAGAAAAAA
The DNA here is from genome assembly GCA_024364735.1 of Boesenbergia rotunda. Lineage (NCBI taxonomy): Eukaryota > Viridiplantae > Streptophyta > Magnoliopsida > Zingiberales > Zingiberaceae > Boesenbergia > Boesenbergia rotunda. The sequence goes on along the minus strand of JAGFNQ010002059.1, from coordinate 122,693 downwards.
CACATCTAGTCTTTTCGGAGACATACGATAAAATTGAAACAATACAAATAAAAGTCACATCTAGCAATACCTTCTTATTGAATGGTGATGTCATCTCATTGAACAGTAAGAAATTTGTTTGTATAGCGTTGTCGACAAAGGAAACTGAGTATGTGGCTTGTTCAGTAGTTGTGCAAGAAGTCATCTGGTTAAGAAAGTTCCTGAAATTTCTGAATATTGTTGAGAACAGTAATGTTGGACCTTGGATGGCTAGAGAGGGGGGTGTGAATAGCCAGACACAGAAAACTTGCCTTCTTTGAAACTTTCTTAGTTTCTGCGATTAGGTTAGCAGCGGAAACAATACAGAAAGAAATAAACAGAAATAGGCAGAACACAACCCAGTCGCTAACAAGGAGGGTTTATAAGGTTCGGGAATAACTTGCCCCTACTCCTTGGCATGCCCGTGAGGTGGGCGATCCCTTGATCGTCCGCAGATCAAGCCCCAAAACTCCAGATAGAATAGAACCTCCTTCTCGGTGGAGAAACCTCTCCACAATAGTCTCAACAGAATGATATGAGAATGAGCACAGAGACACGAGAAGAAAACTCACACAGATGCAACAGAAGCGCTCAAGCAAGAAGCCTATACAGAGACAGCTAAACAACCCAGCATAAACCCTTCTCTAGTTTTCTGTCTGTTCTTCTCTTTTTCGTTCCTCTGCTTCCCAGCTTCTTCTTAAGCTTCTGCTCATCCGGCGCATCTGCAACCTCTGATTAGCTCCGTCATCACTGACCCACTGACCTCTACTGGGCTCAGTCCACTGAAACCACTTCAGCTGAGCCTCAGGTCAGTCGCCAGCTTCACCAGACAATTGTCAGCCCGCGCCAGAAGCCGTTGAAACCTGCGAAGGGAAAATGGACAAACCTGACCGAAGCGAAAGTCGTCAATTGACCCTCCTTCTTGGTTTGAGTCATCCCTGTCTCACCTGCACACTCATCAGATGATTAGCAAAGCATATCAAAAGGAATCAGCAGGTATCAGAAAGAAACCAGAACGAAATCAGACGTCTGACAACGATTCAAATTAAAGTTATCAGACACTGATCGGTCACTCTTACCGATCAGTGAGGATCCTGATCGATCAGGCTCCTGCTTGATCGATCCAGTGACTCTGTGATCGGTCACACTGACCGATCAGGATCGTGGATCGGTCACCAGACCGATCCACCAGCTTACTGGAGTTTCCTCCAGCTCCACCAACCAAATCCACCTAATCGGTCACCTGACCGATCAGGTTGTGCCCTGATCGGTCTGGTGACCGATCAGGTCACTCCCTGACCGATCAGGAGCCATCCTGATAGGTCAGGATGTCCACAGACCGATTCCTGATCGGTCAGATAGACCGATCAGGGTTTCTCACAGAACCATTCTGATCTCTCTCTGATGTTCACCAGAACGATCTGAAGCCAAACAGAACCATTCTGTTCTCTTTCTGATCGTTCACCAGAACGATCAGACGCCCTGGATCGGTCATCAGACCGATCCACAATCAGAAGTTAGTGCCAACTCCCTGATCGGTCTCCAGACCGATCCAGCTCCGACCAATTCAACCTTAAGTCCAGAGAACAGGCTCCCTAGCCTTCTCTAACTCATTCTGGTCCCGGAGAAAGAGCTCACGTGCCCTCTCCGACTAATACACTCAATGCTCAGTCCCCCGGACCAAGACTTCGTGTCCAGCTTCACTCACTGGGACTTTGTTCAACCTAGCTTCACTCACCAGGACCCGGCTTCACTCACCGGGGTTTCCGTCACCTAGCTTCACTCACCAGGACCCCGCTTCACTCACCGGGGTTTCCATCACCTGGCTTCACTCACCAGGACCCGGCTTCACTCACCGGGATTTCCATCACCCGGCTTCACTCACCGGGACTCGGCTTCACTCACCGGGATTTCGTTCACCTCGTGCCCAGTCCCCGACCAGGACTTAATACGAATTTACTTCAACCAAAACTTAAATCGGTGTCAACACCAAAATAACAATCGGATCAGACTGCATCAACAATCTCCTCCTTTTTGTTGTTTGACAACCCGATTTAAGTTTAGGTATTAGAGATCAAATGAAGTCAACTTTCCATTATCGCAAGGGGATCAAAGTCCTCTCCCTACAATAATTAAATTTGTAACAAACCCAACAAAACCTAAACTTAATCAACCATTCTCTCCCCCTTTGTCAAACACCGAAAAGGGTATGGTTATTAAGTTTTAACAACTCCCCCTTAAACGAGGGTCTCTCCCCAAACCCAAAATAACGAAAGGTAATTTTTGAAGTGCATATGAGAGGCATATACCATAAATGTATCATGGCAACAATGTATATGCATCATACGACAATAAGTAAAGCAGCTTCATCAGACTGATGATTGATACAGAAAAATTTCTGATTTATCTATGGACTGATCAGATTTCAGAAAAATTTCTGAAACTCTGATACATTCCAGATCAGACTGCATTAACAATTTGATATTTCAGAAACAGGTTTGTTTTGATAACATTCCACCACACGGGTGTAGACTACATTAACAATAGGTATTTCAGAAAAATTTCTGAAACACGATATGAGTTTCTTGACTAAAAGTTATTCCTCATCAAGGAACAAGAGTCATGATTCAAACAACCCTTTCTTATGGATTTAAAAATTCCAACACAGGTTTGTATCAAATCAGTATTAGGTTTGTTCCAAGTATGATCAGTATGTTCCAATTATAATCGGTTTGTATCAAGTTTGTTCCAAGTATGTCTTAACCATAAACCTAATTCTTAGTTCTATTGATAATTTACCAATTTTGATGAAAAGGGGATCGGACGGCTGATCGGACTGAGGAGTTTTTGACCAATCAGGGAGTTCCCTGATCAGAAATGATCTGATCGGTCACCAGACCGATCAGAAGGACCCCTGATCGGTCACGGTGACCGATCAGGGTGAGTCTTGTTCGGTCGGTGGACCGATCAGGTTCGATACAGAAGGTTTCTCGGTTTACAAACCGATCAGATTTCAGAACCAAGTTTTCAGAAACTCTGATATGTTTCAGAACCAAGTTTGTTTCAACTCTCTACCACTCCTAAACCCTAATACAATTAGATTTAATCCCTTTGATCCTAAAAAGGATTTCCCTTAATCAAAATGTATTTTCCCACATCATCAAAGAAAATCGTTTCCTTGCGATTTAAACATCTTAAAACAGACATGTTCAAGTTTGTATCAAATGCTCTCAGAAAATTCAAAGTGTAGATCATAAAATTGTAGATCACACAATTCAAAGTTATATTTGAATAACAATTTATCATATAAGTTGTATCTGATATCAAATGCTCTCATCATCATAATGTTGTATTTGACTCCACTAATCAGAAAGTTCAAAGTATAGATCACAAAAGCATGAAATTGTCTAAATTCTCTAAAAACTAACTTAGACTTCTTGTTGTAGTGAACATTAATTTATCTCTAGTCATGTGTTTGGAGCACCCATTGTCAACAAATCGTGTTGATAGATGCTCCCCCTCAACCAAAGCTATACAATTCGAAATATAGAGGTTTTAGGTACCCAAATTTTGGGACCTAATGCATCTACAATGAATGATTTAGGCACCCGTGCCTTGATCACTTTCTTTTGAACCCTAGAAACCTTAGATGATCCAACATGGGATCTTGACATCAATGAAACAAAGGTTGGTTCTTTAGGTCGGTAACCTATACCGGCCTTGTTGTAAAACGCTCTTTGAGCATTTAGGATCATGTCCAAAATCTTGGAGCTAGTTGAGAATTTCTCAAGAAGACTCTTGAGTTTCTCAACCTCACTCTTCAAGGCTTTGTTCTCATCCTCTAGAACTTCCACATGCAAGTCATCAAGATCCTCATCTTAGAGGATTTTAGTTATTCTACTTCTACTTTTAAAGACTTTACTTTTTCCTTAGACTTCTTTAACAAATCAGTTAAGCATGCAATAGTCCTATAGCATTTATCTAACTCAGAGAAATTACCTCTTCATCATCCGAAAATGATGAAGCCGCGGTTGAAGAGTCACTTGATTCGTTATCACTCCTTTCTTCATTTGAATCCTCTATTGCCATGAAGCCATGTGACAGAAGCTCTTCTCCTCCTCCTTTTCCTTCTTCTTCTCCTTCTTCTTTTTCTATCACCTGCCACAAAAGTCACACCCTTCTCCTTTGGGCTTTGGTTAGCGATCTCATGTAGTTCCATTTCGCAAAATAAATCTTCTAATTTAACAATAGAAAGATCCTTGGAAACCTTGTAAGCATCCACCATGGATGACCACAAGGCATTCCTAGGGAAGGATTTGAAGACATACCTTACAAGGTCGCGATTCTCGACCTTCTCATTAATGTAATGCAGACCATTGAAGATCTCCTTGAACCGACCATGAAGCATACTCACCGTTTCATTTTCTTCCATGGAGAGGTTTTGGAGTTGGCTGAGAAGAAGATCTTTCTTGGCTCTCCGGGTATCCTGAGTTCCTTCATGGAGCTCAATGAGCTTGTTCCAGAGATCCTTGGCAGTGGTGAAGGGGCCAACTTTGATCAGCTACTCCTTGGTCATCCCACGCTGCAGGGTGACCACAACCTTTGCATCAGCTTCCCCCTTCCGGATCTGTTCTGCCGACCACCTTGAGAACTCTAGCTCTTTTCCCTCAGCATCCTTTGGAGGGGAGAAACTCTCCTTGACTGAGAACCACATATCGATGTTGGTCTTCAAGTAATACTCCATCCTTGACCTCCAATATTGGAAGTCAGCTCCATCGAAGAACGGAGGTCGGTTGGTGCTGAAACCTTCCCTCATAGCCATCCTTGTAAGGTCTCGGGTGTTAGTCCATTAGAAAGAGCCCCAGGCTCTGATACCACTTGTTGGACCTTGGATGGCTAGAGAGGGGGGTGTGAATAGCCACTTGCCTTATTTGAAACTTTCTTACTTTCTGCGATTAGGTTAGCAGTGGAAACAATATAGAAAGAAATAAACAGAAATAGGCAGAACACAAACCAGTCGCTAACAAGGAGGGTTTACAAGGTTCGGGGATAATTTGCCCCTACTCCTTGGCGTGCCCGTGAGGTGGGTGATCCCTTGATCATCGGCAGATCAAGCCCCGGAACTCTGGATAGAATAGAACATCCTTCTCGGTGGAGAAACCTCTCCCAATAGTCTCAACAGAATGATATGAGAATGAGCACAGAGACACGAGTAGAAAACTCACACAGATGCAACAGAAGTGCTTAAGCAAGAAGCCTATAGAGAGAGCTAAACAACCCAGCAAAAACCCTCCTCTAGTTTTCTGTCTGTTCTTCTCTTTTTCGCTCCTCTGCTTCCCAGCTTCTTCTTAAGCTTCTGCTCATCCGGCGCATCTGCAACCTCTGATTAGCTCCGTCATCACTGACCCACTGACCTCTACTGGGCTCAGTCCACTGAAACTACTTCAGCTGAGCCTCAGGTCAGTCGCCAGCTTCACCAGACAATTGTCAGCCCGCGCCAGAAGCCGTTGAAACTTGCGAAGGGAAAACGGACAAACCTGACCGAAGCGAAAGTCGCCAATTGACCCTCCTTCTTGATTTGAGTCATCCCTGTCTCACCTGCACACTCATCAGATGATTAGCAAAGCATATCAAAAGGAATCAGCATGTATCAGAAAGAAACCAGAACGAAATCAGACGTCTGACAACGATTCAAATTAAAGTTATCAGACACTGATTGGTCACCCTGACCGATCAGTGAGGATCCTGATCGATTAGGCTCCTGCCTGATCAATCCAGTGACTCTGTGATCGATCACACTGACCGATCAGGGATCGTGGATCGGTCACCAGACCGATCCACTAGCTTACTGGAGTTTCCTCCAGCTCCCACCAACCAAAGCCACCAATCGGTCACCTGACCCATCAGGTTGTGCCCTGATCGTCTGGTGACCGATCAGGTCACTCCCTGACCGATCAGGAGCCATCCTGATAGGTCAGGATGTCCACAAACGATCCCTGATCGGTCAGATAGATCGATCAAGGTTTCTCACAGAACCATTCTGATATCTCTCTGATCGTTCACCAGAATGATCAGAAGCCAAACAGAACCATTCTGTTCTCTTTCTGATCGTTCACCAGAACGATCAGACGCCCTGGATCGGTCACCAGACCGATTCACAACCAGGAGTTAGTGTCAACTCCCTGATCGGTCTCCAGACCGATCCAGCTCCGACCAATTCAACCCTAAGTCCAGAGAACAGGCTCCCTAACCTTCTCTAACTCATTCTGGTCCCGGAGAAAGAGCTCACGTGCCCTCTCCGACCAGTACACTCAATGCTCAGTCCCCCGGACCAAGACTTCGTGCCCAGCTTCACTCACTGGGACTTTGTTCAACCTAGCTTCACTCACTAGGACCTGACTTCACTCACCAGGGTTTCCTTCACCTAGCTTCACTCGCTATGACCCGACTTCACTCACCGGGATTTCAGTCACCTAGCTTCACTCGCTAGGACCCGGCTTCACTCACCGGGGTTTCCGTCACCTGGCTTCACTCGCCAGGACCCGGCTTCACTCACCGGGGTTTCCGTCACCTGGCTTCACTCACCAGACCCGGCTTCACTCACCGGAGTTTCCGTCACCTGGCTTCACTCACCAGGACCCGACTTCACTCACCGGGATTTCCATCACCTGGCTTCACTCACCAGGACCCGACTTCACTCACCGAGATTTCCATCACCCGGGTTCACTCACCGGGATTTCGTTCACCTCGTGCCCAGTCCCCGACCAGGACTTAATACGAATTTACTTCAACCAAAACTTAAATCGGTGTCAACACCAAAACAACAATCGAGTCAGACTGCATCATCAAGTAAGAGTCCTATTACAATGTACTATGACAATCAAGTTGTTATAACTTTTTCTAAGAATTCCAAATATCACAGTAAGGGCAAACACATAGCTATAAAATATAACTTTGTGAGATTGAATCTTCTATCCTAGAAATCTCTTGTCCCCCTGTCCCAATGTCGGCACCCTACCCATCCATCGCTGACGCCCATCGTCGGTGGCCTCCGGCCGCCTATCTTGACCAAATTATAACTGAGGGGAAGGTGAACCCAAGGAGATCACCACTAATTGTGATCGCACCCGATTCCGACCTCTATCCGGCACAATCGCAATTGGTGGTGATCCCCTAGGTTCACCTTTCCCATAGGTTATAATTTAGTCGGGGTAGACAGTCAGAGGCCACCAATGGTGGGCACCAGCAACCAGGCGGGGCACCAACATTAGGACAGGGGTATAGGTTATTTTCTGAGGCAGAAGATCCGATCTCATAACTTTGTAAGGGATATAATTGCTGACAAAAAAATAATTCTTGAGTATATTCTTACACATGCTATGTTGTAGTTCTTTTTACTAAGTCATTAAATAGAGTCATTTTAAGGACATGTGAAGTCTTTGTTACTTTGGAGAATATAATATAGTATAAAGACAATAAGATATTTTAAAATGATTTGATTGAGAAATATCATAATCTATTTAGTGTATATGTTTTTGTTACATTTGAATAAAGTCTTGATAAGCATGTTCGTAGGGTGAGATTGGTCATCTCACATAAACAATTATCTCTATTTCTTGAGTATAAATAGAGATAAGTTCATTACTTATAGGACAATTACTGAAGCTGTGAATGCAGACATACTTGTAAGTTTGGGGTCGCCTTGATAGTTATATCAAGATGAGATTATTTGTCAATTGATAATGATCAAAGTAAATGTACTCACTATTTACTAAATACTACAAGAAAAATGGCTTTCTGATACTTTCTTAATGGCATTTGTTAATTAAAAAAGTATCGTTGATTTATACATATCATGTCATTAATTAAAAATAAAAAATTAATAAAATAAAAAACTAATGAGGTATATTATTATGACATTTTTAATTGATGCCACTAAAAAATCCCTATTTTTTCCTGACTCTCTCCAAAAAAAAAAAAATCACTCACTGCACACATCTACATCCCTAAAATCACTCACGCCACGCGTGCCTACATCGATCCCTAATTTGTCTTGTCTCCCTTAAACCATTATCGTCGTCCCTGCTTGAACCTCCCCCACCCTTGATATCGTCACCCATCATCAGTTTTTCAACGTTTGACACTAGCGTCGTCTACCCTGCCGAGGTCATTATTCTTTCCTCTTCCACTGTCTCGTCATCTGAAGCCCTAGGTTGCAAGTTTTTGTGTGCTCTATTTCTTTTGAAGATTTTCAAGTGATTTCTTGTTGATTTCTGTGATTTCAAATGGTAATGAGGTTGTAATTTTGACCAAGCACAACTCATTTTCTAGCGGTAACCCAAGTTGTTCAGCCACGAAACCACTATTCTTCGCTTGACAACCATCTTGCTTCAATACGTTCTTAATTTTGTTTTGATTTAAAGGAAGTTTTAAAGTCGATTCCAGTCTCCACTACAAAAATATTAGCAAATAGCAACGGACTTTTTTAATAGTTTGTCGCTATTGGCGACAGATATAAAGTATCCGTCGCAAGGGTTGCGCGCCAAGTCAAATCCCTGAATTTAGCGACGGACACGGTCAAAGTCCGTCGCTAGGATTAGGCGACGCATCAAACCCCTAAATATAGCGACGGATTAGGTCAAAGCCGTCGCTAATTTGCGACAGACAAGTTAATCCGTCACAATAATAGTTAAAAAAAGCGACGACCCCCTTCCCCCGCGGCCACGCGGTCCGGTGAACCCTAGGTCCTCCCCTCTTGGCGATTCTCCTCCAGCGAACCCTCCTCCGATCCCAGGTACGCAAGCTAAGCCACATTTCCCTGATTTTCGTCGTTGGTTTGTGCTTGTGCGGCGCGGCATCTTCTCCGAGCAGCCGCGGCCAGGCAGGGCCTCCCGCGGCTAGGCGGGGCCTCCCGCGGCCCTCGCGGGCAAGCGCGGCCGGTCACAGGCGGTTCGTGGCCTGCTGCGGCCGCGCGCCGCCTGCTGCGGCCGGCGACGCCTTCTGCGGCCGGCGACCCTGCTGTGGCCGGTGGATTTAGGTAATTAATTAACTGATTAATTAATTGAATAATTAATCAGTTAATTATTCATTTAATTTATCATTTAATTAATTTAGTTAATTATTTTCTTTGTTAAATCATTAATTGTGAAATTAATTGATCAAATGTTTGATTAATTTTAGATTAATTGTTTGAGTAATTAGATTATTAAGATGATTAATTGTTTGATTAATTAGATTAGTTGATTCATTAATTAGATCTTGTTTGATTAATTTTAGATTAATTGTTTGAATAATTAGATTAATTTGTTGATTAATTGTTTGAATTGTTTAAATTGTCTTATCTGAATTCAGATACAATGTATCCGAACAAGGCATGGATGTATAATAGGTTAGACAATGGATTTATCCGTGAGGAATTTTTTGTTAGAGTGTAAGAATTTGTTAACTTTGCAAAGTATCATCCTGAGTGTTTGAATGGCACAGAGTTGAAGTGTCCATGAAATCAATGCAAATATAGAAATACAGCTTTCCGTGATGAAGATACAATGAAAACTCATATCGTCAGGTATGGGTTTGTTCCAGATTATTACAACTGGTACTGTCATGGAGAGTCGTATGTATATGAATTTGGTGGACCTTCTGTTGCATCATCATCGAACTCAATTGGACCAGAGACATCATATAACCCTACTAATGCAATGCAATCAATGGTTTACGATGCAATGAATGATTTTGATCAATTAAATGTAGAACAAGTACCTACTTCTGATGTTCAGAAAATGTATGACATGTTAAAGGCTAGTGAAAGAGAATTATGGGAAGGTATTCCTTCTGGTCATGGAGAGTCGTATGTATATGAATTTGGTGGACCTTCTGTTGCATCATCAACGAACTCAATTGGACCAGAGACATCATATAACCCTACTAATGCAATGCAATCAATGGTTTACGATGCAATGAATGCTTTTGATCAATCAAATGTAGAACAAATACCTACTTCTGATGTTCAGAAAATGTATGACATGTTAAAGGCTAGTGAAAGAGAATTATGGGAAGGTATTCCTTCTGGTCATTCTCAATTATCTGCTACTGCAAGATTATTGAATATGAAGGACGAACATCATTTCTCAGAACGATGTTATGATGACATATGTCAACTTATGTCAGAGTTGCTTCCAACTGATAACTGCATGACTGATAGTTTCTACAACACTAAAAAACTAATCAGAGACTTGGGTTTGCCAGTTGAGAAAATACATTGTTGTGTCAATAATTGCATGATCTTTTGGAACCAAGATAGTGAGTTTATGGAATGCAAAATCTGTAATCATCTTCGTTATAAGCATGGTGCTCGCATGGTAAATCAGAAGAAGAAGAAAAATATTCCTTACAAAGTCATGTATTACTTTCCTTTGACTGCTAGACTCCAACGTTTGTATGCATCAGCAGCAACAGCAAGTCATATGATATGACATCAAAATCATGGACATGATGGAGACATTATGTGTCATGCATGCTTGTGATTCTCCTGCATGGAAACATTTAGATTCAACATTTTCTTCCTTTGCTATGGAACCACGTAATGTCAGACTTGGACTTTCTGCAGATGGATTTCAGCCATTTGGAAGTTATGGACAACAATATTCATCGTGGCCTGTTATCTTAACACCATACAACTTATCACCATGGATGTGTATGAAAGATGAATTTATGTTTCTTACTGTTTTAATTTCAGGTCCTCAAAATCTAAAAGGGCACATAGATGTTTTTTTGCAACCTTTGATAGCTGAGCTGAATTATTTATGAAATATAGGTTCAGAGACGTATGACATTGCTACAAAGTCAAACTTTTTAATGCATGCAGCATTGTTATGTACTATTAGTGATTTTCCTGCTTACTCAATGTTATCAAGATGGAGCACAGCTGGAAAGTTAGCATGCCCACATTGTATGAGTCAGTCAGATGTATTTTCTTTGCCCTGCAGTGGCAAGATTTCTTGGTTTGATAATCATCGAAAATTTTTACCTCTTAATCATCCGTTTAGAAGAAATAAGAAACATTTCAAAAGGAATGAACTAGTTAGGAAACTACCTCCGGTTGGGATGTCAGGCGAAGAAGTGTTAAATGAAATTGATAGTTATGGATTTCTACCAGTATATCAGGAAGGATCAGATGATATCAACAAGTATATTGTTAGAGTAAACAAATGTGGTTGGAGGAAAAGAAGTATTTTTTGGGAGCTTCCATATTGGAAATATTTACTTATTCGTCATAATTTGAATGTGATGCATATTGAGAAAAATTTCTTTGATAACATCATTAATACTGTGTTGAATGTGCATGGGAAAACAAAAGATACAACAAAATCTCGTGAAGAATTAAAACAATTAGTGAGCAGGCCTGAGTTGCATCAGAATGAAACAACTGGTAAATATCCAAAGGCTTGTTATACATTGGACAAAGAAAGTAAGCAAGCATTGTGTTCTTGGTTGAAAAACATAAAATTCCCAGATGGATATGCCTCTAATATGTCTCGTTGTGTGGATACGAATAGATTTAAAATGGTTGGAATGAAGAGTCATGATTGTCATGTGTTCATGCAAAGATTAATTCCAATAGCTTTCCAAGAATTACTTCCTAATAATGTTTGGCAAGAACTTACAGAATTAAGCCTTTTTTCCAAAAATCTGACTTTCAGAGTTGTTACAGTAGCAGATATGTTACGCCTTCAGACAGAGATTCCTTTAATACTATGTAAGCTTGAGCGAATATTTCCACCAAGCTTTTTTGATTCAATGGAGCATTTTCCTATTCATTTACCTAGCGAGGCACAGATCGGTGGTCCTGTACAATACAGATGAATGTATCCTTTTAAAAGGTTTCTTAGAAAATTAAAGAATAATGTGCGTAACAAAGCAAGAGTTGAGGGATCAATATGTAATGCATATCTGGTTGAAGAAGCAAGTTCATTTTGCTCTTATTACTTTGCTAAAAATGTGAAAACCAGACATCGAAAGTGTCCACGCAATCAAGATGACATTCCATCAGTTGACCCAGACATTCTTTCTATTTTCAAGTATCCTGGAAGAGCAATAGGTTCACCTCTATCTAGACGGTTAAATGACAGAGAATATCATGCTGCCAGAATATATATCCTCTTAAACTGTGAAGATGTCAAACCATACCTATGGTATTATCTCTTGTTGTAATGAAATTAATATCAAATGATATAATCAAATTTTTGGTATGATATCAAATGAACTTATATGTCAGGTTATACCAACAACAGTTGTACATTCAAAATCCATCGATAAGTGCAAATGAGGTAGATCAAAAGATAGAAGAAGAATTTGCATTTTGGTTTCAAATATATGTAAGTGAGTTAATATGCATTTTTTTTAACAATTCTTGATTACTTATTAATCTAATTTGAGCAACCACCACTATTATAGGTCAATGATGACAGAATTTCAAATGTATAAGACGAAAGAATTAAAAATCTCGCATTTGGACCTCTTCGTACTGTGACAGTCTACTCGAGTTATTACGTGAATGGATATTGATTTCATCTGGGCTAACGTGATTCAGGGATGCTAACGTATAATTCTGGCATCAGTGTCAAAGGATCAACAAACAATAATGATACTGAATTTAACTATTATGGCAAGCTAGAGGAAATTATCGAAGTTGAATACCCAGCGTTACCTTTCAAAAGATGTGTATTATTCAGGTGTTCTTGGTATGATCCAACTCCAAGGACGGGCACCAGGAAACATCGGTTATACAATTTAGTTGAGGTTAATTCAAGCAAAAGATTCAACAAGTTTGAACCTTTCATTTTTGCGGTGCAAGCTAGTCAAGTATTTTATCTGGAGTACCCAACTAAGAGAAGACGACCTAGTGAATGGCTTGCTGTATGTCAAATGAAACCTAGGTCAACCATTGAAATGCCAAATACGATCACTGTCCAAAACTCCGATGCTTATCAAAATGAAGAAGTTATAATCAACTCCGTTGATTCAGAAATATAATCAACATCTCAATTACTTATAGATGAGAATGTCTCTTACGAGGAAATTGATGATGGTGAAATATCTAGCAGTGAGGAGGTCGATGTATCAACGGATTCAAGCTATGAAAACTTGCATGTTAATTATGTTCCATCAGATTAGGATGAGTTAGATGTATTGAACATTAACTAATCAGAGTTTGTATTAAGATGAGTTGTTAATTTAGATCGTTCTGCTTGTATTGAACATTAACTACGATGCTTGATTATCCCTTTGCTAGCTTTATTTACATTGTCTTCATTTGTATGTTTCCATTTGCACTCAGGATTACTGAATTTTATTTTACCTATTCTTCTTATCTGCCTAAACTTTGTGTATAATCAGGTACCATGTCTGTACCCCGTGATCAGCAGATTAGACTTATAGTTGTCGATGACAGGTATACCTATTCTTCTTATATATTTTAGATCAAAATTTGCTAATATATCTAATTTTTTTCTACAGTTTTATACCAGATGGCTATCAGGTGTCTTCCTATATTACTAAAAAATTTAAAGAAAGACTGTCCACTTCGATGACATGGGGCCACATTGAGAATGATTTAAAATCATTCTATTACGGGGAGTTTTTAGTAAGTAGTTTAGATGTATATTTAATTTGATGTTATAACTTTTTTGATACTAACCATTTTTTTTTTACAGAAAAGGTACACCTGGGAGGAGGGTGCAGAGGAGCAATTCAAGAGGACGTGGAATGCCTACTGCTCCAAATTGTACAGGGACATGGTCTACAAATGGAGAAAGAAGGCTGATAGGCCTACAGAGGTCCCTGAGACGATTTGGGCAGCATGGCGAGCTGTCTGCGATGGCCAGCACTGGAAAGAGAATGCTGCGATTGCTCGAGCCAATCGCAATTCAGAGCTTGCTGGCCCCAACACGGGATCCACGAAGCACACTGCTGGATCCAGTTCCATTGTCCAGCATGCCAGTGATTTGGTAAGTAGTTTTTATTTAGGTTATTAAAGGCATTTAGTATGTTTTTTTAGATATGTTTAAACATTATATTTTGTGTTTACATGCTGCTGAGCTAGAGAGACCTCCCACTAGTTGGGAGTTATTCACCAAGACCCACAAGAAAAAAGATGGGTTTTTTTGTCAATCGTGGCTCCCTAGCAATCAATGTAAGTCTGTCGCTTATATTTTATTTGTTTTGCCATTTTATATATACTAATTAAATTTTTATTTCACAGGAAGCAATGACCACTAGAGTTGCTGAGGCACAGGCATCTCAGCCTGCTGCAGAGGGGGAGAATGCACAGCCTCTTTCCACCGACGATGTGAATCGGATTTATTATGATGTCGTCGATGGGAAGAGGAAGACCTCCCTATACAGCCTGGGCTCTCAGGCAAAGATTACATATGATCACATGAGAGTTCCAGGGGTTAGGGGACGTCCAGCATCCTCCTCCTCTACCTCTAGTGAGGTTCGTCATTTGCGGGAGGAAAATAATGCCCTGCGGACTCGGATCACGTCGATGGAGACGACGTGTGCCGGGAGGGACGCAGAGTGGGCTAAGAGGGACGCAGAGTGGGCTCAGAGGGACGCAGCGAGGGATGCTGAGTTGAGAGATTTGTGGGCTCGCCAGGCACACACTGAGGATATAGTGCGTCACATGCAAGCTTTTGGAGCGACCCTTACGCCGATGACACAGATGCCAACCCTTCCCGTGTAGGACCGGTGCCGTCGATAGTGGGGGAGTGAATATCGATCGTGAAAACCTTTCGGAAATCTTCGTAAAGCTTTCGTTCTAGACTTAGAATATTAGAAGCGCAGCGGAAAATAAAAACGAAAAGAACGCAGGTACACGGCGGATTTTTACTTGGTTCCCGACCCCCCAGGGTCAGTACATCCAAGGCCTATGCACGGGAACGCCCGTCCACTATTGGTCTCCTTTCCGGACTTTCCGGAGGCGGAGAAACCCGACTTACAGTGCAATATTACAAGCAATAATATAGAAATTTAAGTACAGTAATTAAAAAGCAAACCAACGAGACAAAGTCAGAAGCTCGGCCGATCTGGACCTCCGAAGTGCCGCGCACCTCCTCCTGGAGCCTCCCGATCGTAGAGACTCGTCTCTAGCGTGTTGTCGTCGGTCAGAAGGCTTGGGATCGCTCTTGGAAGTTGTGTTTGAAGCAGAGGGGTCGAAGCCCCTTATATAGGCCTCCTGGGGGCGCCCCGGAAGACTCGGTCAAACCTTATCCTTGCACCTACCTCGCCGCAGGTGATAAGATCATTGACCAGGGCACCCCGGATGCTCCGGGCGCCCCCGTGAGGGCTTATCCTGTGTTCTGACTTTGAAACAGCAAAACAGCTTCTAATCCGGGCGCCCCGGATGCTCCGGGCGCCCCGGACGCTCCGGGCGCCCCGGACGCTCCGGGCGCCCCGGATGACACCTATTTTGACTGCATCACGAAAACTGCTTCTTTAGTACTGCCTGGGGGCACCCCCCTTGCTGGGGGCCCCCTGGTTGCATGGGGGCGCCCCCCTTGCTGGGGGCGCCCCCCTTAAAGCCTGCAAACCATGTATTTTAGCTAGTTTACCTGCTTTGTCTCTGGTTCTTGATACCTGCAAGATACACAAACACAAAGCATAGATACATATCATGTTAGCCTTAAGGGCTTGGTTCGGACTTCGGATTTGCATGAAACCCTAGGTCGAACCGGCACGAGTTCCTATCCCCGAGAACTCGCCCTTCACCTACTCCTTTCAGGAAACGGTTGCCACCCAGCCCTTCGGGTGGACTTTTGCTTAGCTTCCGATACCTCCGGACCTCGAGACGCCCAAACCCTGACCCGTCTCTACTCCTGTCCTTAGTCATCGCTCAGCTAAGTTGCTCATTCCCTGGCAGTCCTTCGCCAGGTGCCTAGCAGTCCTTGGCTAGGTCTTTGTTACCAAGCGGTCCTTCGTCTGGTGCCTAGCAATCCTTCGCTAGGTCTTCTATGCCTAGCAGCCCTTCGCTAGGTGCCTAGCATCCCTTCGCTAGGACTTGGGGTTTTGATACCTAGCAGCCCTTCGTTAGGTGCCCAGCAGCCCTTCGCTGGGACTTAGGGTTTCGATGCCTAAATTAACTAGGACTTTTCTTCAGCTTAGTTTCCTTCTCTCTTACTCCCCTTTGTCTGTTCAATGTATCACTGACTTAAGTGTATTGTCAAACATTAAAACACTTAAAGAGGAATATCATTGATGCAACTTGCACCAACAATCTCCCCCTTTTTGATATTTGACAATAACTTAAGTTAGATTGGTTTAAAGGGGATCACTATCCTTGGAAAAAAATGAAAAAAGTTTTGAAACTACATTTTTGATCTTTGGGAGAAAATTTTTCTAACTTAAGCACACCTCTCCCCCTTTGTCATACATCAAAAATAATACTTGCACCAATAATGAGAGTATTTTTGAAGATACTTAGTATAAAATTTTGAAAGCATAGCATAAAACTAATACTTAAGTATTTTGAACTTAGACAATGTTTTTGAGAAAATGTCAAATATTTTGAAAGACGATCTTTGAGGCATGCAACTACTTTTGAAAAATAATAGAGTCAGCAGTTTTTGAGAAATGATATTTTGAAAAATAATAAGTAATTTTTGAAAAATATAAGTACCTTTGAAAAATGTAATTTTTGAAGAGAGTAGGTACTTTTGAAAAATATATTTTTTTTATTTTTATTTATTTTTAAAAGAATTTTAAAGTTATAATACTTGATTCGTTTTATCTTCCAGTCTGACACAATCATAGGAAACCTTGTTGACTACAAGGACATTTTCCTAAGTGTCCTGGAGGATTTTTCAAACTCAAGATATTATATCAAATTGATCAAAATCAGATGAATTTTTGAAAAAATTTTATAAAAATTTGATAGCATTTTATAATAATACTTATGTTTTCAATAAGATTTGAAAATATCGCGCATGAAAACATTTGAATTATTCAATAATTCTTTTAATTTGACCTCCCCCTAAATTTGACTCAGTCCTGGGAAGCTTGTTGACCACAAGTACTCTTCCTATGAGTCTTAATGTTTGATTCAGATCAAAAGAATATTCTAATAATTTTTAAAATAAATAATTTAATACTTGTCAGAATATTGACTCAGACTCCCCCTAAAACTGACACGTCCTAGGAGTCCTTTTAGATCATGAAGTGGACCTTCCTCTGTGTCTTTAGGGTTTATCAAAATCAAACACGACAGATAAATTTTACAACATAAACCTTTTTCGAAAAACACAAGTGATAATAATTTAAAGATCAGTTTTTGAAAAGTATTTTCAAATAATAGTAATTTTTACAGTGCAAATTTTAAAAAAAAAGTGAAAAGTACTCCCCCTGTACCCGATACCGTTTGACTCTATCTAAGTACCCTAAGGAACTTTAGTGTTGTCCTAAGAGGCTTGTGTCTAATAGAGTGAGTCAAGCAAATTTTTGAAAAGATATATTTTTGGAAAATGTATAATATATATAATCAAACAGACAAGCATGAATTCCATAAAAACATTATTATGTTGAAGCACTATTTTGAAAATATATTTTTATGAAAATATTCTAACAATTTTGAAAAACAATTTTGAAAAATATTTTTCAATTCATTAGTCCTTAACATCTCACCCATTTTAGATGTATCAATACAACAAGCATAGTTGCCTTATAGGTGTATTGTGAGATGCTTGAATCATTTTTCTTAATTTATTATTAATTCTAAGATTTAACTGAAGCTTGTGTTAGATTCAAATCTGACAAGAGTAAAATGAATTTGATTTTCAGTAATTGGCTCCCAGGTCTTGGCGAGGCACTAGGCCTTCTTTGGCCGTAGCCTTATTGGATCATCAACCCTTTCCTTGACAAAGCCTTTTATAGAAAATTCATTTTCAAGTTATTCTTGAAAGATTTTGGTCTAACTAGTTTGAGTCTTGGATCGGTAGCTTCGGCTAGTTCCGCTAAGATGGCTTCCCTAACGTACTATCATCTCACCTCCACCCAATACTAGGTTGATCAAGTTTCAATTATTCTCTTTCCTATAGCTGTTCTAAATTATGCATAAAATTTAAATATGAATGTCATTTCATATATTTAAAAAATAGCAAATGCATGTCATGGCAGCTATGCATGAGTCAAACAAGTCAAATAATTTAACTTAAGTTTCTAAAATGTATCAAATTCCTGATTTGATACATGTCGAGTGAACCCGCGAATATGTCAACCCACTTTGACATATTTAATATTATTAATTTTAATTGTTACACTTTGGGTAAAATTTTATTTTAGTTTGAGTTTAAGTTATTTAAGGATTAATTGGAGATTATAATGATTAAGGATTAATTAATTGATGTTGAATTAATTAAAGTTGAATTAATTTGAGTTATTTTGACTTATTTAAGATTTAATTAATTAATTTGAATTATTTTGAATTATTTAATATTTAATTAATTAGTTTGAATTACTTTGACTTATTTAATATTTAATTAAATAGTTTGAATTACTTTGAATTATTTAATAATTAATTAATTAATTTGAATTACTTTGACTTATTTAATATTTAATTAATTAGTTTGAATTACTTTGAATTATTTAGTATTTAATTAGTTTGAATTACTTTGAATTATTTAATATTTAATTAATTAGTTTGAATTACTTTGAATTATTTAATATTTAATTAATTAATTTGAATTACTTTGAATTATTTAATATTTAATTAATTAGTTTGAATTACTTTGAATTATTTAATATTTAATTAATTCGAATTTGATTATTAATATTTAATTAATTTGAATTTGAATTATTAAGAATTAATTAATTTGAATTTGATTAAGACTTAGTTTAAATTTAATTAGGATTTAATTAAGATTTAATTTGAATTTAGTTAGGATTTAATTCCAATAATTAAGATTTAATTTGAATTTAATTAGGATTTAATTAAGATTTAATTTGAATTTAATTAGGATTTAATTAAGATTTAATTTGTATATAATTAAGATTTAATTTGAATTTAATTAGGATTTAATTAAGATTTAATTTGAATATAATTAGGATTTAATTAATTTGAATTTAAGATTATCATGATTAATTAATAATTGTGGGTTTAAATTCATCATTTTCATTATTTCGAAAATTTCTTCTTCATCTTTATCTTTCTTTTCAAGTTTTTCTAATAATTTTGATTTATTTGAATTTTTGTAATTTTTATTGATTATGGCCTTTATCTTAGATAGTTCCATATCCTCCTTAAGATTAGATTTTTCAATATCCTCACAGTAGGTGGAGTAAATTGGGCCACTAGTTAAAGTTTTATAATAATATTCAATATTATCTATAATTAAATTATTATCTAGGAGAATTTTATCTTCACCATTATCCTTGGAATTATCCTCAGATATATTTTCATCATTAATCTCTAGATTATCTTTAAGATTTTCAGAATTAATTTCTGGAATAATCTTGAGATTTTCAGAGTTATCTTTAGAATTTTTAGATTCGAATTCAAATTTATATAACGGATTTTCGAATTTGAATTTGTAATTATCTAAAGGATTTTCTGACTTAGAATTATCCTTAAGATTTTTGAATTCAACTTTATCCTTAGGATTTTCAAATTTGAACTTGGTTTTATCCTTAGGATTTTCAAATTTGAATTTGGATTTATCCTTAGGATTTTCAAATTTGAATTCGGATTTATCCTTAGGATTTTCAAATTCGAATTCGGGATTAGTTTCAGATTTAGATCCAGAATTAATTGCATCATTATCTGTAGAATTATCAGAGTTTATTTTAGATTTTATATCAGAATTAATTTTAGCAATTATTGAGTTGGTATTAATGATTAAACAATTTATTTCTAACATTTTAGCCATATTCATATTTTGTAACTGATCATTCAAAATATCTACTTGACTATGCAGTAATTCTAACTTATCAGGGAAATTATCTAAATTATTAAAAGATATTGCAGGAATTTGTAAAACTTTTGGAACATAAATCTTACGTACCTTTGTCGGACACTTGTTTTTGTAGTGTCCGTACTTCTCGCATTTGAAGCATTGTACGTGACTTTTGTCCCTCCGGTTTCCTGGCGCTGGTACCTCCTTTGCCACCGGTGACGAACGATTCTTACGAGTAGGGCACTGATTTTTGTAGTGCCCTCTCTCCCTGCACGTGAAACAAATAATATGCAATTTATAATTAGACATTAAAAAAGTGTACCTGATTCACCCCTGGGCTCCCCCTCAACTCCTGGCGTCGTTGCTCCGTCGGCGGTTAGTCCGGTGAAGAGCGGCTCGGCTCTGATACCAATTGTAGGACCGGTGCCGTCGATAGAGGGGGGGTGAATATCGATCGTGAAAACCTTTCGGAAATCTTCGTAAAGCTTTCGTTCTAGACTTAGAATATTAGTAGCGCAGCGGAAAATAAAAACGAAAAGAACACAGGTACACGGTGGATTTTTACTTGGTTCCCGACCCCCCAGGGTCAGTACATCCAAGGCCTATGCACGGGAACGCCCGTCCACTATTGGTCTCCTTTCCGGACTTTCCGGAGGCGGAGAAACCCGACTTACAGTGCAATATTACAAGCAATAATATAGAAATTTAAGTACAGTAATTAAAAAGCAAACCAACGAGACAAAGTCAGAAGCTCGGCCGATCTGGACCTCCGAAGTGTCGCGCACCTCCTCCTGAAGCCTCCCGGTCGTAGAGCCTCGTCTCTAGCGTGTTGTCGTCGGTCAGAAGGCTTGGGATCGCTCTTGGAAGTTGTGTTTGAAGCAGAGGGGTCGAAGCCCCTTATATAGGCCTCCTGGGGGCGCCCCGGAAGACTCGGTCAAACCTTATCCTTGCGGCTACCTCGCCGCAGGTGATAAGATCATTGACCAGGGCGGCCCGGATGCTCCGGGCGCCCCCGTGAGGGTTTATCCTGTGTTCTGACTTCGAAACAGCAAAACAGCTTCTAATCCGGGCGCCCCGGACGCTCCGGGCGCCCCGGACGCTCCGGGCGCCCCGGATGACACCTATTTTGACTGCATCATGAAAACTGCTTCTTTAGTACTGCCTGGGGGCGCCCCCCTTAAAGCCTGCAAACCATGTATTTTAGCTAGTTTACCTGCTTTGTCTCTGGTTCTTGATACCTGCAAGATACACAAATACAAAACATAGATACATATCATGTTAGCCTTAAGGGCTTGGTTCGGACTTTGGATTTGCACGAAATCCTAGGTCGAACCGGCACGAGTTCCTATCCCCGAGAACTCGCCCTTCACCTACTCCTTTCAGGAGACGGTTGCCACCCAGCCCTTCGGGTGGACTTTTGCTTAGCTTCCGATACCTCCGGACCTCGAGACGCCCAAACCCTGACCCGTCTCTCCTCCTGTCCTTAGTCATCGCTCAGCTAAATTGCTCATTCCCTGGCAGTCCTTCGTCAGGTGCCTAGCAGTCCTTGGCTAGGTCTTTGTTACCAAGCGGTCCTTCGCCTGGTGCCTAGCAATCCTTCGCTAGGTCTTCTATGCCTAGCAGCCCTTCGCTAGGTGCCTAGCAGCCCTTCGCTAGGTCTTAGGGTTACGATACCTAGCAGCCCTTCGCTAGGTGTCTAGCATCCATTCGCTAGGACTTGGGGTTTTGATACCTAGCAGCCCTTCGCTAGGTGCCCAGCAGCCCTTCGCTGGGACTTAGGGTTTCGATGCCTAGATTAACTAGGACTTTTCTTCAGCTTAGTTTCCTTCTCTCTTACTCCCCTTTGTCTGTTCAATGTATCACTGACTTAAGTGTATTGTCAAACATTAAAACACTTAAAGAGGAATATCATTGATGCAACTTGCACCAACATCCCGCCCCTCGTTTTGAGTCTCAGGATACACAGATGTCACCCGCTCCCGCCCCTCGTTTTGAGTCTCAGGAGACATAGGATCTTGAGCATACCACAGAGGAGTAGAGATATTATAGTGGTATGATCTATTTTTTCTCTAATTTTTTTCAGTAACAATGTATTAAGTTATTATATTCATAATGATTGTTTTCTTATTACTTCATTTATGTTTACAGATTCCACATTATCAGAGTTGAATTCAGATTTCTTCTCTTGCTTGAAAGGTATGAATATTGGATATTATTCCTTTATTGTTTCTTATTATTTTCTTTCATTTACATATTTAATATTATTAGAGTTATCTTCTATTTGTTATTTTTCTTCTATTAGAATTATCTTCTATTACATATGCTTACTTCATTTGTTATTTCTTATTAGTATCAATTCAGATTTCTTTCTTTATTGGATTGCTTTCTTATTGTTTTATCTTCTATTGTGCAGGAATATTTTTCCTTTCCATCCATTATTCACTCTGATATTCATGTACGTAATGATTCTCTACTAAACTCTGATTTTGATGTATATAGTTTTTTTTATTTACTCTGACTTATGTTTACTTTCTTTTGATGTATACATTTGGATATTTACTCTTGTTTGGATCGGATTAACCATTGGAAAGTTTGGATTGTATAAGTTTACTCTTGTTTCAAAGTTTGGATTGTATAAGTTTGGAAATTAAAGTTTGGATTGGATAGTGGATTCTAAATGAAAGTTTGGATGTATACATTTGGAAATGAATGTTTGGATTGGATTAGAAATGAAATTTTGGATTGTTGTGAATGTTTGGATGTTGAAATATTTATTTCTGTTTCATATTTGTTTAGATATTTGTATATGTTATTGATGTATATATGGGAAGTGGAGGAAACAGATTTTGCCTGTGTAAATTTTCCAGGTTTAGCGACGGATATTTTTAAAAATCCGTCGCAAATAACGACGGATTATTGACTTTTCCGTCGGTATAACGATTGACTAGCGATGGAGTTTGACCGAATCCGTCGCAATTACGATATATTAGCGACGGATTTTGACCATTTCCGTCGCTACCGCGATTCATTTGCGATGGATATTTGACCATCCGTCGCTACGAAATCCCCCGGCCACGTCACCCCATTTTCTCGGTGTTTGCGACGGGTTTATATATCCGTCGCAAATTAATATAGCGACGGAGTATTTTCGCTCGTCGCTAATTTAGCTCTGCGACGGGTTTTCAGCCGACGGCGCCAACTCCGTCACTAATCCGTCGCTATTTGTGTTTGGCGACGGAATAGCGACGGATTACGTCTGTCGCAATTCCCTATTATTTTTGTAGTGCTCTCTGCCTCTCTTCTCTCTGCTTTCCTTGACTCAATTTCTTTGTTATTTCTGTTGTGTTGTTGAGGTGAGAAAGATTACTGATATTTATAAGAAACATTAGTTAGTAATACATCTATGATGCGTATTCATAATCAGTTGAGAGAATCACCAAAGTTTCACAACTCCCAGTTATTTTGTAATTTGTTTAATTAACCACATCTTCATAACAGCAATTTTTTGTAAACCATGCAAAAAAAAAAAAAAACATGCATGCTACAAAATTTATGGGATGGATCCTTTGAACCTCCGAAATTGCTTTTACATGAGAATGCTTGCTTCTCTCCAATCGAAATCCCTATATTCTAATTCAGTTGCCCTGATAGAATAGTGACAAAATGAAATGTATAAGAACATTCCATACTGTCATGATTTTTTAAAATTAAATTTAGCTTGTAGGAAGGATAATGGACTTTTCTATATTTTTTAGAAATATAACTAAACGTACATATATTGAGACATTGAAATCATATTATCTTACATGACTTATCAAGTTTATCACAGTGACTGAATCTATTTGATCACCTGTTAGTAGATTATGAAACATTCAATGTTTTTGAGGTGTTCACATAATTTTTTTAGTTTCTATTGGTAATTGAGTTTTTGTCTGAAACTTTTTTTTTGTTGTTGTTGAACTAGTTTTAGTAGATCTTTTTACTGGAATTATGATGGACAAAGGTTGGATGAAGAAAGAGTTCGATGCAAAACATGCAACGTAACTCCCGTGATTTATCTCCTCCGTGTTGGCCCTGAGACAGGTCGGCGGGGGAGCTGAGAGCGAATGAATCTCTTTTTGCCACCTAAAAGTTGGGAATTGAATCTTTATATAGATGAAATCCTAAACTTCATGTAATTTCATGCATGCCTTTATGTGCATGCTTACAAAATGGCTTCTATAAGAACCTAAATTTATGTCTATATGCCATCTAAAATTAATTGTTTGTGTCTATGTATAGCATAAAATTCAGTTTGCTCCTGTGTCTTTAATTTATCGAAACCCTAAATTTCATGTAAGTTTGTTCATGTGTCTTTGCTAATATAGGAACAAAGAAATTTTGTGTAAAACACTAACTAAATGTGTATGATCATTTGTTTTGTGTGTGTCTACATCTGTTAATTAAAATCAATTGCTGTGCATGTCTGAAAACCCTAAATTTCATGTAGATAATTAGGGTTTCTTTGCTGCTCTATCAATATACAAAATTTTAATTCGTCCACAAAAAATTATGAAAGAGTTAATCACAATAAAAAGGAATGCATAATTAACAACAATCTGTATATATGAATACAGAAATCAGAAACAAATTTATGAAATACAAATTAATTACAAACCTTTGAGTATAATTAATCATACTCCTCGTCCAAGTCTGAGTTCCAAGTCCACTTCTTCCTTCTGATCCTCGTGAAAAAGTGGCAGCTCAGCGCTCGGCCTACCATCGGGCGGTTGGTGCAATTCTAAGGAGACTACTCCTGCTTGACCCGAACTCAATCCTCTCTCGGTGCAACAATCAATAATTAGGTCATGGTCAAAAGGAGGAGGAGGAGGAGGAGATGGTGGTGGTGGGGGTGGTATGACTCCTCTTTGACTCGAACTTGATCCTTTCGTAAAGCGAGGACCGGTTGTTAGGCCATAAAAGGAAAGAGGTGGAGGAGGAGGTGATGGTGGTGGTAATTGTGTTTGATGTTGAGTAAGATCGAGTTGCAACATCATTCGGGCTCGTTCCCGGCGGTGGATGTTCATGTGGCCACCCAAAGCTTGTGCTGTCATGAAGCCTCCCTGGCAAAACATGCACTCGTACATCATCCGGTCACTGTTGTTGCTGCCGCTGCCGCTGCCGCTGCCGCTCCATGATTCCATCACCTCCTTGATCATCTCCTTGTTTCCATCACCTCCTTCCATGATTTAATTATAATTAAGAAACATGATCTCTGCAAGCTCATATATAGGAAACATAATTTAAAAAAAAACTTAATTAAGGATTAATTAATTGGGGTTATGTTGGACTTGGTGTCGACATGATTAATGACAGAGCTGTAAAAATTAATTATATGATAAAAAGTCATCAGTGGCCGGCCTTGTAACATATATATATATATACACACACACTGTTAAACTCTTCATTGATTGATCAAGTTAACTACAAACAAATGATTAATTATTACAGAACACATATTTTGTTTGTGTCCAGTTATTAGTTCCAGTTGTGGTTAAGTTAATTACAAATAGGAGTTCATTATAAGTTGGAGTTTAGCTGTTGGTTTGTTGCCGTCTGCCTGTTAGATTATATTGCTTCATGGCCAAGTCTCAGTTCCAGCTTTTTTATATGTATTTTTGATAATGTTGTGTAATTTGGCACCTATTGGTTGATTAATGTAGAAGGGGGTGCATGCATAATTCGTAGGATCCTGATCATATTGATAGGATCGGATTGGTCAGGATCCTATTCGTAGAATTGAATCTTTAAGGCATGGAATCTTTGGGCCAAAGAACAAAGAGAAGAGGCCAATTTACTATCATTGGCTACTTCTGGATAGTAAGATTGTGCGATCCTATAATTCAGATCGTAATTCTATAAACTATGAGTGCATGAATACTATTAGTTAGTCGATTAAGTCAGACGTCAAACCTATTTGAATTTTGCCTAAAAAGGTTTAACCATATCAAAGGAAACAATAGCATTCGAAAGTGGATGCTAGCTTATGGTAAAGACCTTAAAAATTGTTTTCAAAATTTTGAGCTTAAGCTTCTGACTCAATTCACAATCCATCTTCTTAGCTAAGCTTTCAGATGGAGTTAGCGATCAATACAATGCGGTCGCCAAGCGGAGGAAGGCCAAGGGAAAGTGAGCCTTATCGATATAGCTCGAGTACTAAAGGGGTAACTGACGAGTCGAGGTTGAGATAACAGTGATGGTGTTGCCCATGCGAAGAAGACTAACTAGAGGGAGGGGGAAGGACAATCACTCTGAGAAGAAACCGCATGAATGTTTAAAAGAATAAGTATAATATGAAAATGATTAGACAACAGAAAATTAAACAAAATATAAAAGACACTGCATTAACCCTGGAGCTTACTTACCATCCGATCCGATCTCATTTAGAACATCAGAAAGAGAAAAAACAGAAGAAGAATTTCCATGATATATATATATATATATATGATATGCTCATATATAGCGAAGCAAGTATTATAATCATTTTCTTCCTTTTTTTTTTCCTCCTGTTTTGATCACAGATATAAGGGAATGCAAAGAATTCAACACTTACTCATCACCCAAAACTCCAACTAAATACTACAATTTTCCCAAGATAATTAAATTAAATAGATGCTTTGATTTGGGGGATGGAGATTCATTCACAAGGGTTGTTGGGCATTTGAAACATTTCCTGGAGAGTCGTCGATCGTCATTATCTGCAAATGGAAACTAGCTCATTAATTATATCATTCGATAAGCATATGAAGAAAGAGAAAAATGGCTGTTTTGAGGTCTCCTACAGCATATTTGAGGAGTGGTACTTCTAAGGTTTGAGGATTTTCTTAATAATGGTATTTTCTTGGAGCCTACAATACTTTTTGGGGAGCGTAGAGGATTTTCATCTTGATCAGAATTTTAAGTTAAGACTTCAAAGAGCATTAGTGAGTTTTTCCCCAAAAAAAAAACATTTGATCGGGGTTGAAAGAGGAGCTCAAGAAACATTGAAAGAGTTTGTGTGCAAGGTGTGGGCATTTGGTTCCCTTCATCATGGAAAACTTGATTTCTATGATGAAATTTGTAGAATTAACGAATCTAAGAACTTTACTGCAAGATGATGGGATTTAGGGTGCGTTTGGTTCAGGGTGATCAGTGATAACCTTGGTTATCTGTCCAAGGTTATTGTTGATAACCTTGTTTGGTTTAGATTATCATCAATTCTCAAGTAATACAGTATTACCGCCACATCAGCAAAACGTCATCAAATGGGGCATGCAACCCGGAATTGGATAACCAAGGAAAACGGAAGTTTTTCTTGATTCCGGGGTTAAGGAACTTTTCTTTCCCAAATTATCCCTTAATATTTACATTTTAAGATAAAAATATCCCTAATAATTAACTAAATTACAACTCGTTGCCGACTCACCGACCGACGACCGCAGCCCCTCCGCCGATCGGCGACCGCCGCCGGCCGACCGGCGACCGATGACCGCCGCCGGCCGACCGACGACCGACGACCGTCGCCGGCCGCCGGCCGCCGGCCGCCGGCCGGTGACCGCCTGCCAGCGAACGATAGGTGGCGGTCGGGCGATAAATAATTTTTTAAAAAAAATTTAGTATTTTAATTAAATTTTTATTAAATTAAATAAATTATAATTAGGATAAACTAAATAAATTTAATACAAAATATTACATTACTTTTTAATTTTTAGTATAAATAAACATATATTATCATAATCCTTAATTTTAAACTAATGGGCAATATGGTAAAATATTACATTAGATTATATACTATTACCTCCAAACAAACAAGATTTTCTTTGATCATCTAAATTTAACCAAACAACATTAGGTTATGTTTCATTCCCCATAACCTTGGTTATGTGATTACCAGGTAATCACATAACCAAGGTCATGTATGATAACTTGAACCAAACGCACCCTTAGGGATAAGGAGCAATCAAAGTGCTAAACAGGGATGGCAAAACACTAAAATCAACACCTGATATGCATACCTGATCACAGATGGCACAAGTATCACTTCTCTCCATCCATTCAAGAATGCAAGAGAGATGGAAATCGTGTTGACATCTAGTTCTAATACGAGGATTCCCGGAATCGTACTCTGTCAAAAAGTAAGGAAAAGGGAATTTCAACAGAGAAACAATAAATATAATCCTAAAGAAAAGAAAAAGGCTCTATAATGAAAATATAGGGTTGTTTCTGCCTGAACATAAAGAAGTAAAGACGAGAAAATAATAGAAAGAGAAATGTCACTAATCAAACTGTGTAAGCTTTAATCCTTTGCATTGCTGAAGAAGTGGTGATATGCACATTCTCAGGAAAATGGACATGATGGCTAGACAAAGAAGTAATCCAAATTCAGTGTCTTCTTATGTTGGTGTTATAGCTATATATAGAGCTCAATGGAAGGACAAAATTCATAGAGCCGATCCAACCAACACAGGTTTAATGATTATAACAATGATGAGTTGTTTGATATTAATGTTTGAATCATGGATTAATATCTTGTATTGTGTTGACAGGCACTATTGAGATTTACCATGTTACTCTCGCACTGAAACTCAAATGACAGCATCACAATGATCCTTCTTCGGAATTCTTCCTCGTGCATCATCCTTGATTTCCTCATAATCATTCCTCTGCTTGGGGCTCTAAATGCTCCTGAAATCCAATTTTCATTTAGGGTGAACAAGACAAGGCAATTCTAATTTAGGATTTGGATCCACCAGGGTTTCCATTATCGGTGACGTGAGGTGGAGACCTAGAGGCTTTGTTTGCATTGTGAGGCTTTCTACAACACTGGTTGAAAAGGATGTGTTTCCATCTCTTCTATATGAGTTTCTACCTCCATTTCATCAGTATGACCAACATCATGTGTCAGCATGGGCAAAATGGCACACAACTATTCACTTTAGCAAGCAACCTCAGCTCTGATCTAGAATTAAACATTGGTTTGAATCACAAGAGGAATTATTAACTAAAAAGGAATAAGATTATCTGGATGGGAATTAACAATCATATGGTTGCTTTTACTGTATGCATATAAAAGAATACATATCAAGCTTATGCTGCATTTGATTCACCACATGGAATTGACAAAGAATAAAATTATTGTTCATGGCGAATGGAAAAATGTTATGAAGTAAGAATCGAATAAAAATATGTATTAATTCAGCTCATGAATTTAATTCTAGCAACAGTAAACCAAACACAAGAATGGTAATTCATTAAAATAGCTACTCCTGCAAACCAAACATGTTGCTAGTCTCATGGGCTACATATCTCAATAATTGCAACATAGAAAGTAAATTATTTGTGGAAATATCAAGATCACCTTCTAGGCAAATGGGGCAAACATCCTCCTCATCTGTAGTAGAGATAATAGGCTTACTGACCTCATCTTCAGTAACCTTCGGAGAATTATGCTCACTGTCAGTTTTACTTTTGCAGTTCAAAATTTCAAATTTGTCATTTGTTTCTTCAATTGTCTGATCTGTTTTGGTTCCATGACTTCCGATATCTTGAAACACAACCTGTGAGCTTGTTAAACCAACATCAAAGGGCAAAGGTGCAGGAGGCGATCGATAAGTGTCCGGAGTGGACGTGTCCAGATTAGTGTCAACTAGTAGTCCCGATGAGATTGCAGAAACTGTAACATGGCTGTTGGATGAAAGTGGTTCACGCTCCAAGTCTTGAGGACACTGAAAAAGGTGAAAAGAATGGGTTTACAAAGAACATAGAAAATGAACTCTGTTCAAATGAAACTTGAACAACTGGAACTATGAGGCCATGTCAAACATTTGTATAAATAAAACCTAATATCTGTAACTAATACCCTAATAGTCACCAAAAGTAAGAGATGAAGAGACCAATAAAATATAATCAGAATTCTGAGCAAGCAGCCAAGTCAACAATCACCAGTGAATTGTTGGGATTATGACTGTAGATTTTCATATTTGCACGAATCATTCAGGTGCCTTTTTTTCAGTCTAAGAGCCATGTTAGCCACGGGTATGGATGTGTGTCATATTGCCAGTCTAATAGCTGTCAGACACTCAGATGCATACCCATATAAGATACTCGCACTCAAGTCCAATTAACATAGCCATCATCCAGTTGAATTTTGTATAGCATGACAGTTCTGAGCTACTTTGGCTTAAACTGAAACTGATCTATGAGTTCAAAATAGCATTCTCAGTTTGGTAAAATGTAAACTGTGAAAATGCCTGTAAATTTGTAGATAACAAAATAAACTACAAATGGAATCTAATCCCAGAAATAAGGCAAAAGTTTTTTTTCCCCCCAAATGACCGAAATTTGTGTTTACTATCCAGGAATAATTTTTTAATAAGAAAAAAAAAATCCAGAATGCATACATAGAAGTAAGCTGGCGTTCTATGTGATTCAGCTCCTCTGGAAGAACAGCAGCAGCAACCACCCATTACCTATCAAAAAAAAATTTTCTTACATCAGTAATCAAGCCCATCTTGAAGTTATAGAAATAGACACCAAATAATAATTTGCCATCACAATTAAGTTACAAACTTAAAATACTGATTCTAGAATATAAAAGATGTGACAAGTCAAGCAAAGAGATAAACCACTGAAGATAAACAGGTAGAAAGAGAGTAGCAGCATTACAAAATTTCTGAACCCAGTATAATGAAGACAACAAAAAAACCTATTTGGAGTTGGTTGCATGAATCTTCTATGCAGCTCTCTCTTTCGCAGGCTTAAGATTCATATTCATAAGTAGACAAATTTTGATGTTATACTCAACCTCTTGTATCCGGGCTTGGGACCGGCAGCAACAATTTTAGGATATTAAAGAGACAACAGCAAAATATAATTGACAAATATGCAGAGGCTTCCAATTGCCTAAACGATTATTTTCCACCTTTCTGCAAAGCTCTGGAACTCACAATTCAATCCAGGAGCCCATAATTCAATCCTCCACCTATTTCCCAACTCATACAACATGTAATTAAATGATCATCCACAGGATGCATTCTTCAAGTCTGCAGGACAATTCACAGGAAAGACCAATAACCTAATCAACGACGTATCATTCCTTTTGACCAAAAAAGGCTAAAGAACAATCTTCCGACAGAAAACAAGTTAATAGGATCCTCTTCTAAAATTAGAATATTGCTCAAAGGCTATTCAATCAATCAACATGTAACCCCATTGATGAAACTGTTCGTCATACCTAAAGGAAAAAAGTAATCATCAAGCGTCCGTCAAAATATCGGCACAGACCAAAAATGAATTCCCACCCCAAGCATAAAGTAAATGTTCTCCGAGCACTATAAACTCCAAACAAGCAACTCAAAAGGTTCCTTTTTAAAAAACATGGTATTTCTCAGTCACTTCAAAAAGCTGGATTCTTGTTCACAGGTTGTTCGACCATCCACCATGCAATCCCGTGCTTGATGAAACGTTTCCAGCATACCTTAAGGAGGAAGTAATCGTCAAGCATCCATCTATTTTTTATGAGAGATTTAGAAACAAGAATTCCCACCACACCCATCCAAGTTCGAGAAAACATCTTTCAAGCATCATAAACCCCCAAAGAGAGAAAATCAATGGTTAAAGTAAAATCTTTTCAAGGTAAACGTCCAACCAATAAGACAAAACAAATAGCACGAAAACAAATTTTCTCGATCTCGATCAAATCCGTGAAGGCGAAAACGCTTCGTATAGGTTAATTAATACAAAGCGAACAGGAAAACAAGAAGGAAAAAAAAAAGACATCCGACAATAAAAATCGACAAATCAGATCAATAAACACCCTCGCCTCGGTCACCGACCTCGGCAATTTTTCAGGTACAAGAAATTCTACGAGACGCGGTAGCCAAATGCAGGTGCTGGACAGGAAAGAGGACGAGGAGGAGGAAGGGGGAGAAGCATGGAGATTGTAGGGGCTTACTGAGCGGCGCCTAAGCGGTGGGAAACCCTAGGCCTGGGGAGCACCGGCGAGGGCGAGCGGTGCCGCCATGGCGGGCGGAAGGTTCTCCTCCGCGACCGAAGCGAGGAAAGAGTGGAGGTGGATTCCACTTGTTGTCTATAAATATAATTTCCGTTCCAGATTTAATTTTGCTTCAATTTTCAAAATAATATATAGATAGAAAATAATATGATGTACAATTTATGATGTATAATCATGAGCACCTGTATAGATGACAATCTGTACATCACCCATTAAAAATATATGATAAAAATGAATAATCAAGATTTTACCATCTAAATAAGTGCTCATAGAAGTGCATCATAAATTATATATTATAACATTCTTTATATATATATATATATATATATATATATGATTTTAAAAAATACACTAAAATTGCCAATTTACTAAAACCTCTATACTTTTCAGTTTCCCGGCGTGAGGATATTTAATTATATATATTGTGTAAACAATTTGCTGATCTTTCTTCAGTCGGTTACCAGACTCCATCTTCGTTGACACGCTGGGCCCCACAGGCGAACAACCTGCCAAGTAGGCAGGTAGGTGCGGCGGGTAAACGGAAAGTAAGCTGTTGGACGACGAACAGAGAATGATAAGATGAACTAAAATATAATATGAAAAATGTTATAAAAATGAGATATGTAAGGGCGAAACTAAAGAACTATCAAACTGTAAGGAGCTAAATAGAATTGTCTTGGAAAAAAAAGGGGGAATTAGTAAAAATTTTCTCTGCGACTTCCAAATGGCGGCTGGAAAGAAGGAGCGCGACACGTGGCTGCCCCTTTCGGCAGGCGATCCCGAACTCACCGACCTAGTAATTTATTTTTTTAAAAAAAAATCTAATTCATTTACAACCAATTAAAAAATCGACATTTACATAATTACAAATCTACATTCCTATTATACCCCTTCTTTCATGTTCTCAAAATTTCTATCTTCCCTAAATTTTGCATTACCAATTTATATAATCGAATTTAAATATAAGAATATAAATATATTATTTTTTAAAAATTTATTAATTATAAATTTTAAAATAATAATATTCACTAATTAACATTATTAATGAGTTTTAAAACTCTCCTCATTCAAAAATATCATATTTTTAAATTTTAAAATAACGTAAGTCATTATACTCCGATAAACCTTCTCAATATATTCATGTCCTGGAATCATGAATTTTCAAATGAATGAGATAAAAAATTTAAAAGAAAAATGATAGGGAGAGTGAAAATGAGAAAATGAAAGGTAAAGTGAATGACGTGACACTTTACATGCAGCGATCTCCGACGGATTCACCATGCCCTCCAGGGTATAGTTTGATTCTGGGCGGCGGTCGAACGTCGTCGATGGTGTCCAAACGATAATTGGACGTGTGCATATAAAATGTCGCATCATTCACTTTACTTTCACTCTCCTATTTTCACTCTCTCTATCATCACTCAATTTAAAAAGAGAGAAATTTTTTAATAGAGTGAAAGGAAGAGGAGTACAATGTTGTGATTTTGATATCAAAAATGATAAGGAGAGTGAAAATGGAAGAGTGAACGGTAGAGTGAATGATGTGGCACTTTACATGTAGTGATCTCCGACGAATTTACCGTACCCCCCAGGATATAGTTTAATTCGAGGCGGCGGCCGAAGGCCGCCGATGGTGTCCAAGCGATAATCGGACGTGTGCATGTAAAGTGTCACGTCATTCATTCAAGTGTCACATCATTCACTCTACCATTCACTTTTCCATTTTCACTCTCCCTATCATAGCTCTTTTTATATTACGAAAGTTAAGTGTGTGAAATAAGAAATCTTTTCAGTTCAATAAAATGCAATGATAGTGACATGGTGCATTTTTAATTTTTCCGACATTTAAAAATTGAGTCTCAATTTTGATAAATTTATATGAAACTGAATCGATCATCCTAATAATAATCAGAGTAATTTGGATATCGGTACTAACTTAAAAAATTAAAAAATTACTGATTAAAGAATTATTAATGTATTAATTACTTGTACAAGGAAATGAAAGTTAGGTTAGTCCTATAGAAGATGACATGACTCATCGAAACCTACCTCAGGCAAAGATCGTTTGGAAGGAAAAGTAGCGATGGATAAGAACATCAGGTTCTTCCTGCTCGACATCGCTTTATTCTATGCAAGACAACAACAACAAAAATAAAGTCGATCTGGAATAATTGGGAGTCCATGTTATGTTAGGGTTGGTCAAGAGATGCCCTCCCATATTTTGGTACTGCTGTAGACATGGAAATATTCAATGAGAAGAATACAGAATATTACTTGATTGCTAAGTAGGTAAGAGTAGTTATCTTTCGATCGTAAATCCTATAAGGAAGCTCCTGACCATAAGCAACCCGACTCTGGTCCGATTTACTTGCCGTGATGGGACGGATCTAGAAATTTATAGTTGGGGTGGGATTGAATTTAATATAATAAATTATATATTATTAAAAAAATATAATAAATTATATATATATATATATATATATATAATTTGAAGATCATTACATTATATTATTATACTATTCAACAAAACGACTATTATGAAAATAATAGATAAAGAAAGTTTTAGCCTCTTTTTCCGATAGCATGGCTACTTCCGACGATAATGAAAGGAATCGTTGTTAAATATGGTGAAATAAAACTTAGATAAAAAATTTTTTAGAATTTTTCTTGGAATAATTTTAGGGTTTCCGAATCTATGATTGAAAGTTGAAGGGTTGGATTAAGATAACCAAGAAGTTTGGAGGGTTTAAAAGAAATTTAACCGAACTTGAAGGGGGAATAATGTCTAAAGGTTTGGAAAGAGAGGGTTAAGTGGCCAATATCCGAAACTAGAGGACTTAAGTGCAAAATGTCCTTGGCCTAAAAGGGGGCTTTGGCGTTGCTTGCTCCACCGATCGCTTCATCGCGCAATTGAGAACCAAAGCCACGTCGTCCCCTTCACCTAGACCTTCTCTGCCTCTTTTGAGCCTCAACCTCTCGATCTACTCTCGCCGATCACCTCTTCCATAGGACAATGAAGATTCAGCTAGACTTGACCAAGGGTTGGGTGGCCCATTGACCCAGTTCGCTTGGTCGAATCGGAACCGGCCCAGCAAGATGTCGGGCCGATTCCGGTTCTAACCCAAGTGGAACCGGCGGCCGGACGGTTCCGAGCCCTTATTTTTTTTTCTTATTTTTTTAACGGTTAAGATCATTTGACCATTTTTAATCAATGATTATGATTTAGTGATCGTTATAATCCAAATTTTATAAATAGGGAGTTCATTTCATCATTTTTATACACATCTTCTCTACTCTTATTCTCAACTTCATATTCTCTATGCGTTTTCGACTCTATCTTTCAACGACAATGGAAGGAGGTCACGGAACTTCATATCTCAATCCCGGAGGGGAAGAGAAATAGTGCATGAGGATCCCGACATTCAAATTCAATCCACTGATAATAAGATCGAGGCTCATCCCCAGCACCTTCCGACGCCCGAAACACAAGTACCAATGCAATTACTTCTAAGGTTCGAGAAAATCCTCCTCTAAAATCTTCTATTTTCACTAAACATTTTTAGAAAGTCACACTTCCATCGGGAGAATTACGTGCAAAATGTAAGCATTGCAATGCTTCCTACACATTCCAAGCCGGTGGCGGCTATGGGTTGTGCAAAATGTAAGCATTGCAATGCTTCCTACACATTCCAGGCTATGGGTTATTAAAACGACATGTTGAAACAAAGCACCCAACGGAATATGGACTCGACCGCTCTCAAGCACAATTATCAAGATTTTCTAATGGTAGTAGTACTGATTCAGGTTTATTTTTATATTATGATAATAAATTAAGAGAATCATTAACTAAATTTATTTTCGTAGAACTTTTTCTTTTAGTTTTGTATCTAAATGCACATTTGAAGATTTTTATAAAAAAAATCTCTTAATCATAGTGCTAAACATGTTCCTAGGACTACACCTACTCGTACAATTAAAAGATTAGTAAAATAAGGGGAAAAAATTAATTAATGAATTTAGTAAATTAAATAATAAAGTTTCTTTATGTTCAGATATTTGGAGTGATTATTGACAAACTCATTTTTATATGGGTGGGACTTACCATTGGATCGATAACTCTTGGATCTTCCAAAAAAGATTGATAGCTTATAGAGTTTTTGATGAATCACATACTGCCCATAACATTATACAATTATTATGTTTAATTTTAGAAGAATATGAATTGACTTATAAAATATTTTCAATATCATTTGATGATGCTAGTTCTAATATCACCTCTATAAATGAACTAAAATTTGTTTGTCAACCTGTTATTGATGGTTTATTTTTTAATATTCATTGTGTATGTCATGTTTTAAATTTATGTGTTCAAAATGAATTAAAAATTTTAGAAAATTATATTAAACTAATTAGAATCACAATTTTATATTTATGGTCGCATCTATCTGATAAAATAATGAGGTAGATTTTGTAAAGCTAATGAAATGAGACCTAAAAAATTTCTACGTGATGTTCCAATACGTTGGAATTCAACATATCAATTATTACAAGATTCATTTTAATAAAAATATTTATTATGTTTATTTTTTTATACAAAATAGTAATACTAATATATATTTATTTTCACAATAATAGAATATTTGTAGTAATATTTGTGAAATTTTAAAAGTATTTAATGATCCAACTGAACAACTTTTTGATATTTATTATCTCACTGCTTATTTAGTTTTAGTAATTTTTCTAGTATAGTATTAGTATTAAATGAATATATCAATAATGAAACTTTAATTTCTTACATATTGACTATGAAAACTAAATGGAAAAAATATTTTTATTTTATTCCTGAAATTTATTTAATTACATTTGCTTTAAATCGTAAATTTAAATTAGAAGTTTTAGAAGAAATGTTAACTTTATATTATGACGCTTTAATTCCATTCTTCTTCTCCAAATCCAGTTAATATTATATATAATATTAGAAATTATTTATATGATCTTCATAATCAATATTATATTAAATATGGAATACAAACTAATATTTATGAAACACAACAACCTACTAGTACTAATTTAAAATTTACAAAAGCATAACTTTTATTAAAAGAATGGACGAAACATCCACGAGGATCCTTAAGTTTCATACAGGAATTTGAGAATTATTTTATGACTTTTTTATTTTAATAAATCAAATAGCGAAGATTTCGATATCTTAAAGTGATGGTCACAAAAGGCTCAAAGTTTCCTGTTCTCTCCGTGATTGTCAATGAAATTTTAGCTTATCCAGTGTCAACTATTGCTGTAGAGAAAACGTTCAGTGTCGGCGGCAACATATTAGATGAACGACGATCAATTATGTCTCCCGGCCGATTAGAAGCTCAAGCATTATTAGACAATTGGACCAGATCCAAGAAAAGAATCCAAGGAATGTAACTTTCAGAAGACGAAGTCGAAAAATTTGATACCGAAGGAACGAATACAACAGGAACGGGAGGAAATGAAAGTGAGTGATGAAAATTATAAAATGATAAAAATATAAAAGAACTACATGGGCTTTGATTCCCCTACACCCTAAGGGGATACGTAGGCAACTTAAATAAGTACAAACCCTTTTTATTAATAAATTTTATATTTTAAAATTTAATTTTTAATTTTTTAATATAATAATCTCGAACCGTCTCGAACCGTGATGAACTGTGAACAGTAACCGTCTTGGGCGGTTAAGGTTAAGGGTCGACTTCCTACGAACCGTCGAACCAACGATTCTGAACCGTCAAACCGTCGATTCCAAACCGTTCCGAACTGTCGAACCGTCAATTTCAAATCGTGGTTGGGTCTAGATTCAACCCTTCCAGGCGGTCGAAGCTCCATCATGGGTAGTTGTCTTATTCTACAACCTTTGGTGAGAGCCGACGGTAGTGTTGCTTTGACACCGCCAATCGTCAGGGTGTCATGGGGTGTGTGGATGCTCACGTGCGGGTCAATTTAGGGTAAGCCTTGACTTCTGGTGTTTTCTTTACTTGATCTGGAATCGTCGCATTTGGGCTTGAAACCATCTCATCTGTGTTGCTCTAGGGCTAATATTTGTATCAATCTGCGACATATGGAGAGAGTAGGGGTTGTACCAAGGAGGCTTATTGGGGGAAGACGATCCACATTCGGGAGCTGCTGCTGTGGGATGCTCTCTCTCGGATCCGAACAAAGTCAGGAACAGTAGTTGCTGCCATCTGAGGTAAGGATTGGATTTATTACAGTATGGATTTGGATGAATCAATTTCTATACTAGGATGTTGTAAGGCATTTTCTGTTTGATTTTGATTCTATGTGTGGAATCTAATTCTTTGGACTTAGATCTGAGGTTGTGGTATCATCTCTATTCGATCCAGGTTTTGAGAGCATTGTGGTTGTGTCGTGAAGCAAATTTAACTTCAGCTCTATGTACATCAAGACCTCTATGCTTGGAATTGGTTTTGTGATATTTGACTCTTATAGGTGATGGACAGTCTTGTTTCGGAATCGATTTTCTGATCTATGGAGTTTTCTCTACTCGAATTTGGTTTTGGATGAATGAAGTTGAGTTCTGGGATCAAATTTTGTGGATGGATTATTTGATATGGGATTAGAATCAAATCCTATAGGTTTAGATGATGAGGAATGCTTTGCTGATGTTTTTTGAGATGCTTTATAGTGTAATGGGGTCTCTGATTGGAATTGTACCGTGAGCCTTCCCTTGATCAATTTGGGTTTTGATTTCGGAATGGAATCTATTTATAGGTTGTAGCTTTAGAAATTGTTCTATTTTGGTGTGATTGCGGATTAGTTGTGTGGGCATTAATCTGGTTGAAATTTGATTTTTGGGTTTTGATAATGTTGTTGCCTTTGTGATACTAAGCCATGAGCTAGTTCAGGTTGGGTGTTAGTCTATGGATTTTGATATTGATAACGATGCTAATTGGTGATTTGTTGCTGTGAGATTGTGAGTTTCATGGGATATGAAGTTAATGTTATTTTGGACTAAGTTTTCGTTAGCTTAGCTCTTTTAGATGTTGGATGAAATTGTAGCTCTTGGATCTTATGAAGGTGTTGCCGTGTGCGGTTGGAAGTTGATTTCAGATGGAATGGTGGAAATTCATGTTGATTGTGTTGAGTTAGGTTAGTTTTGTGGATTTTGTAAATGATACAATGTGATATCTTGTATCTTGATCAGGACAATGTGATGATTGTTGTTCCTTTAGTAGGGGAACTTGGTGATGGAATGATTTATGAGTTGTGATAGGCAAATTGTCAAGGTTGCCTTGGTGGAGTAGTTGTATTTGGTTTGGATCTTGTGTGGATTAGATTTGGTGTTGTGTATGGTGGTGATACATGGTTGTGGATTAGAGTTGATGTGGTATTAGAGATGTTGCTATGACTAAACCTAATTTAATCATTAGGATGGATTAGATTAGGGTTAATGATGGGTTAGATCAAATGTAACCCAAAAAATTGAGATTAATTGAAGGTAATCATTAATTTTGATTAATTAATGATCAAATCGATTGGGAGTTCATCCTAATTGCTTTTAGGATTTGATTTAGTTACTTGTTCTATATATAATTAGCTAAATTATACATATTAATGTAGGACCCTAGTTTTGATGCCAGCATTTAGACAGGGTATCAAGTCCATACGATCTACAAATAAAGACGGGTACTTCTTGCTTGTTTCTTTATATTCACTTATCTTTATGCATAACTATTAATTTATGTGCAGTAAGTTTTATTTACCTTAAATCTGATACCATTGTTATCCTGCTTGATACTTGTTGCTTGATCTTGGATATGATCTAATTTCCTTCTATATAGTCTCGTTTTATTGTTATCTGATTCTGTATATTATTTTGTGCGAGCATGTATACGTAGATATAGTAGCATGCTACTGTGTGTCTGCATTTGATTGATTCTAGTTATACTTGCATGTGTATCTAGATGTATGATGATTAAGTTATGATACATGTGTTCGATCTATGCATGTTAGGTTGAGTTATGTATTGATGACCTGGTGGGGGTTGCATGAGTTAGAGTCATGCACCATCCCTGCATTATTACATGCCGACTATCAGCGACTCCCTTGTGGTTGAGTCTATCGTCTTCCAGTATATGATATGCACATATGACCACTCATGGGTTAGTGGATATCGTTGTGTGTATGCATTTGCTCTGTACTGCTCCTCTCGACCACTTATGGGTAGTGGTTTCGGAGCATGGTAGCAGGCAGGGATCCCTCCTTTTCCCATAGACCAGAGGAGATGACAGAGATATCTTCCCCATATGCACATAAGGTGGAGCAAGAGCTCCACCAACATCCTGTCCACTCGGACACTCAAGAGCAGTGATGGCAGAGTGCGGACAGTGTCACAACCCTATCCACTCGGCCGACGCATATGACACGCCTCTGTGGCTGGACTGGCGTCGGGGATGACTATGTCATTGCATCATGTCCATATGATGCATTGTGCATTTGATTGTGATTGCTGCATTTGTTTGCTGCATATGTTTGACATGCATATACAGGATATATTATATGTGTAGTTTGATGACTCTGCACTTGCTCGTATGATATTGGCCCTTTTATGATTAGGATAGGCTAATTTCTGGTATATATATTCAGTTGGTATTTTCAGTTATACATATTCTGATATTTCTGTTGAGACTGTATCCTGTTATTTCTGTATAGCTTATTCAGCTATCTATTCTGTCATGCATATCTTTCTCTATACCTGCAGAGTCCACTTGAACTCACCACCCATCACAATATTTTGTTTTCAGGATGATAGGTCGCAAGGGGAGCCCAGTTGCCAGTCCCAAATTCCTATGACTCCAGCGATGGGTGCTTCCGCGTATATTTTTTTTGTTTCTGTTACCGCATACTCTTTGGTCTGTATTCGTTTTATGTCGTGGGCTTGTATCGTGATTCATTTGCTGTAGTATTGTATTTTTGAGTCCTCTGTTGGACTTTATGATTGTTATTTTATTGCGCGCCTGCCCCGAGGGCAGCTCAGGTGAGTTTAACAGTTTTATTGTTGAGATGCACTTATTATCCTTTATTATATCTCCTGTTTTGAGGTATGAGGTCAACATTATACTGCGTGTGTTGTATATGTGTCTAAATTGTCCGTCGTACATGGAAGATAATGTTCGATTTTATATTGA
Organism: Boesenbergia rotunda; assembly: GCA_024364735.1. NCBI lineage: Eukaryota > Viridiplantae > Streptophyta > Magnoliopsida > Zingiberales > Zingiberaceae > Boesenbergia > Boesenbergia rotunda. The sequence goes on along the minus strand of JAGFNQ010002059.1, from coordinate 81,513 downwards.
ATTAGAGGTTCCTTTGGTCTCGGGGCGTGAGAATTGTTGCTTTCAAAACAGGGGAGGGAGAAGAAACTAGAGTTAATATTGGAGAAAAAAACAACTAAATTACAGTTGGGAAGAAAAAGGAGGGAGAAGGAAAGACACGATAATAAGAAAAAGTCTAGGGAGACTTATATGTGGTGGGGCGAGGTTGCATATAGTGGAAAAGAATAAAAAAAACATTTTCTCAAAAATTACTTAACTAGTTTTAAATCGATTGAATTAGTTTAATTCAAATAAATAAAAAGTCGTCGATGGTGTGCAAATGATAATCGAACGTATGCATATAAAATATCACGTCATTTACTCAAATACTACATAATTAACTCTACTATTATTTTTTCATTTTCACTCTTCTTATCATAGATCTTTTAATTATGCCTTTGTGGGTTGTTTATTTAGTTCGTTTCGTAAAGCTAAAGCCACTTTGATATTTATACCAGTAACTTTCTTTACTAGCTAAAAGAAATTCTTTGTAAAAAAAGAAATTTAGAATATCTTTGAGACATATATTTACCTCGGAGAAAAGAGACCTAAAGATAAGAAGGGGAAAATAAAAGACATTTATCTGATAAAGAGACTAGAGAAGAATGAATATTGTTTAAAATATTAATTGTCAGTGTAGCTATCAATGGAAAAAATTTTATTTGATTAATTTTTTAATATATCATACAATAAGTTTGATAATTACAGTCCTTATAATTTCATATTCTTTTAATAATTTATATGTAAATGATAGTCTAATTTTTTAAAGTTTATTTCCAGTATAGTTTATGTTGATTAAGCTTATGGATCATCTATTTAATCCTATAAAATTTTCTATTGATCATTAAAATAAATTAAAAAATATTCATAATTCAACATTTTTATAATCTATTAATTCAACATTTTTATATTAGCTGTCCGTTAAAAAAAAATGTATTCATTAATTTATTAAAATTAAAACTTGTTTAAATTATTCATTTTTATATATGCTCTTATAAATATTAGATTGGGAGAGGAATTTTTTATATTATTAATGTCAAATTTTATCGTTATTTAATAAATTGATAATGAGATTTATTATAAACATTCTTATTCATGTTAAGTTTTGTAGTTATTTAATATATTGATGAGGAAATTTATAGATAAACCTCCGTAAATAATATTGATGAACGAAGATAGTTCTATTTAATAACATGAAAAGATATTAATATAAAAATTTTATTGCTATTGGCAGGGACCGCGCAAGCGCGTATCCCGTCTGACACAAATTATGACGTCCACTCTCCCTCTTGGTAAACCAACGCCCCTTCCATGTGCAATGAAGACCGTTAATTTAGGCCACGAGCCTTCTTGATCGCCCGTCAACCCCGTCCAGGTAAGTATGTTTTAAGTTGCAAACAGCTCGCATCTTATCGCGCCTGTCTGCTCTCTCTTTCAGCCACTCCGAGATGTGGGACTAAAATCCGTCGATGTGACTAAGCCCTCCTTCTCCTCTAAAGCGGGCAACAGAACTCCCTCCGGGTCGGTTGCGAACCATAGCAGAATCGAGCTTCCACTTTCAACTCTGCCTTCTCGCGATTTTGATCATCATTGCGCGCGGTTGTTTCATGGCGGTTCGAATGCAGCAATGTGCTCACTTCACTAGCTCACATGTATTCCCCCTGCGGCCCTGCCCTTCTTTTATCTCCATGATTTTGAGAAGGATGTCTATGTTTACTTGAAACGGAGAACAGAGCTCCCTCTGGGTCAATTGTGAACCAAATCATCATGGAGTTCCCATCCACAACCCTGCGTTTCTTTTTGGTGGTATTGATCACGGTGGTTCAGCCGCAGCAACGCTCACTTCATGAACCAGGAAGTTCCACCTTTCGTTGCTGAATGGTGAGTTCATACGGAGAGGGATCAATGGTTGCCTTGCAGGTGTGCGATTCATTTAAGGTCTATTACTTGTTGATGTGGTTTCCGAGTCGGGATTCGCATGGCCTTCTGGGTTTAGCTTTGTCACGTTGAGGCCATTGAATAGATTGCGCAAATGACTTACTCGACGATATGTTGCAGAGAAGCTCCGTTTCTGAATGACAAATGAATTAGCTTCAAATTACTTACGTGGTAAACATATACTTTGATATAACAGAAGTTGCTTCCAGAAATGCATGAAGAGTAGTGATCATCTTAACCGAACTGAGCAAACTAATTCTAATCTCCAGTAAACTATTTCTGATGCTTCTAACTAAAGTAATTAGGTCGTAAGCAATAAACGGTTGGTCGTCATTAAATTTATAAGAGAGAATCCACGTAGGCAATAGAAGGAAGATTATAATATGGTAAACACTAGCCTCAGTACAAGAGTAGCAAAGAGTAAGAACAATTCAACAAAATTTTAATTTAAATTGGCAGGGGCCGCACACGCGCATATCCCTTTCTAACACAAATTAGAAATTATGACGTCCACTCTCCCACTTGGGAAGATGGTAGACCAACGCCCCTCCTAAGTGCAATGGAGGCCGTTGATTTAGGCACGAGCCTTCCTGATCACCCGTCGACCCCGTCCAAGTAAGTATGAATTATCGATGCACACCGCTTATTTCTTATACACGTCCGTCTGCTCTCTCCCTATCCGACTCCGCGATGTGGGACTAAAACCCTTCAACGTGATTAATCCCCCTTCTCCTTGGAAGCGGTCGACAGAGCTCCCTCAGATTGGTTGCGAACGAGAGCAGAATCGAGCTTCCACTTTCAACTCTGCCTATGAACCTTTTCCCTCAACCAAATTCTAGCCTCTAGTGAAAGAAAAAGAAAAAAGAAATATTAAATTTAGTAGGCATATAATAATTTGATTAAATTAAATTCAAATTTAAATCAATATATTTCTTATTTTCATGTATACTTGATAGATTTTGTTCGATCCCATCTCATTTTAAATTAATATCTTCCCTTCGTATTGATTTAATTAACTTATTTATTTAGTCACCTACATTCAACAAAAGTTATACTAATTCCTTACAAGGCGACATAAGGGCTCAAGAAGTCGATTAGTCATCCAATCTCAATTAGATCATTCTTATCTGTATTTTGTATACAAAGTTAATCAAATTTAAAGTATACCTAAGCATATCATAACATTGAATATCTATATCCATCTATTTACCAGAGTATTATACTATTGCCCTCACAAGCATAGCTAAATTAGTACTTTGGTAGTAATTCGCACTACAACAGCAAGAGTCATTCTGCAGAGTTCATTCACAGTGAGATTAAATGGCCCTACAACCTAGAAGGTTACTTGGTACGGTAATTTATCTCCCTTCATCGAGCTTACACCTCTCTTCATCTAGAGTAGGCTCAGTGACTAAGGACACTTAGGTGATTTATTAATCACCTTTTTGCACTAGAGTACTATACTATTAAATGATACTTATATTTGATTAAATGAATAAAAATGCACATGTTTTTCTATTGGTCTAGAAAACGTTAGATAATCGAACTTGATTTGATATTTATAAAGATTCGAAGTTAAGTTTTATTGTGATCAAATAGCTTAATAAAGTGTGCAGGTAGTTAAACTTGGAAAGTCCTAGAAAGTCAAGTTGACAGGATACTAAGCAAGGAAAAATCTTAGTAGATCAACTTAACTAGATACTAGATAGAAGTCTTAGCAGATCGAGGACACCAGACAAAAAATTTAGATGGATTAGTGGACCGGACGTACAGTGGGAAAGGCTTAATGGGTTAGGGAGGACTAAATATCAAGTTAGGAAGTCCTAGGTGTCAAATAATTAGATGTTAAGAGAAGAAAACCCAAACTGGTCTGGAAGACCCAAGTTTGCCCATCGGTAAGTTGACGTAAGACTATAGAGTGAAGTCGTTCTTTCGAAAGGAATAATGGATAAGGACACACCCTCTTTGTAAGGACAACCTTAAGCATCGATCTGAATAAGGGGATCGCTCGAATTCTGATGTTAAGATCAAATAGTTAGATGATTGTCAAACTCATTTATGCTTAAATTATGCTATTCCTTGTGTTTGCAAGATTGGTAGACCGATAGGTTGGATTGGTAAATTGAACAGATTCAATAGACCGATCAACTAGATCGATAGACCGAACGATAATGTGTTAGCCAAGTCCTTCAATGGCGAGCGGGATCCTCTGTCCTGAGATTCTCTCTGTCCCCGTTTCCCAACTCGCCGGCGATGGCCGGCGAGTCCTCCGATCGCCAATCGAACATCATCATTAGTCTCTAATCATCGTCCTGAATCAAACAATATCCTAGGAGAACAGTGAATCGGTCGAGATCGTCGCAATTGTGATATCGCTGGATTCGAAGGTGAATCCGGCGAGATCGCAATTGCGACGATCCCCGACAGGTTCACCGTACCACCTAGGGTATAATTTTGTTCGGGGCGGCGGTCGGAGGCCGCCGATGGTGTCTGATCGATGATCGGAGGACTCGTCGGCCATCACCGGCGAGTTGAGACACGGGGACAGAGAGAATTTCAGGATAGAGGATTTGTTCTCCTTCAACGGGCTGACATGGCATTAGATGTGGACTAGATGGGTCTCAGATTGCTGACGTGGCATCGGATAAAGATAACCTGGCTGACATAGTGTACGGATAAGGTTTGACTTGTGACATGGTAGAGGGACTAGTCAAGAATAAAGACGAGCTGTTGACATGGCATAAAAGCCCCATCGACAGCCTGACATGGTGGAACGGGAGTAGTGTCCAATGCTGAATCTATAGATTGATCAATTCGGATTTGGATCTAATTTCTACTATTGGTCGGTAGACCAATCCAGGCCTATATAGAAGGCCTTGATTGAGGCTCGAACACAAACTTTCGAGTGTTCTACTTTTGTCTCACTCCGAAATGCTAACGCTACAATAAACTAATATGCCAACAATTGTGCCCTACTCCGATTCTTTATTGTTGGCATATAATAGTTTTGTTTTTACTCAATTATCTTTATAAAGGGACGACAAATTTATTACTATTCCTTATATTTTTTGTAAAAGGTAAAAGAGAAAGGAGATATTAATGAATTGTTCATTAAAAATGGTGAAAGATTACAAGCCTTTAGCCATTGTTGGATTATAAACCAAGTAAAAAAAAGTGTTCTTATTGTGTTTGTTTTATTTATTCCATTGCTAACTTTGAAAAACAAAAAAAAGTTTTCGAAAATTTGGACTTAGCAAAATGCATTATTCATTCCCCTCTAGCACTTCTTGATCTTATATTTTCTATTGGTGCAACAGTTAATGTTAGAAGTGGACAACGTGTGTGTGGTTGCACACGTTGCCAGGGAGTGGGCACGTGTTGCCTCTCCCTCTCCACTCCTTCTCTACCCTTTGCTCTTCTATATAAGAAGGGGGTGAGTGATTCGTTCAAGTGCAAGTGCAAGTGAGAAGCTTGAGAAGAGGAGATCATCCATAAGCAGTGGGATTTGGTTTGTGGAAGCTGAAGAACATTTCGATCTGTGTGTGATCGTTCTTCTGACGACAAGCATGAAAGAGCGAAGGACGTGTGAAATCCACTATAAGTGTTTACGTATTTACAAAATTTTATTTCACGATTTCATGCTTTAGATCAACAATAGTATTAGAGCGTGTATGAATTCCAAAGCATGAAATAGACAAATCGTTTTACTTTGGAAACTCACTTTCGATTGAAACCCACTTACATGAAATTGTAACTCTGTGGTGTATTCCTCTCGCCGGCGATCGCATCCACTAAGGATGCTAGTCTTAAGAGCCTCGTCACGTCAGATGGTATTAGACTGTCGCGAGCGCTGCCAGCAATCGGTTTCTGCGACCGAAGAATGTCGGGGACCGCCGCTATGGTTGTCGTATTTGTTGCGGCAACAGCGTGTCGAACAGAGCGAATTAGGTTTCATTGAGAAAATTTTTGATTCAAAAAACCATTTAGTTTTTTTCACATGCACGCAAGTTTATCCTGTTAATGTCGTTCTTTAAAGTTACATGTTGATTTTTTGCTTCTATTAAATTATTTAGTTTGTGCTTTAATTAATATCTCATTGCTTGGGTTGAATTTGTATTAACATTTTGCTATTGGTTAATGGACACTACTGAGATTTAATTAAATCGATTGGATTTGTTCTGATAGATTAGAATTAATTAAATTAGAATTTGAACTAAACCAAGTTGGTCTAGGCAGACTCAAATCATTAGTTGATTTAATCAGACCAACTTGATCCAACTAGATCTATGTCTAGTTCAAACCATTAGTTGATTTGACTATACCAAATTGATCCAAAAAGACCCGAATCTAGTTTAAACCACTAGTTAATTTAATCAGATCAATTTAATACAAACCAGAACTGATTTGTTCGGTTTCATCAATAAGTATGACTCCGATTTAAATGAGTTGAGGATTGAACAAGAACGACTTAGATAAGATGTCTGTCTAATTAGATTAGTTCTAATGAGGACAATAGATCCAGACTAAGGATTCGATTTCCTAATCGATCAGCCCGGTGCATTATTCAATAGAGCTCCTCAAATTAAAAAAATTAATTTTTCTTATATGTTTATGACTCTATGGGTTAAAACATATATGTGAATTGAACCAGTTTTGTTACTGGTTTATCGGTTCTGTACCGACATTGTGATTTTTTCAATTCCAGATGCCGAGGTTTATAACCACAATGACCCGTCGTGATGTGCGACAAAATGAGCTGAGGGAACAGATAGATGAGATTGATTACCGCCCAAGTCTTGGAATCCAAGGACATATAGGAAGGCTGGATCGATTGTTTTGGAAACCTGAGCAGGAAGAGTTTCCAGTCCTAGATAACTATCGGACCGGGGCATTGATTCGTTCGTTGCCGAGGCGTGGCAGAGTAGCTGCAAGATGTATCTGGGGATGCTTTGAAGGGCATAATATCTCATATACTGAGTTGTGTAGAGAACTACTTCGCCAAAATTTTTTGGAAGAAGATCTGGAAGATTCTGAGGACGATCTAGAAGAGGATCCAGAAATTGATCTAATTGTAGAATTCAAGGAGGATCCTGAGGAATTCGAGATGGATCAAATTGAAGAATTTGAGGAGGATTCGGAAGAATTTGAGGAGGATCCAATTAAAGAAATCGAGGAGGATCCGGAGGAATTTGAGATGGATCCAATTGAAGAAATCGAGAAGGATCCTGAGGATCCTATAGAATCTGTGGAGGATCCTGAAGTTAACTTACCTCTGATCAAGTCTGGGATGAAAGGGATGATGTTTACCACTGCGCTAGTCTTTATCCTAGTAGGAGTAGTGTTAGCTTATCTAATTTATTAGAGTCTTGTCTTTGTTACTTTTGTTATGTACAAACAATATTTGCTCGTTTAGTTTTATATTAGTCATGTAGTAGTTACTGTCGTTTTGTACGAACAGTTTTATTTTTTCAAAAAGTTATGTTATTTGTTAACAAAACTTCTTAATGATTAGTTCATTTCATTTGAATGATAAGTTCATTTATTGTTGATGCAGTCTGACCCTGATTGTTATTTTGGTGTTGACACCGATTTTAGTTTAGGTTGATGAGATGATTGGGATTAAGTCCTGGTCGTGGACTAGACATACCTAGTGGGACTAGGTTTGATGAAAACCTAGCTTAGAGGGTCAGGTCCTAGCTTGAGAAGCTAGGTGGATGAAATACTAACCTGGAGGGTTAGGTGTGGAAAAATCCTAGCTTGGAGAGCTAGGTAAAATCCTAGCTTGGAGGGCTAGGTGTGAAAATTCCTAACTTGGAGGGTTAGGTGTGGAAAAGTCCTAGCTTGGAGGCTAGGTACGAAAATTCCTAACCTGGAGGGTTAGGTGTGGAAAAGTCCTAGCTTGGAGGGCTAGGTGTGAAAATTCCTAACTCGGAGGGTTAGGTGATGAAACCCTGGCTTGGAGGGCTAGGTTGGATGAAATCCCTACTTAGAGGGTCAGGTCCTAGCTTGGAGGGCTAGGTTGAAGTCCCGGTGAGTAGAATGGGCATGGAGTCTTGGTCCGAGGGACCGAGCACGAGTCAGAAAAGGGCTAGAGGCTTGTTCTCTTGACTTAGAGTGGATTTGGTCTTGCTGGATCGGTCTGGTTACCGATCAGGGAAGTTGGCACGGTGTTCCCTCGTGGATCGGTCTGGTAACCGATCCAGCGATGATTGATCGGTCTGGTGACCGATCAGGGAGCACACAGTGACCTTGTTGGGCTACTGATCGACTCCTGATCGGTCTGATGACCGATCAGAGAGCATACAGTGGGTTTTGGGTACCTTACTGCTTGGCTCCTGACCGGTCTGGTGACCGATCAGGGAGCGTACAGTGGGTTTTGGGAACCTTACTACTTGGCTCCTGATCGGTCTGGTGACCGATCTAAGATACTGTTCAGATCGTTCTGGTGAACAATCAAGTGTCGCGGACTCCGTCTTATAACCGATCATGCTGGAGCCTGATCGGTCGGAAAGCTTCCTGATCGGTCTGCAGACCTATCAGGGAACAGCCTGATCGGTCTGGTGACCGATCAGGCCCTTGTGGTTGCGAAAGCTGGGAATCCCAGCAAAGCTGTGGATCGGTCCGGTGATCGATCAGTAAGCCTAACTTTAATTCAAAATGCGCTGTCAGAGTTCTGATCGCGCTCTGAACAATTCTGATCTCCACTGATACACCACTGATATGTTCTGATGCTTTAATCTTCTGTTGATTTTCTACTCTAATGTGTGCTAAGTGTGCAGGTGACTTAGAGATCATCCAAGGGAAGTCAAATGAAGGTTTTCGCTACAGCAGGTTTGTCCGTTTGTTTCCACAGGTTGTAACGTCTTCTGGTGCGAGCTACAGCGGCTGAGGAGCTAATGACCTGAGGCTCAACTGAAGGGGTTTCAATGAGTCTAGAGGAGGTCAGGGGTAGCAGGCTGCTGCAGGTGAGCAGCTGGGAGCTGCTGTAGAGGAGCGTGTGACTTGGCGATGGAAGCAAGATAAGCCAAGGAGTGGAGAAGTAGCTGCAGACTTCTTGACACATCTCTGGTTCTGCTCGTGCGATTACTCTGATCCATCCCTTGAGCAACTCTACTGTGAATCTTGAGCAACCTTGTGATACTTGAGCACTTGGAAGAGAAACAAGGAGCTTGGCGAGTCCATTAGCGAGAAGACCGAAGAAGGGAGTTCTTGCGTGAGATCTGTGCTGAGTGGAGCTTGGTGAGAAGTTTGCTTGTGTTCTTGCGGTTCTAAGTGTTCAGTAAGGCTTCTTCTTGCGTTTCCTGTATTTAATACTTTATTCATCTTGAAATGTTGTGGAGAGGTTACTCCACCGAGAAGGAGGTTGCATTCTATCCAGATTTTCCGGGACTTAATCTACCGACGATCAAGGGATCGCCCACCTTAAGAGCGCGCCAAGGAGTAGGGGCAAGTTATCCCCGAACCTTGTAAACGACCCTTGTTAGCGTTTGTAGTTTGCTTTCTATTTCTGCATTTATACTCTGTTCTTGTTCTTGCTTCCGCTGTTGCTGCTAACATTCAAGTGCAGAAATCCTAAAAGTGAAAGAAGTTTGTGTCTGACTACATTCACCCCCCTCTCTTTAGCCATCCAAGTTCCAACAATGATTAGTTCATATGATGGGATATATGTAAAATAACTAATTAATGTTTATTAGATTAGATATACGGAGGATGAGTGGGAACGCAGTTACCATTTGTTTTGTAAACCAACTCTAATTTACAATGACTTTGTTATTAATTACATGCATATGAGTTACACTGAATAACTAGATAATGTATTTATTTATGCTAGATCATGGCAACGAAGAATATAATAGCTGAACTCAACAAAGGAGAAAAATTAAATGGGGACAACTACAAAATATGACATCTTAAGATACAATATGTACTTGCGGAATAAGTTCTAGAAGCTGTAAATCAATTTATGGTAGAACCTGCAGATGGTTCTACAACTCAGCATAAACGTGATCTTGATGCATATAAGGCATGCAAGAAAAAGACTCCATTGTTAAGGGTATTTTGATTAGTTCAATGGTAGATGACCTGGTATATGAGTATGAGGCATTACCATCAGCTCATGCTGTCTGGGTTGCCCTGAGAGATAAATACAGTGGAGTTAGCCTAAGTAAGCTTCGTCAGCTGACAATCAAATTTGACAACTGTAAGAAACGATCGAATGTCTCCATGACACAACATTTGAGGGAAATGGGGAATATGATTCGAGAGCTGAAAACTGCTGGTCATGAGTTGACTAATGAACAACAGGTTCAAGCAGTTATCCGTTCTCTTCCTGATTCTTGGGAATCGATGAAACAAAACCTCACACATAGTGAAAGTATTAAGACTTTCATTGATGTCTCACGCCATGTTGAATTGGAGGCGGAGAGAATAGAATCCGCAAGGATTTCTAGACAAGCTTTTGTAGCTAAAGGCTTTGGATCCAAGAATAAGAAAAGATGGTTCAAGAAAGGAAAATGAAAGGGAAAAGGAAAGATGTTGTTGTCGGGCAAGGCCCAATTAAGAAGAATATTAAACGAAAGAAGTGTAGATAAAAACCTAAAAGTAGGTTGACTTGCTATAACTGTGGCAAGAAGGATCATTTTGCTCGGGAATGCACTGAGCCAAAAAAGGTAGACCCATATTTATTTTTTTTCATGAGCATTATGTTGCTAGTTTAGTGTTGTTGGTTGATTCTTATCCTTTGTGGATTATAGATTCAGGAGCAACGAACCATGTAGCTTGTGATCGAGCCACATATGTGGAGTACCGTCGAGTACTATCTGGCAACAAATGGATATATGTGGGAAACAATACAAGGATTGAAATCAAAGGAGTTGGCACTTGCAAGCTCAACCTACGAGGTGGACATACTCTGTTTATGCATGATGTCCTTTATGCTCCTGAGATTCGACGGAATCTAGTTTTTGTAACTAGTCTTCTTGATTTAGGCTATTGTATAAAATTTTTCAGTCGTTGTGTGGAACTTCGTATTAACTCCGTGTTAATTGGATGTGGTTATGTAATGAATGGTTTCATGATTCTTGATGTAGAACAAGATATTAATTGTGGAATTAATAGTTATTTTTCAAACAATACTCTTACTAGTGATGCTAATATCAATGAGGAAGTTTGACATGCTAGACTAGGACATATCGGACAAGAACGGATGAATCGATTAACTAAAGAGGTCTATTAGGCACTCGTGCTAAAATTAATTTGTTTATATGTGAGCATTGTCTTGCAGGAAAAGCAACTAGGAAACCATTTGGTAAGGCTGTTAGAGCTGATTCACCATTGCAATTAATTCATTCGGATGTATGTGGTCCAATGAATGTGAAGGCTAGACATGGAGGTTCCTATTTCATTACATTTATTGATGACTTCACACGTTTTGTTCATGTGTATTTGATTTCTCATAAATATGAAGTATTAGATTGCTTCAAACGTTATTTGAACGAAGTTGAGAATCAATTGGATCGTAAGGTTAAAACCTTACGCACTGACCGTGGAGGTGAATATTTATCTGATCAGTTTAAGACAATATGTAATGAGAAAAGGATTATTAGACATCTAACGATCCCTGAAACTCCACAGCAAAATGGGGTTATTGAAAGAAGAAATAAAACTCTTCTAGATATAGTTAGGTCTATGATGGCCGAAGCTAATTTGTCTATTTCCTATTGGGGAGATGCATTATTAGCTGCTACCTATATACTTAACCGAGTGTCTTCTAAGTCTGTTCCATCTACTCCATATGAACGTTGGACAGGCAGAAAATCAGATTTGAGTAATTTGAGACCTTGGGGATCAGCTGCCTACATTCATGAAAATACTCATAAATATGGAAAACTAGAACCAAGGGGTAAAAAGTGTATCTTTGTAAGGTATTCTAATACTTCTAAGGGTTATGTATTCATTGGTGAGCAACAAGATGGAACTATCTCTGAAATAGAGTCAAGAGATGATATTTTTCTTGAAACTGAGTTCCTAACAAGAAGTAAAGTTGATAAGTCAATTCCTTTATTTGCAATAAAGGAGGAGGATAGTGTTCCTTTATCAACAAATCAGGTATCACAAAAGGAACCTGAATCTAGTCAACCCAGTGGGAGTGATTTGCCAATGAATGAATTAGTTTTAGTTTCTCAACTGTCTGACCTGCGAAGGAGTAGTCGCAAGATTATTCCTCGGAAAAGATTTGACATCGAGAATGAGACATTAATGATTCTCCCTATTGACGATGAGGAACCTCGAACGGTTGTGGAAGCATTGAGATGCTCAGCTAGAGAAAAATAGAGAATTGCAATGAATGAAGAAATTGAGTGTATGAGAAAGAATGAAGTTTGGGATTTAGTTGATCTTCCTCCAGGCCGAAGGGCTATTGGGAATAAGTGGATTGTCAAAATCAAGAAGAAGGCAGATGGATCGATTAATAGATATAAAGCTCATCTAGTTGCAAAATGATATATCCAAGTGGAGGGTATTGATTTTGAAAAGACATTTTCTCCTGTTGTGAAGTTTGTGTCAATACGTGTCATTTTAGCTATAGTAACACATTATGACTTGTAATTACATCAGATGGATGTAAAAACGGCTTTCCTTAATGGTAATTTTGACGGGAAATCTATTTGGCACAACCAGAAGGTTATATTGTTGAAGACCAAGAGGATAAAGTATGTAGACTTAAAAAGTCTATATATGGGCTAAAGCAAGCGTCAAGACAATGAAACATAAGATTCAATGAAGTCATTTTATCTTATGGTTTCGAAATGATCAATGAGGATCATTGTGTTTACCTCAGGGAGGATAAAGGAAAGATTGTCATATTATCGTTATATGTTGATGATATGCTAATAACTGGAAATGATATACAGTTTGTGATAGAAATCAAATCATGACTTTCATCACAATTTGACATAATAGATATGGGAGAAGCTGAGTACATCTTAGGGGTAAAGATCATTAGAGATCGATCAAAAAGACTTTTGGGTTTGTCTCAAGAGGTTTATATTACTAAGATGTTACAACACTTCAATATGTCAAATTGCAACATTGAACAAACTCCTGTAACGAGAGGTACTGTTCTGAGCAAAAGTATATATCCCAAGACTCCTAATGAAATAGCCGACATGAAGAAAAAATCATATGTCAGTGCCATTTGTAGTTTGATGTATACTATATTATGTATACGTCCTGATATCAGCTATGCTGTTGGCTTAGTTAGCCGTTTTCAATCAAATCCAGGATCGAGACACTGGAAGGCAGTGAAGAAATATTCAGATATCTCAAAGGGACGGCAGATTATTGCCTCTGCTTCCAAGGATCAAAGTTGAGCCTGAAGGGCTACACGGATGCAGATTGGGCAGGAGACCTTGATGATAGAAAATCCACATCGGGTTATATTTTTTTGCTGAATGGTGGCGTTATCTCATGGAACAATAAGAAATAGGCTTGTGTAGCATTATCGACAATGGAAGCCGAATATGTGGCTTGTGCAGGAGTTGTACAAGAAACTGCCTAGTTAAGAAGATTCCTGAAACATTTGAAGATTGATGAGGATAGTGGAAGTTCCGTTACATTGTATTGTGACAATTAAGCTACGATAGCTTTTTCCAAGGATCCTAAATATCACAGTAAAGGCAAGCATATAGAAATTAAGTATAATTATGTAAGGGATATTATAGACAAAAGAAAGGTTATTCTTGAGTATATTCCTACCCGTACTATGCTTGCAGATCCTTTTACTAAGCCTTTGACTAAAAGTCATTTCTTGGATATGTGAAGTCTTTGGGACTTCGTAAAATGTAACACATTGTAAACCAATCAAATATATGAAAATGTCATGATTTATTCAGTGTATATATATTGGTGTTACATTTTGGATAAAGTCTCGATAAGCATGTTGGGAGGTTGAGATTGGTCCACTCACATGGACAATCATCTCTATTTGTTGAATATAAATAGAAGTAGGACCATTACTTATGGGGCAGCTTATGTAGCTGTGTATAGAGACATACTCATAAGTTGGGGTCGCCTTGATTTTTGTATTAAGATAAGATCATTTATGTAATGATCGGAGTAAATGAACCCACCATTTACTGAATCTGCTTAAGTCAGATAGGAATTCATAAGTTGAATTCAGGATTAGACATTAGGCATGTCTAGATCAAAATCTGTACGATGTTAATTTTCAGAAAAACATGTACTCTTTATTTGTTAAAGAGAAAAACATCGTAGCATGTGACTCATACCACATGTGCTATAGCGACAATGAGGGTAGTAGGAGAATGGATCTCTACTTCTCTACTATGTGAGACCCTTGAGATTATAAGTTAATCTCAGTTTTACCCTATGTGACTATTCAGCTGTTTGCTTGAAATTTTAATCAATTTCTGCTACCTTAGCATATATCCTATTGGCTATGGATGATTCGGTCTATGGAGCATAACTAGGAAAACAACTGATTATAATGAATAGATTCAAGCTAAATAGGAAGATTAAGAGAGATTTACATCTTTGACACTTATTCACTTGTCGACCAATTATAATTTTTGTTGAGTACTTCAAATGTAATTGTGAATAATTGTATTGAATGGAAATACTGAACATGCTCTTGACTTAATTGTCATCATGAGGGACTAGAGATGTTTAGATTGATGTAATGATTTAGTCTGGGATAAAAGCAAGTAATTAATGTCTCTGATTTATCTGATAGAGCGAGTAAGTAAAGTGTAACAACTTTCTTAGTATTAATCGCTCAGAGAGCAACTAAGTTAAGTGTAATAGCTTTTTAGCATTGATTGCTCAGTATGCTTGCTGTCACAAAATCATTTTCCCTAAGGTATGAATTGGATGATCTATTAGTCTATGTGACTATATGGTCTTTGTGATTTGATTCTTATTTTGTCTATGTGACTTGACTTGTACGAGTGAGAGAATTAGAAGTGGACAACGTGTGCGTGGTTGCACACATTGCCAGGGAGTGGGCACACGTTGCCCCTCCCTCTCCACTCCTTCTTAGAGCT
Organism: Boesenbergia rotunda; assembly: GCA_024364735.1. Taxonomy (NCBI): domain Eukaryota; kingdom Viridiplantae; phylum Streptophyta; class Magnoliopsida; order Zingiberales; family Zingiberaceae; genus Boesenbergia; species Boesenbergia rotunda. Next base: position 66,496 of record JAGFNQ010002059.1, on the reverse strand, counting down.
GTCAATTTGGGTTGGGTCCGTCGGATTGGCCCGTCCCGCCCATCAATTTAAGCGGGTTGGGTTATAATTTAAGCAACCCAAGCCCGCCGCGGGCCAACCCGCCTAGGCCCGTGACCCGCACGGGTCAGCCCGCAACGGGCTTGGGTTGGCCCGCAGGTTGAGAATCACATTAGTTATGTTTTATGACAATTTATTATCTTTCTTTGTTATTATTTTAAAATAAAAATAATATTTTTCATCACATGAGTACTCGTTTGTATCTATTTATATTAAAAAAATATATTTCTTAATATATTTGATTGATGAAATCTAAATATATGGATTTTTTTTAATTTCTTAAAAATATTTTGATGGGCCCGCGGGTTGGCCCGCCTAACCCACGACCCGCCTTGGATTGGTTAGGTTGGGGATTTTCCAACCCGCCTAGATGACGGGTCGACCCGCCCCGCCCCGCCAAATGACCGGCCCACCATGGGCCGACCCGCCCCGCCACGGGTTGGCCCGTTTGACAGCTCTACTCCTTCTCTACCCTTTGCTCTTCTATATAAGAAGGGGGTGAGTGATTCGTGCAAGTGCAAGTGCAAGTGCAAGTGAGAAGTTGAGAAGAGGAGATCATCCATAAGCAGTGGGATTTGATTTGTGAAAGCTGAAGAACTTTCTAATCTGTGTGTGATCGTTTTTCCGACGACGAGCACGAAAGAGCGAAGGACATGCGAAATCCACCGTAAGTGTTTACGTATTTACAAAATTTTATTTCACGATTTCATGTTTTAGATCAACAGTTAATGCCCTCCAAAGGTTAATCAGACATCTAAAATTCGATTCAAAACCGCGCGCTCACTATAGGAATTTTCATCTAGTAGAATGACAAGTCTAAAACGGTTGGATGAGCCACCATGAACATTTCTCGATTTATCTTGATATGAAATTTCTATGGGGTCAGATTGATCATCTCTAAGGTTAGTCAATTTGAAGAGCTGAATATTTAGATTATTAAAAAAAAGAAATAACGCCCTCTCTTGAGCGTGATGCAGCGGCAAGTCCTTTACTAGATTAATCAAATATTCACGATTTAAAATTCCAACTATGGTATACTAGGTGAGAAGCTGTTTGCACTTCTGAAATTATTTAGGGAGTGTTTGGGAGAGCTTTTACTTCTTGAAAAGTGATTCTTGTAGTGATTATCTTGAAGTTAGTAAGAAGCTAAAGTAAGCAGTGTTTGAAAATAGAAGTCAAAAGTTGATACAAGATAAAGTTTGAGTGTTTGGGAGAATAATTGCTTCAAAGCTTAATTTTTAATTGAATGACAATAATATCCTTAAACTATATAAATTAATTATTTTTTAATTATTTAAATATAATTTCAATACTATCAATAATTTATTCATGTAATTATTATTATATTTTAAATAGTGATATAATTATTATTATATTTTAAATATAGTATTAAAATTAATTTTTTTATGATTTGAATATTTGAAAAAATATATAAAATTAATAAAAAATAAAAAATAATATAATTTATATAAATATAATATATATATATATATATATAATTCTGAAAATGTACAATATGATTGAAATTTTATAAAAATATAAAATTTTATTTAAACATATAAAATTTTATTTAAAAATAAATATTAGTACAATCAGGTAAAGTGACAATCAGGTAAATGTTAATTATTTAAGGATATAAATATTATTTTTAATGTTATATCATAAATAAAAAAGCAGAAGCAGGTAGAAACATCAAATTCTTGCTTCTAACTTCTGAGCAAAAGTAACAGAAGCTAAAGCAGAATTTAGCCTTTCCAAACACTCAAAAGTGATTCTGTGTAGTCAGAATCTAAAAAGTAAATAGTAGAAGTTCTCCCAAACACTCCTTAATATTGTAACCAAAGAGAAAGATCTCCATTAGATTAGTTGAGTATAAATATGGGATACCTCAATTATATACGTAAAAAAAATGATAGTCATACAAATAGTTATCTTTATGCATAAGAACTTGATGTTAAAATCACCCAAATATTTATTTTAGACACAAGCAATAACTTACCGGAATAAAAAATTTAATATGAATACGAGTATTTGCACTTTGGAAGAAATTTTTTTAGTCAAATTGATCACCGTTTGAAATAAGGATCGTACTAAAAATGACCTGTGCAGGCCGAGAATTAGTAGCCTAGCCCAACATACCCGATAGACATAGACCGAGCCCAACCCAAGAAACAGTGAATTTTTGAGATGCATTGTGATATTTTTGAAAATTGTGGGGGTGTGTGATATATTTTTCATTTAATTATCACAAATAAATAAATTCTCATTTAATTATCACAAAATTATTGTTATTTAATTCGTCAAATTAAAGTATTTTCCCTTTCTCATCTTTTTCTTCTCTTCCTTCCTTCCTTGTAGCGACCACGCGGCTCGTCGCCTTCCCCAACACCAACTCCTCCCATCCTTCCTTCTCCCTACCCTATAAATTGACCACAAACCCTAATCTCCCACTCTTTCCGCATCCCGATCCCCCTCGTCCTCCTCCCTCGCCGGCGCCGCTCTCGCCATGCGTCTCCCCTGACCCTCGCCTCCTCGCACGGCCGGATCCCATGGCCGGCGGGCCGCCCGAGTCGGAGGAGTTCGTGATACGCTCCGGCGTCCGCTCCGGGTTGAAGCGGGAGTTCGCGTTCGCCCTCAGGTCGCAGTCCCAGCTCCCGGCTTCCCTTGGTCGTACCCGCTCCGGAAAGTCGGTTGGTGCCTTCCTGCTTCGACGCCGAGGGAGAGTAAGAAACTGAAGGAATCCCTGCTTTCGGAGGCTGACGAGAAGGCGGTCGGTGTTGCGGTTGCCCCAATTGTTGTGGATTGCGACGACGTGGGTTCGGAAGGAGTAGATGTAGTTGTGCGCGAGGATGAGGACGCTGTGGAAACTGTCACATTGGCCGGTAGTTGCGGCGGTTCTGCATCGGAGATTGCTTCTTCATATTCGAAGCCCTCCGCCGAGGAAACGTTGGTTTCATTAGATAGTTGTAATGAATCGGCGGCGGATGACGCTCAAGCAAATGGAAAGCCTGTCAAAGCCTCAGTTGTTCATCGTGACGATAAGCACAAGGTGGATGTGGATCCGTCTAGGAGTGTGGCTCCTGTCGGAACTTTAGTGTCGGTTAATGTCCAGGGTGAATCTGCCTCGTCTGTGAAACCGATCAAGGTGTTTGTCAGATCTCCACTGAGGGGCAAAATGGGAGATTTGGTAAAGTCTTCCAATGGTCAGGCCAAAGCTTTAGGGTCCACCGTGGAAACCACAATTGTTCTTGATCATGGTGCTACGTGCAAACTGAATTGCAGTTCCCTTGATAATTCACGTGCAATGGGCAATGCTGTCTTGATTGACGGGGATGCTGTATGTAAAGCTAATGAATTGGCTTCTAACAATCTATCAAACGGCTTGTTAGCATTGTCAAAGGGGGATGGTGTACAAGAATCAATTCTCGAAAGCCTTCCTTCCGTGGCAACTATGAATTCTAGAGAAGTTTTGCAGGGTACATCGGCAGTAGTGGACTATAGTGATATTCATGGACATTCACCTGGTTTGCTACAAAAACCCTTGAGGAGATTTACTAGGTCAATGTTGAACTCGAAGGCTCCACCTGCTAATAGAGAAGTCCAAACTGCAGTGCTCTCTGCCATGGAAAATGACAAAGATGGCCGTATTCAAGATTATAACTCTCCAGGACTACCAAATGGGAAGGCTACAAGGTCTAGTATCAAGGACAGAGGCGATGATTTGGGCACAGATGTTGTTAGCATATCGAGCGAATCTATTGGATTAGAAGAAATAAAAGGTGAGACATATTCTTCGGAATCTTTGAGCACCCCACAGAATAAGATGGAACTAAAGATGTCAAAGAAGATTTCTCTGACAAAATTACCTGGTAATGTAAGAGAATTGCTATCAACTGGGTTGCTTGAAGGATTACCTGTCAAATATTTTACATCCATTGGAAAGGTATGCTGCACTCTCCAGCGATTGAAGTCATTTTCAAATCTTTAGTTAGTGCTTTTTGCTTATGAAAATAAGGTCTTCAGTTTACCATCAGAATCAACATTCTTAAAACCAATACCCAGTCTTTGTCAATTTCATTTGCTCTTTTTTCTTTCCTCATGTACTAGCTTTCATATGGTTTTTTCCCTGCAAGATGAACATTTGACATTTTTTTCCTGTATAATTTTTGGACACTATGATTTTGACCAGGAATTGTCTTTATGACATTATTACAGCGAATTGAGCTTCACGGTGTTATTAAGGGCAATGGTATAATATGCTCTTGTGCTAATTGTGATAGTTCAACTGTGAGTATTTCCTCTATGTAACCTTCATACTACTAATACTTGTAATCACTACTTTCAATAATTCTTTACTCAATTATGGCCTTTTTTGTGCATGTGTTATGAAGGTTGTTTCAGCTTATATATTTGAGCAGCATGCTGGCAGCACCAAGAAGCACCCAGCAGATTTCATTTTCTTGCAAAATGGTAATTGCCTCCATGATGTAGTGAAAGCATGCCGTGATGCTCCTTTAAACATGTTGGAATCTACAATTCAAGGTGCAATAGGTCCAACGCCACCAAGGAATTGCTTTACTTGTCAAAACTGCAGTGGTAAATACTTCTTTACATTGATGCATTTATAGGAGTTTATTTAAGTGGTTACATCCTTTCTATCGTCAACAGCATCATTTTCAACTTCACGCTCTGGAAAATTTGCATTATTCTGTGATTTGTGTATCGAATCAAAGCAACATGTTAGGACTCCCGGTCCACTGCTTGGAATTGCCAGTTCTCCAAGGTACTCTTCCCAGAAGAAGATTCATTTAGTTTTTGCTTCATTGTATCAAATAATGTCATTGTTATCCTATGTGTTTTTTCCTTCTTTGTCCACCATCGTTCTTGTGGTCTGTTCTGGACATTGTTGACACTATTTTAGTCTAAACTTTGCTATGGATATATTATTCTAAAAATCAAGAAACATAACTGTCAATCAAATTGTCAAGGCTAGAAAACCTTAATTACACATGGAAAATCATGCTAACTTTGTCTTTTTTTTTCTTAGTAAAGAATGAGATGTGGATTTTGATCACTGAGATCACTGACTTCTGTTGCACTTAAGTGATAATTTGTGTTGAAGAATTCAACTTTTTAAATTTTAACCAAGGATGTAATGGAGAAAATCTAACCTAAGTCACATATTACAGTATAGATTTGCCTGAGTTTCATCTTATTCGTTTCCATCTGTTTACTGTCTTTGTATCAGTAATGTTAGTCACATATCTATATAAAGAAAAAACTTCAGGGTTTTGTTTTTCTTCTTTGTTTTATTGGTTTTCTAAGTCTACTCCATGAGGATGATGCCTGTTTTGTTTATTATGATTGTTCATCTGTGCTATATGCACTTATAATCTACAATATACTTCTTTTGGTTTGATGGCTATTTTTATTGATCCTAAGATTTATATGAATGTGCATTTTTTGTATGGTCAATCTTCTAACTTACGGTTTGTCAAAACAAGTACAAAGTAACCGAAACAAATTTTATCATCTGAAGGTCATGGAAAAACTTTTCATGAATCTCTCATGGTGATGGTTACACAATGGAAGGAGAGACTAGTTGAAAAAGAAAATCATAGCTATTTTGTAAAATGAGTTGTGTTAATTGCTTGAATCTCATGACAAGATGAAACAGAATTTGATCTACATCAAGATGTCCCCAACGGCTTGTTGCATATCAGATTTTTGATGCTTGCTCAAAGTCGAAACTCCAAAGCAATAGGATGTATGATTTTATTTTCCAGACGTGCACTTTATGTATGGTGTATTGAGTAACAATTGAGATAGGTGATATAACAAAATAATATGTGCCCCAACAATTTGGAATTAACTACATGGATCGTATCACACTATTGAGTTACAAAAGATACCTCTTGAATAACAACCTAAGATGCTAGATACACATCCATACATCTCTAAATGCATGCAAGGAATTCTAGTGGTAGAAAATTATTGTTTGTCTACAAAATGATTAAAGGATGATTACTATTCATTTTTGTCATAATTTGAGTAATGTAATATTGTGGAGCTAATGTGGCCATTATGAGACTAGGGGTGAGCAAAAATTCAATTAAACCGAATAAACTGACCGAACCGAATGTTTATTCAGAATTTCATTTTTTTTAAAATCGGTTAATTCGATTCGGATTCAGTTTTAGAATTTCTTATTCAGTTAAACCGAATAGACCGAAATTTTTGGTAAACCTGAAATTTTAGACCCTATTTTTAAGACCGAAACCGAATTTTTAAACCCTATTTAGAAAAATTGCTTGTCATGTTGTGGATAGAGATGCTACCTCATTCATTGGTGAGGCCATCTTGTATGAGTTATGACTTGACATTGGCGATACATTGTAGTTCTGCTGTGAGAGATACTTGTGGGTTGTCTTCATTGTTGTTTATATCATGTAAATTAGAAGCTTCGGTCCTAGGGGTGTCGAATGGGTCAGACTATCTCTGATATGGTATGACCCGACACCGTGTGAATCATACCTGACATGACTCATCAAGGACTGGTATGTGCTGTGCCATGCTTGGCCAAGTCTTCGGGTAGAGCTTGGAAGAAAGTGCTCACTTGCTGTTTGTGCTCAACACGGCCCAGGCTAGTGCCACCGACAACATGATCTAGGGCTGGGCATGAACTTTTTCTATTTTTCTGAATTTTAATATTAATTCAGCTTAGTAATAGGCTGGCATAGGTCACCTGGACTTAGGTTCGCATCAAGTGGAGGGAAGGGCTATTGTGGGTCGTGTCTAGCACAAGCCATTTGGAGTTGTGTCGGGCTAGACACATCATGGAAATTTCATCGGCCCAGTGGACTCATGCCATGCCCAACCCAGACACAGCCCATTGACAAGTCTACTCTGTCCTTGAAAAGTCTACTTTTGTATAAATTTGACTAGAGGAAAGCATGACTCCAAGTGTAGTCTGCAACATATATTGGTTAGATCAATGTATCATATAATTCTTATTCGTATTATTTTTCCTTACTTCCCAGTCTTCAGCAAGTTTATTCTAAAAAGAGTCTTCACTATGACACTATGTCTATTCTTGGTTCAGATTGCCAAGAACAGGCTCTAAGCCAGAACCATTGCCAAGAACAAGCTTTAAGACAGGATCAAGCACTAAACCAGAACAGTTGCCAAGAGCCAGCTCGAAGCCAGAACCACCAAATAATTCTTCAAAAAACTTATCATCAATCAAGAAAACCAGTGTCGGAAGGTTAACTAGAAAGTTGGTACTTCAACTCAACAAAAAAGTTTCATTCAGTGATTCCTGCTTTGGTTTGATTTATGGCAAATTTATTATGTATCATTTTCACAGGGATCTGGGCCTGCACAAGTTGGTATTTATGAATAGCATCTTGCCAGAGGGAACAGAAGTTGGTTACTATGTTCGTGGCAAGGTTGTGCTGGTGGACAATGATTCTTACTCTAGTCTAATAATTAGCAACTATGTTTGTTTGATAGATATTTCTTTTGCAGAGATTACTTGAAGGTTACATAAAAGATGCTGGAATATACTGCAGATGCTGCAACACCGTGGTTAATTACTATCTTCTTTAGTAGATTCTGATGTTCCTGTAACCAGAATTCTAATATCTAATATGCTAATTGTTCAGATTAGTCCGTCACAGTTTGAAGCTCATGCTGGTAGAGCAGCACGGCGGAAACCGTGGGTTCAATATTTACTTATTTGATTGAAGACTTATCAGCTTCCTACATTTTGTTCATCTTTTTCTTGTTTTTGATTCTACAGATACAATAATATATACACATCCAATGGAGTTTCCCTTCATGAATTGTCAGTTTCTTTGTCAAAGGATCGGAAGCTGTCAGCTGGTCAGAATGATGACCTATGCAGTATTTGTGCTGATGGTGGAGACCTTCTACTCTGTGATCTATGCCCAAGAGCTTTCCACACAGGTAGATGTTTACTTTTCCTGGATTATTATTATTATTATTATTGTATTTTTATTTATATTTTTTGCATTGAAAACAAGATACTTGTTAATTTGTATCAAATTTATGATATCTTATAAGTTGATTTTAATATGACTTGATGTACTTTGCACGTGTTAAGTATATGTCCATTCTTCGATTAGTGATCAAAATAATGAGTATGCTTTCTAATTGTTATTTATGGACATTCCTCGTTATGTAGACTCTCTCCTATAACTAAGCTTGTACTAGGCAAACTTGAAAATCATGCTAATTTATAGGGTAATAGGCTCTTATTGGTTAAGCTGCTAGACATCTACAATCAGTTTGATTTGTTGCAATGGTTTTAATGAAATGTTGATTATTATTTATACTTGTGCAAGTCAAGTGAATGATTCAAACAAAGCTCTCTCTCATGGTATATTTCAGATTTGTGTGTGTTGAGTTTTCAATGATGAATTGGTAGCCATGGCTTTGCTTCTTAGCTCCGGTCTGAATACCCTTTTTTTTTAGAAGTCAAATTTGGTGGACCAAAATATGATGTTTATTCTCTTTAATGGTGCGTTTGGTTCGCGTTTGGTGCACGAATATAATACACAAAGTATAACAACTATTCTTAGGGATTGGAATTGACGGGGACTCTAATAGGAATAACCTATTCTAGCGTTGGGTTCATATGAATGTCATAAAACATAGAGAAGGAATAATTTTTATAACGATAAAGTTCCATATGTGATATGTGTTGTTGGACTCTTCGAGTTTTAACCCATTTGCCTCCCCATAAACAACATGCTTGACTTACTCTGATTGCTTGATTTAATTGATCCTGTCACTTGACTTGTTCGGCCTGACCAAGGAACGTAATACCGTTTCGTGCCGCTCAGCACGAACGGTTTTTACCGTTCCGCCATATTACCGAAACCGACAGAGGAAGGGTCGTGGTTTCACGGCGACAAAGGGAATGGTGCGCAACGGAAGGACACTTCCGTCAGCTCGCGGGATGCCTCCGGCGCCGGCGGAAGGGCGTCTCGGAGACACCTCCAACCCTCTTCACAAAATGCAGTCCGAATTGCATTGCAGGCCGCCAGAGGCCTCGTGGGACGCCTCCGGCGTCGCACGTCCCTCGCGTTACAGTGGTGGCGAAATGAAAATAAATCAAATGATTTAATTAAATCAAACATTTCCTCACTTAAATATGATATTTCAAAAGGTTTTTATAAACCCTAATTAAATTATCTCAATAAAATATATAAAAATATATTTAAAATTAAATAAATTTTATTAATTAATATTCTGAAAATTATTTTTATTATTTTAAATATTATTTAAAAATTCTAAATTTGTTTTAAAAAGTCTAAAAAATTTTTAATAAATCAAATTTATATTCTGATATTTTTTATTATTTTGTATTTTTTATTGTTTTATTATTTAATTGATATTCTAATATTTTTTTATCATTTTAAATATATATTATTTAAATAAATAAATAGTTAATTTATATAATTATTATATATAAAATAGGATCTTTGTATTAATTTATATAATTATAATTATTTAATGTGGGTATTGGAGAACTATAGAGTTGACCTAACTCATAAGCAGAATGCTATAACAACCAATGTTTTCATCTAATTCACGCTACTCCTTTTAGTATTAGTAAGGTAGCATATTATGATGTATCAATTTTAATTCAAATTATTGAGAGATCAATTTTCTTTAAAGAAAACTATATTTAATTGTTTTTCCTAACAATATTAAGTTGTTCAATAATGGAGAACTTATATAAAATCAATATACAACTTATTTATAAATTATACACGATAAACATATTTATCTAATAATTACTATATATAAATAAAAAAATACCGAAACCCTATCGGCATGACACGATACGATACCGAAACCGTATCGTTCCAGTCTGGAACTGAAACCTTAGCACGGGTTGAAATTTTAAACCTTGGGCCTGACAAGTCCAATTGACCCATTGAACCTGACCAGCCAACATGATCAGTTGGCTTCGCTTGCCTGATTGATCTGTCCAGTCGGCCTACTTGCTAAATTGCCTAGCTTGCTAAGCTCAATCAATTTGCCTCGTTCAACCTAACCTACATAATTTGCTTAACCTGACCAACCTTATAACTTTATAACCTTATATACTTGCTTGGTCTGTTCAGCCCACTTGGTTAGCCCTGGGATACCTTCTCCGACCATTTTGCCAGACCCACTCAATGAACAATCTACTTCTCCTATCTGGCTTGTCTGACCTTAATTGACTTGTCTAACCTCTCAATCCGTCTCGCCCAACAGATTCAATCAGTCCATGCAACTTCACTGATTGACATGATCAAACACTGTCACCCTGGTAATATGTTTTTTGGAAGGTTGAATTGAGGAAAAATATATATTATTTGGAGAATGTAATAGATAAGGGAATATCCTATTCCTAGAATAAAGGGAAATATATATATTCCTTAAGAATAGGGAATCACAATGCTCTGAGAATTAGTATCTCAAGTTTATTTTTGCAACCAACATAATAACACTTTTTTATGGGAATTCTTAGGGAGTAGAATAACTATTCTTATTAATCAAACTCACCACAAACAAATTATGTATTATTACAAAAACTGGCTTTTTCATTATGTATATGTCCATAATTTTCTTGCTCTGTCGGTGTCTTAAAGAAATTAGTAATAGGAATTTCTTTTTCAGGGAAAAACAATTAGCACATACAATTACATTATGAAGACAGTTATTAATCCTTCAGGTTTTTTATGTTGCCCTTAAGGCATCCAACCAATTACTTTGATTTGTTGCTGTTTTCATAACCCAAATGCGATGGAGGATAAAAATGGATGCCTGCAGGATAGATTGCAAATGTTTTGATTATCAATCAGGAATCTGTAGATTGAGATGTTGGCTTTTGTTGGATTTTTTTTTTTCTTATTTCCTTGTTATTCAGATCTGGATTTGCCTTCGACACAAGAAGGTGCTTGTGGCTACTTGAGATCCTCTGTCACTTGATAGGATAAAAGAAACATTCAAATGAAATGAGATTGCATGATGGCTTGGTTTAATCTCTACTACAACATTTCATTTCACCTCGTCCTCAGAATTTGTGGCTAAGTTAGCTTTTATCAGATGTCTCCATACTCCATAATATTGGCTGATTTTTATAATTGGCTATCATAGGGCCACGGGAGGCATTGAGGTACATTTGAGAGGGTAACAAAGGGCCTATGCGATAGTTCCCTGAAAAAATATTACCGTCTACTCACTCTATATTTAGTGCTTCACTGAGAGTGTTGTGCCATAGTCAGTTTCACCTATACAGACAGCAGTGCAAGACATGGTTCCTTGATTTGGTTTGAAGAATATTGTATATATATCTATTATAATTTATAACAACTTTCACTACCAATATGAAGTTTATTTTTCTCCACCTTTCATTCACTTGTAAGTTGAGAAAGGATTTAACAGTTGGCTGTTTTCTATGTACATACCATTATGCAATTATAGTGGTGGTTATCATCCTCTACATAGATTTGTTTTTTTTAATTTGTTTATTCTTGCTGCAGGATGTGTGGGGTTGCCAAGTATACCAGAGGGAGACTGGCACTGTCAGTATTGTCAAAATCTCCATCAAAGAGAAAGGAGTGTTGCATCTAATGATAATGCTATCGCTGCTGGGAGAGTTGCTGGAGTTGATCCCATTGAGCAGATATTCAAAAGAAGCATGTGTATTGTCACGAGTTCCCAGGCTGATGTTGGTGGATGTGCAGTGTGCAGGTTTCTTCTCCTCTGTAGATCCCCTTCTTTCTTTGTTTTTGATGGATTTGAGTTTCATTTCCACCGTATATTCTCTCTCTGGAATTTGATGAACTTGACTTTTAATTTTTACTCTATAATGTTGTTTGCTTGGCTACAGAAGGCTATTAATTAACTTGTTATGGTAATGTTTGCTTGGTTTTCTGGTTAAAAAATTATACACGTTTTTTCATGATTTGAAGGAAATATATTTTTGCTCTGACCGTGTGACTCCATCATTGTCATGCATTTGCTTTGATGGTTTTGAAAATTTTGCTTGCAAGGCAGTGGCGGATCTTGCCTATTTAAAACTTGCTATTCTGTTCTTTCTAATTATCTTTATGCATTGCAGGAGCCATGATTTCAGTAAATCTAGATTTGATGATCGAACAGTTATGATTTGTGATCAAGTATGATTCTGATAGACTCATTATAATTTATTGTTTGATTTGCCACTTTTTCCTTCAACATTGAATCAAGTTCTGACTACATTTATCATATCCAGTGTGAGAAGGAATATCATGTTGGATGTTTGAGGGAGCAAAAGATGGCTGAACTCAAGGTGGCCAAATAATCAAATTCGTGTTCAAATACAAGCACTTTGTATTCTTGAATCTATCAACTGGAAGCAAACTTTTTAGTTACTTATGGCACTTGTCTACATCGAAGACAAATAGCCTAGTTAGGCCAACTTAATTATGTCTAGCCTTTAAAGAATGCCTCAATCTCTTGGCCTATTGCTAGAAAACAGTAGGGATCTGACTCAACACTTTTGGGCTTAATTTTGCCACTTAATTGCAGGAATTGCCTGAAGGGGATTGGTTCTGTTGCAGTGATTGCATTAGGATTTGGAATGCTTTGCAAGAATTTCTTCTACGTGGAGCACAGAAGCTTCCAGTATCGAATGCTGATGTCATCATGGAAAAATTGAAGAATAAAGATTTAAATATGGACATTGGTACTCATGTGAGATGGAGACTTTTAAGTGGAAAAACTGATTCAGCAGATAGCAAATTACAGCTTTCTAGAGCAGTTGCCATTTTCCATGTGAGTGAAATCACATACAAGAAATTAATTTTTATATTAGATAATGATTCTATTCTTGTGTATTCTGTTGGAAAACTGATATGATGGATCCTGAGGTTATGAAATTATAATATCATGAAACTTGAAGTAATACAATGTTGCAGATATTATCATCTATTTCCAAGTTTTATTTTGGTGGGGGTAGCCTATCTTCTGTGCTAACTTTGTTCTGAGTAATTTCTATAGAAAATGTGTCCTAAAATTTTGTATTGAACTTGCTCTTCTTCAGGAGTCATTTGACCCCATTATTGAGGCTACAACTGGTCGAGATCTAATACCTTCTATGGTTTATGGGTGAGAACTTAAATGCTTATTGTAATTTATTTAGATGTTGTTGATTCCCATCTAAATTATTCATATTTATATCTTATAGGAGAACAGTAAGAGATCAAGATTTCAGCGGAATGTTCTGTGCAGTATTAACTGTTGGGTAAGCATCACCCTTGAAGTTTTAACTTTTTTTTTTTATTACACATACAGGCTAATTTTAATTGCTACCTCGGTGCAGATCATCTGTTGTTTCAGCAGGAATCCTACGTGTTTTGGGAAGTGAAGTTGCTGAACTTCCATTAGTTGCAACAAGCAGGGAACACCAAGGGCTGGTGAGTGCCTGTCAATTTGTTGCTAAGTGAAAGAAGTCAAATTAATGCTTGGTTAATTTTAAAATAATTACTTAGTATACATACAGACTCTCTCTACGAGTTTGAATAAAATTCAGCTAATTGATCAAGTACAAGCTTGACCGACACATCGCGTTTGATCAACTTGACTAGTTCACCATGATCGATCAATCCAACCAGCCTGACCAACCCACCTAGACCACCATCAGCCTGGTTGGATTGACTTGTCAGTTTGGTTCAATTGTCCCCTCAGACTGGCCTGGCCTGCCCATTCAGTCTGATTAACTTGATTGGCCTTACCGACTCGCTTGGTCTTGACCAGTCTGCTCCCAACACACCGGTCCGGTCCACCAGGATCGATAGGTCTGTCTGACCCACCAAGAGAAGACCGCCATGACTGAGACCTACAAACCTATCAGCCCCTCCGACCTCCACAACTTGCCTGGATTGCCCGAACTGTTCGACCCAAGCTGACCAAATCGATTGGTCCACTAAAACTCACACACTTGATTGGATCGATTAACTCGCCTAACCCAACTGAATCAATTGACGTCTCAACCAACCTGTGGCCCAGTTGATATATTTGGATCAAATAGCCGGTCTGACCTGACTGATTCATTTGGCACGATCGGGTAGCCAAGATTGATTGACCTAGTTGGCCCATTTGACCCAATTCGACTGACTGGCTTAACCAGCTCATCCAGTTTGATCAACACATCCAACATGACTGGACACAAATCATAGAATTTTAGAAGCTCCACTCCATTTCCAATCCTACTAATTATATCTTCATAAATATTCCTTTTCTTTTACAAATAATAGATCCATCCCAAATATCACACCATGTCAAATCCTATTAATTATATCTTCATAAATATTTTTTTAAATAAATAATAAGTTCAAATATCTAAAACTTAAATGGTTGAGATTGATGACCTTTGTCTTTGTGTATGCTTTGGTCACATTGCTTATATTTAAAGCAACACTATATCGACGGAACTAAAACTCTCAAAGACAATGCCTGCCATTGTTTCCAAGGGTATCTGAAATAATGAAATCGCCACCAAATTTTTCTTTTTGATGAGTAGGTTTACCACATATTACAAATATATCAGCCTAATGCTTTTTAAATCAATTCATAAATCCTGTGTTGTTTCTACAGGGTTTCTTCCAGGCACTCTTTTTCTGCATTGAAACATTGCTGGCGTCTTTGAACGTGAAGCATTTCCTGCTCCCTGCAGCCGAAGAAGCCGAAAGCATTTGGACAAAAAAATTTGGGTTTACAAAGATAAACTCCGACCAGGTAAGCCGTTGACCCATCAGTTACTTTGTATAATGTTTCAAAATAATTCGGCACTTAGATTTTTCATCTATCCTGCAGCTGCTGAAGGTTTTAAAGGGTGCTCGAACAACAGTCTTCCAGGGGACATCCATGCTACATAAACCTGTTCCACTCGTTCAAGCTTCCTATTCACAGTGAGACAGCAAGCTGCAGAGTGAAGGCAACAAAGAGTCCCTAAGGGTCAGTTTCGTTGGTTGGAAAAATAGGAGGGGGAAGGAAGGATGAGGGAGGTGGAAATGAAATATACACGAGTGATTGAGCTCTATCTGCCCTTCTCTTATCTAACTTGTCACCCAAATAGAATTGAGTCTAGAAGGAAGTTGTTCTTGTGGGGGTTCGTATTTTTGTGTGTATATAGAAGAGAGTCTGCTTTGTACAGCCATTTTCTAATCTAGAGTAAGTATGATGATTCAGATGCAGTTTAAAAGAAGAATAGGATTTTTTTCCTCAAAAAGGATTGGAGGGATCAATGAAATTTCTTACTCCAGATTTTTTGGTTTTTAATCTGATCATATGCGACAGATCTTTTGTAATTGCACCAAAGTAGATTCTCCCAAGCGTTTAATTTGTTATATTCTCCCAATCTATGATATTTGTGAAACGTATTATGGTAGTATGCGGATTGTATCGCTTGGTTAGCATTTTCATGCATGGTTCTTATTCTTTGTTTACTCGAAGTTAAAATTTTTCAAAGGGATATAACAAATGGAGAAGGGTGACATAAATTTGTAGTTTGGTCTCATAATAAGCAAATCAAAGTGTTGAATTGCATGCAAACAAGTGCAGTAAAGGATAAAAAATGGCCTCGTTATTTTTAATTTTTTTTTATATCAATTTTTATTCCATCTATCTTGTTTAGCTCAAAAAACATGTTTTTTTAAGTAGGGTATTGAGTTATTCATGAATATTATATTCACTCACAGCCTTGCTCCCATAATAAGATCCCCACTTTTGACAGCAAAAATATTATATTCACGAATATTAATATTATATCAATAAGTTCTTGTTGACGGCTCATACTTCCAAGGAATAAGACACTGAACACCTAATAAACTGTAAAAGCAAAGTGGTCACAGCTCATGCTCATGGTAAAGTCCCTTATGAGAGACTCCACAAAGTCCGAAGCCAACACCAAGCAACACCAGCGAAAAGCTCTGATCAGTGTTCCTTGCACCGTCTGCTTAGTCTCCACTTTCTCTCCTTTTTTATTCCATCGAAATAACAAATGCTTAGTGGTTGGAAAATCATCAACATTATAAAGAGATAAACAATATTAACAAAATAAATAAATAAATATACATGGAAGCCTTCATCCTCTATTATTATTATTATTATTATTAATTAATTAATTAATTAATTAATCTTTTCGGGAGGGACAGTTAGCTAGGATATGATCTTGTCCTTCTATTGGTTATTGTTCGGATTAGTAATCACCCGTGTAATTTATCTCCTTTTATAATATTTAGGGACGGATTGTGAGAAATATATGAGATAAATATTATTATTTTTTATCACCATTATTAATAGTATTTTAATGCAGGTGAATTTAGCCCTTAATGACTCTGACAATAACACTTCTAATCAATTTTACTTCTACTTAATCCACTACAAATATCATCTTAATATTATGAGATGTATATAAATAGAAATGTACAAACATAAATACATAGCTCAAACTTTGGTGATACCTTTTCTTATCTAATATTAATAAAATAAAAAAGTTCAATTCTTGTAAAGGCTGTTCAATCTCATTGATAAGAGAAAAAGCAACAGCAAGTGTCATTAAAAGGAGGTAAAGCCTAAAAGACACTGATGACCTACAGAAATGATCATAACCTACACAAACGAGCCATAATCTTTAAATACTTGTCATCCGACCACACGAACCTAGATGAAGCATGGCTTGAGGTAATGGTGTAATGGTCATTAGAATTTTAGATGGAGATGGTTCTGCGGTGCCGGTTAGTCTCGACATGAGTCAATGATCCGAACAGGTGGAGTTTGGTATGGCGACCTATGCGGACTTTATCTCATTTATACTCTCGACATATTCTTTCAATTATCGAGATATTTTTTTAGGTAATAGACATATCCTTCACGGTATCATCGCCGACTTAATCTTGTCGGTCATCAAATTAATTATATTCTTTCGGATATCGATACACCCATTTCGGATAAATTTATCCCTACATAAAAAAATATTAAAGTCGAGGTGAAAGCTAAACCCTCTTTTTTAAAACGATATTGTCTCGTCTAAGTGTTTATCATTTATAGGCAACTGCCTTCTAAGATACAATGACTTACGTCTCAAAATATGAGCATTCTAAATTTCAAATCTTATCGGACTTTTGAAGCTGTTAAACTCTTGAGAAAGGAGAGGGAGAAGAGAACTCAAAAAGAAAATTTATAATTAAACTCTTGAGAAAGAAGAGAGAGAAGAGAACTAAAAAGAGACTTCATAATTAAACTCTTTGAGAAAGGGGAGAGAGAAGAGAACTCAAAAAAGAGAATTCATAATTTGAGAATTCAATGAGTTAAATAGAATGAATGAGGTTTCTTTTATAAGGGCCAAGGGAAAAGTGTTTTCCAAAAGGTTAAGATGTGAAAAGATATATGATGTGTCTTCTTCGCTTAAATACATCAATTATCATTAATTAATTGGATTAATCAATAACATTAATTATGATTATAATTATGATTATCTAATTAATTATTTAATTAATATATTATAAATATTAATTAATTAATTGATTAATATTAATGTTTTAATCAATTAAGAAATTAATTTTAATTTCACATCTCTCAACAATTCTATATGGATTAATATTCATGCATATTCGAATTAGTATTTACGTAATCACATCTATGAATCCAACTCATATGCAACTCAAAACTTACGCTCGATCATATCGGATCAATCCTTCATTAGACATTAGTTTTTTATTCACTCGAGAAATTGATTTATGATAGTCTATTCATGAAATAGTCGTATTTATCCCTATTTAATTTATTGATTACCAAAATTAATTTTCCAACCATGATTAAGTCTTACAACGGATAATTAAGGAATCTAAGATTCGAGTCTTAGATGTGGCGTACTGTAGGGATTTTCTCTCTCTTGAAAAATGAAAAATATGATGTCTGACAAAAATTAGATATCTCTATAATGCATGATATTGTCAACTTGGTCTAAGCTTCATGATTTTGCTCTTGGCTCTCTCAAAGCCTCATTCCGTTAGATGTCTGATCACCAGACTTTCTGCCCTTGGTCCATGACTACTAGGACCAAAGACAGGAGCCACATATCCTTTTATTAGACTTAACGCACATGGTTAGATCTGGATGAGCAACCTGACTCTGATACCATTTGTTAGGACTAAAGAATTAGGATATCTCACAATGGCATGATTGTTCACTTGGACTAAACCTCATGTTTTGCTCTTGGATCTCCAAAGACTTAAGCCAATGGAATATATTCCTTATAAATCAATGATCTTACTATGTATTTCTCAATGTGAGGCTAAGTTTACACCTTACAACCTCTAACCATTCTCGTGAGTGATTTATTATTTATTTTGATGATAGATAAAAAATTTTTATGAGATCGGCCGATCAACTCAGGAGTTAGACAAAATTCAAAGAGTAGGATAGTGACAACTAAAAGTATGACCTTGAGCCTAGTCTTCGACTATGATTCCGTTAATTAGGTATTTATGTGTCAATTCCTAACTGTAGCATAGCATTGCGGAATTAATTTTCCCTGTAAGAAGATAATCCTGAAAGATTCATCGTAAAAGTCGAGTCGTTCACACTTTCAAATTTATACTTTTTTAGAAAATTTTTATAAAAACGAATGGATAACCTGTAAAATTAATAGCTCAAGGGCACAACCCATAATTCCCCATAGCGTCCCCTTTGCCTCACGGACTGACTCGGTTGATAAAATATTTAGTTATTTACATCGGAAGTCTCAAGTTCGAGAGTCGTTAGTCACACACGGGATAAAAATCTAATCTGCTGGTTTAAATCCTCTTGGCCCCAGGTGCCTTATCTCACCAATAAAATTGTTATTTATTTTCTTTGGACACTTGTAAAATCGAAATTAGAGAGCTGCTAAGATGACGATTCTACTTTCGCATCATATTGTGCACTGTTATAAACTTTTTCTCTCGTATTTTTTTTCTCATTTCATTGTATAATACTAAATTTTCAAATAATACACAAGTTTCTATTTTGCTAAATTTACTAAATATTAAAATGGGCATATAGTGACTTTAAATAATCGATTGTATAATTTTATCGTTTTACCAGAACAGTTGTCTCCGGCACTGTTCTTGAAGCCACGAGAAAGACTTTTCATCCAATGCAGCTCTTTGCAGTCGCTTTTCCGTTTCCAGTAAAGGTCGAAGTTTGCAACGTGATCCGTCTCTCTCGGTACGATCGCACTGGTGACAGAGCTGCTGATACCCTACCTCGTTATCCTGCCTCCTCTCGTCGACAGCCGCGCAGGTATGGAACAATTGCGGCACTCTTCCTCCTAATTCGTCTGTGCTTCGTCTTGTGGGTTGCGCGTTATTTGCATCTTCTTCCTCAGTCGATCTGTTCCCGCTAGTTGCTCGGAGTTCACTCGCGCATTAGATCTCTGACGTTGGATGCTGTAAAAATTGAAGCTTGGCGGGGGGAAAAGGGTTTCTTTTTAGGTTTGAAGGAGGGAGAGGGAAATGGAGGTGAGAACGAGAAGGTATCCGCCGCAAGCGAGCCCGGAGAGGACCAAAGTGTGGACCGAGCCGCCTCCCAAATTCTCCTCTCAGCAGCAGCAGCAGCATGGGAGCAAGGTGCCTGTTGTCTATTACCTCTGCCGTAATCGCCACCTCGAGCACCCGCACTTCATGGAAGTACCGCTTTCGTCCTCCGACGGCCTCTACCTCAAAGGTAAAACATCGATCTTGAGTTAAAAAAGAGGTACTTTTCCAGTTTGATCTATTTCAACTCCTTGGTTGGTTGGATTAGATGTGATTGATAGGCTCAATCTGCTGAGGGGAAGGAAGATGGCCACCATGTATTCTTGGTCTTGCAAGAGGTAATTTTGGGTGGATTTTTTTTACACCAGAAGAACCCTAGTTTTCAACTTTTTGGTCGATTGATCAGTAATAGGTGATTAGGTGATGCATTGCAGGAGCTACAAGAATGGATTTGTTTGGCATGACCTTTCCGAGGATGATTTGATCTTTCCAGTGCAGGGGAATGAGTATGTACTAAAGGGTTCAGAGCTCCTAGATCAAACCCCACCAGGTACACTCCGCATTGTATCTTTCTCATTGGATCAAATAGATTATACGGCAGATTTATTGATGTTTTCTACAATGTAGACCGGAATAGTCATGGTGTAAGCAATACAAAGATCCAGAATCCTAGACGGCCATTGCAAGACCCACCACCTATTTGTCGTAAAGTCCAGGAGGCTTCTGGTTCTTTGTCTCCGACAGTGGTTGTGATTAAGGAGGCCAAAATGGCCCAACCGCCAGTGCAACCATCTCCTGTCCAAGGAGATGATCAATCACTTCCGACTCGTAGATCAGTCTCCTCGCCGGATTATGATACTAGAACTGCTCCGTCATCACCAGCAGAGTACAGGATATGCAAACCCATCAAACCTGAGGATGCTTCAACTGAAACCGATGATGATCGAGGAGGGACTTGTGAATCGAATGTTCGAGTTGTTGGTGTCTCGACAGATGATAAGCCTCAGTATATTGAGTCTGATGAGAGCCAAAGTGGACAGTGTGTGTGTTTGAAGGAGGAGCCGGAGATAGTTAAAATTGAGAGATCACCCCCACCAACTTATTCAAGTGCTTCTTCTTCTTGTGGGAAGATGAATACCTTGGAGTGTTTGATGCGAGATGAAGCGAGTAAACGGTTTAACTGTGAGATTGTCGAAGAGGAAGTTTTCTTCCCAACTGGAACAAAGCTCAAAGCAACGAATATGCTCATGCACCTAATTACTTGTGGGTCAATATCTGTTAAAGACCACTATAGCTTTGGATTTGTGCCATCTTATAAGCCAAGGTTAGTTGATGTGAATCTCACGCCACCAATGTTTGCCAATTCAATTATTCCAGAGAAGATCGACTGCTTGTCAGAGAGCCAAAGAGAGATCGGCTTGGGATTTAAAAAGAAAGACCATACCCGTAAGAGGTCAATCAAAACAAACAAGAACAAGGAGACAACTGGGGAAGGAGCTCCTAATGATAACCAATCATCTTCACTTGATGAGAACAGGTAACGCTTAAATCTAATTATTTGAGTAAATTGACTAGATTCACCTCTTCATAGTGTTGCAGGTCATAATCTTTCATTCTTTTGCACTTTAAGTATCATTTGGTTACCAAATTTGAAGGATAGGATGGGGATTTTTCAGGCAATAATCAATCTTCCTTCCAAGCCTTTTATGTTCAGTTTCTTGTTTCTAATTCTTTAAATTTGGATTTAAATATGTTAGAGCATACTGAAATGAATACAGATGTGTTTCACTCGTTTAATCTTCTCTCACTTGTTTTTTTTAACTTCTCCTATGATTATACAATTAAATAATTGAATGAAAAATGACTTAATTCATTTTTTTACTTCTATGCGTCAAAGCATGTCAAATTGAATTGACTATAGTAATTGTATAATCAATTTAATTGGAATTTTAGAGAAACAAATTAAAAAATAACAAACATTACTTAAATTCATTGTTAGATGCATGTTTAAGCATACCAAAGCATATTGAGTGTTGGCAGGGTATGATAATATTTGGCACGTGCGGCAGAGACAACATGAGAGAGATTTTCTTTGCCGATCCATTTCAATTCACTACTTTACCTAAATGATCCATTTCAACCATCTCATTAGGCATAATAAACCTTAAAAATGATGAACCTTCCTGACTTTAAAGTTATTTCTAATTTTTGAAATTTGAATTTTCTTTGCCTTAGTTTTATAAGCCTGATTTTTTATTTGTGTTTCTTGTTTATATGGACTAATGAATGAATCATACTTATCTAAGAGCTGCAACATGGCTTATTTTAGAAGAGACGAAGAGAAAGTAGTCGACTCAACCCAATCATATTGTCTTCCTAGGACACAGATAATTACATCCGGCAAGCTTTCAAGGAATGACATAATAAACACCTCAGCTGGACCAGAAATATGCAAATCCTCTCCATGCAGTTCATCAAATGGTGGAAGTAGGAGGATTCTCGATAGCTCGTCAGTCAAAGGATCTTCATCCAGGAGGCTAGAGTCTTTCCGAGAGGAGCAAGAGAAGATGATCACCATCGAAGAAAGTTGAGTTCTATTACCCACTTTCCTGTCACTGAACATTGAGATTCATTGGTCTTTGCGTCTTAACAATGCCTGTATTTATTCTTTCAGGCTTACTTCTGGAGCTCGGGTTATAATCCAGTCTAGCTCATGTTGCAATGATACTGAAGATATCTCTGATTGACTACGAGAATGTTAACATGTCATCGCTCGTGTTCAATGTCTATTTTCTTCGCGGGGTTTAAGTAGTAGTAAGTTTAACCGCTGTTTCTTCGTCTTGACTTATTCTGTAGTTTTGAAATGTCTCTACCTACAAAGAAATGCAATTATTTCATTAGTATTTTGTTTGTGTCAAGCTATTCTAAGTTGAAACAGAGATCAACCAAACAATGCTACAATTTCTGGAACTAGCCGCAAGGGGGTTGTTTTTGGTTGTTAAGAGCTTCGCGAATAAACTTAGAAAGAAAATGCAAAGCAGTAGGAGCTGAGCTAATGCACTTATTCAAAGTGATCACGATCAAGAATACTTCTTGACATCAAATGAACTGTCCGAAAGCAGTAAGGGGATCTTATTCTTGAGATGAACTTCTTCCAAAATATCGCCATGTTTTTTTTAATGTCAACTGAACTATTTAGCTTTATGTTCTTCATCCCTTGGCCTTTGTTCCTAGAAAGTAAGTGAAGAAAATTTGCTTCACCTTGGAATTTGCTTAAACCTTTTCATTCTAAAATTTGATAAAATTTATTTTTTAGTTTCTAATCTCTGGAAATTGTATTATTTTTATTCCCCAAATTTACTAGTGATATGTTAAAGATCTTATTACTTGTAGAATTTTTCTAATTGATATCTACTTATTCTCAAATTATTAACACTATTATTTTTCTCGATGAAAAAATAATGTGGCAAAGGTGAAACAAAAAAGGACTTTGTGAACCATTTAACGGATGAGTTGTTTTTTTAATAAGCGGTCGATTTAAGAATGTTAGATTGATGGGTCATCACTATGACGTTTCTCAATTTATTCGGGTGGCAGGTGAAAATTTTTCATTAGATGATTAATAAGTTGGGACTTTGTGGCACATTAGATAGAACACAACTCCAACCGACTATTTATAAAATTTGAAATGTGCCCTTGAACCCTTTTAAAGCCTTTCGTGCAGGGCTAAATATCACTTAACTTTTTAAAATAAGATAAAATATAGGGGGGAAAGTGATTTTTTTATATAGTTGACTGTCATCTTGACCCAACGCTGTTTAATTGGGGGATAAAATGACGCGACTTTTAGTATAATTTGTGAAATTCTGAAGAGTGAACTGTAAAAGTTTAGCAAAATTAGGAGGAAGCCAAACTCGTGCATGAAGGTTTTAAGGCCCAGGATGTAGCCCGGCCCATTTAATACTTGCAGATCTTCCTTTTCTCGTCGATCTTTCGGCGGTGGCATTCCTCTCTCAAATCTCGTCGAGCCTTCGACGCAGATCCAGCGAAGTGTAGACGCCGAGCGGAACAATCGCCAGGATGGTATTCCGATACTTCGTTATCTCCTTCGATTTAGAAAATTTTCACTCTCGTTCGGGGTTCGTGATTCGATCGGTGCGCTCTCTGTGACTGGATTTGCAGGTCTGTATTGCGTGCCTGTTGCCTCTGTTCTTGATCCCCGTCGTTAACGCCTTGCCTCTGCTCTTCGATCTCATCGTCGTAAGTTGTCGTTTCTTGTGTTTCGTTTCCATTTCATAGGAGTAGATTTTGTGATTTTATCCTTTTCCTTTGCTTGCCCGTGATTTTTGTTTTGTCCACAAGTTAAATCTCGTAGTTTGCCTTCATTAGTTTAGTTTGTCTTTCCGATTGAGATTATTTGCTGAGTATTTTGAAGTAGGAAGCTACTGTATGGCAATTTTCGCCCTTGAGTCCTCTCAACATCCTGTTCGAGTTTACCCAACTACGGTTTATGTTTATGTTTATGTAGGAAGATATTGATTGTTGTGGCGTAAACTGTATGCAAATTTCACCCTGGAATCCTCAACATCCTGTTCGAGTATACCCAATCTAGGGGTTTCCCCCCGACTAACCCAAAAATCTTGTATTCCTATTCTAACTCTGTGTTTGATGCCCACGCCTATTGTTTAAGTTTTGACTTAGTTTTGTTTTATCATTTCTAGGGTTCTGTGTCGAAAGTTCAACTTCAATTCTCAGAAAAGAGACTAGTTCATAACTTAATCTGAAAATAAAGGATGAAAGAATTATTGTCTCTCTTGATTGCTTTATCTGTTGTCCCGTTCAATCTTTCTCTCCATAATATTGTTTCCTTGTATTTC
This sequence comes from Boesenbergia rotunda, assembly GCA_024364735.1. Lineage (NCBI taxonomy): Eukaryota > Viridiplantae > Streptophyta > Magnoliopsida > Zingiberales > Zingiberaceae > Boesenbergia > Boesenbergia rotunda. Next base: position 41,982 of record JAGFNQ010002059.1, on the reverse strand, counting down.
ACTTATTTTCCTATTTACTTTTCTAATAGTGCGTTAAGAATTAAAGCAGTGGAAAAAATAGCTACAATAGAATCACCTTTCTTACTTTGATTCTAGTTCAAACACTCGGGCGACCTAAACTTTATTCAGATGGTAATGGTCATTATTTCGATTCATTTCCAACGTCCAAACACCAAGAATGGGCACTTCATCTTTTAGAAAAATGTAATATTACTGATTTACCCAAATTTGGTAGACAAAACAAGTAGATGTAATGGGAACAACCATTGCACCTCTACAACTGAAAAGTGGTGTCTTTTGACATTTGAAATTTTCTGCACCTGCTACCTCTGATCTTTATCCCTTTACCTTTCTTTCTTTATAAATGTGCCTTAGGAATAGACATAACAAGTGGACTGGAAATGGAACTGGAACTCTTGGTCACTGGTGAATTTTACATTGAATTGAGAATCAGCGAAGAGAAGCTAACTGGTAGGACTGGCACTGATTAACCAACCTAACTTCATAATGCTTAGTCTAGTACAACAATCTTAAAGTTTAGTTATAAAAATTGTATTTATTGATTAACCAATATTAGCATACCTAATTTACTAGAGGCTAAATATAAATATTGATGAAAAAGGAATATTTACCCATCTAATTATTAGAGTAGATAACTAGGGTTTTTGAATTTTTTTTTGTTTTATTTGTTATTCTTATGTCAATATTGTAAAAAAAAAATATCTATCTAATATTAGAGTAAAACCAGACTATTTTCATGGTCAGATAAAATCGGCCGATTCATCTGGCTTTGCACTGGTTTGATAAATATTGGATTTGAGTGTATAACCTGACCAGATTGAACTTAGGTTTATTTTTTTCAGGTCAGACTGGCTGATCCGGTCCTGTTTTCATTATTTTGGAATTAGGTATAAGATTTTCCATCAGTTTATTAGGAATATTATATTGCATGAACTCCTTCCATGAGATGCTGCTAATATAAAGCACATCTCAGGCAGTCATTGGCATATTGCATACAAGGTATAATTTTACCTTCATGCAGCATGCAAACTGGCATGCTTTGACTTCCATACATAGCATCTTTTTGTGAAGTTATTTAGACAAAGAAAAGAAAAACCAGACTAACAAGTTGTATTTTCATTCCACATTATATTAACACGACATTTTCCTTTTTTTTGTTTTGTTGAGCATACTTGAGGTTCTTACTTTAAAGAAGATTTTCTAACCAAATAAAAACTATTAAAATCGGTTTGGCATCCTTTTAACAAGAGGGTTCAAATAAGTTTGCTTGTTACAGAAAAATACTCACTCTGAACATCTCTTCTTTCTATTAATGGCTTTGGCTACATCTAGAGGTGGCCTTCTCTGCTTTATGCTGGCTGTGCAATAATTGCAAATGGCGATCCCAAGGAGCTATAAGCTCCATAGGGTCTTTTTGACCAAGTAGATAGCTTGAATTTTTGGTAGCACATCTACTCACAGAGCCTCTCTTCCAGACAATGCCAGGATCATTATGGCATTCATATAGGGCAAGATTAATGTCAAGGAAATTTGCTATAATAAGCCTGTTATTGTTTGTGTGATGACTTTTTGGTTTGTGGTAGTTCACCAACTTCCTTAACCTTTTCAACATGGGCCAAGCATTCGAGAGTAATGTAATTGAAGATAGACTAATACTAGGACTTGCATGGCAGGTGATAAGGAAATATACTTGATGCTAGAGAAACACACGGGATAGGCAGATACACTAGGACCAGAATCTGAAGACCCTACCTAAACTCAGAAGAGAGTATTTCACATCTCCAAAGTCCAACCTGAAACCTGGAAAAACCTGAATTGCAGGAGATACTGAAATATACTTAATGCTATAGGTTAGATAAACACAATAGACAGACATGGTAGTTAGGACTGAAATCTGAAACTCGACCTGAGCTGAAAGAGAGTCTTCCGCATCTCCAAAACCCAACCTGAAAGCTGGAAAAAGAAACCCTTAATATTCATATGGGTTTGGTTCAGTTTCCAGTTCAAGTTGGATATGCTAATCTTCTCGACCCCTACTTAATATCTTGATATTCTTCTATGCGTTCTTCCAAGATAATTTGTTTGCTAATTTGTAGATTTCATAATATTATTGCAGGGTAAGATCTACAGGCTTTTCGGCTGGGAATACAGAAAGCCTGAAAGGGTACCACCAGCTTGTCCATACAAGCCTGCCTCAAAAAATGTGGATGTAAGCTAATACTTTTTTACATTACATCGAATCTGAATATTATTACCTTAGATCAGATTCCTGTTTCATGTTTCTCACTGGAGTTTTTTTTTGGAAGTAAAATGCAATCTACAAGGTAACAATAACAAGTTGCATAGTGTTAGAGATGGCTGAGACTGGTGGTTGGAAGATCGACTGTTTAGTTTTGTTTAGTGATTCTATTTCATCATCCTATAAAATTTGGGTTGCAGGGTTTAAACGCAGGTACAGAGTCTCTTGTGGAACCTCATAACAATTCTGCTACACAATCTGATAAAAAAGAAGAATAGAATCAGAGTCAGCAGGGTTTCCATGCCAAATGAACAGCTTTAAATTTGTATAAGCATGTTAAAAATCCTACTTATGCTCTAAGCACTAATGATTTTATGGCAGTGTGTTACATGTGGTCTGATTATATAAAACATATTCAACCACTACGGGTGCAGTTTGTTCCCGTGGCGTGTTACATTTGATGCTATTATCATTTCTTGAAATGTCGTCGGCTCGACATAAGTTGTTCAATGCTTGCATTCCGAACAATCGAGTTGTTTGCCCATGCGCCTGATGTTGGCGACGCTGCTACACCTCCCAAAACTCCGGCGGTGTGACCTTTAAGCAGCCGATGAGGTTCCTTGCCTCACCTTGACCCCTCGGCAGTAGTCAGTGCCTAGGAGGGCACCACGGTGGCAAGGGGGGTTGTCCTTCATATCGCTTCCCGCTGCAAACTATTCTTTTATGAAAATGTTCATGTGGCAAATATAAGACAACCATTGCATTCCATTAGAGTTCGAAATTGCCACATTATTTCATTTAACATTTCATCAATCAAATGTTGACTAAAATAAAATGGAATTTTATCTAAAATTGACCGAGATAAAATTCCACCAATTATTTGACAGTTCATTCACAGATAAGATTCTCACAAAACAGGTTGTTCTTGATTGATGCTAACTTAGTTAACTTACAATTTAAATGATTTGATCCTTTAAGTGAGTTTTATCATTTTACAATAGTCCCTTCTGAATTCGTGAGGCCAATTAGGAATATCAACCATGATTTAAGTTTTGACTATCACAACCTACAATCTCGAGGATGTGGTGGAACACAGATGTAGTTCCTGCGGCAACGAGTATGTCCTACCACCGTCGTCCAAACCCCGGATGCATAAATGAGGATTCTCTGGGTAATGCCGTGCATCACGGAAGCCGAGTTGATGCGGGGGCAACCTATGGCTGGAGTGTGGTTCGCCGATGAATGGGGGTGGATGGCCATTGCCATAACCTGATAAAAAAGGAGGAACTGGACGCTGAGGGTGGTCATAGAACCTAAAAGGCGGATGACCAAAACCAGGAGCTGGTCCATATAACCCGTTGGGAACTAGTGGTTGAACAGGAGGCAACATAATAATAGGCAAAGCAACTGGCATCTGATAGACTGGTTGATTTAGTATTCCTGTTTGTTTGCTGAGCTTTGGATTCTTTGCTCCTCTAAGTTGATCATTGTCTTGTTCCATTTGCATCCTCAACCTCTTCCGTTTCGGAAGTCTTTTGCGGGCAGGTTGATCATTCAGAATCTTCACCTCACCAGGTTTGAACAAAAGTTCCTTCAACCTGGATGCTTCAATCCTATTTGCTGCAAAATCCGATATATTATTTAGAGAAATATTAACGTGTTCACAGATCTTCCTAATCCCCGCCTTCGAAACTGATCTGGCAAAGTTCTCAGACCGATCCAGAAAATCTTCAATCTGCAATGGGGATAATAAACTTGAAATTTGCATCAAATACACCAGTGTCGACCACAATAAAACTAAAGAATACTTACACTCATCCTTCCAGGTACTCTTGAATTAAATAACTTATAAATCCAGCAACCTTCAAAAAGACTAGCACATAAACCCTTTCTCCACAATGTCTCCACTGATGACAGCTGAGGTAAAATAAGGGAAGGAAATAAATTTAAAAAAAACAAATTTTGCAATGAATATTGTCAGAAAAAAACACTTCTTTGCAAAGACTGAATTAAAAGATGAATACCGTGTGCTTGGACTTGTTAGAATGCATAAGAGGTAAATAACTTGCAAGATAGGTGAGAGCAAATTTTGGTGAAACAATTGATTTATTCGTCAAAGTGAACAGAAAATGACAATATTAACCAAAGGAAGCAATAAATCATGTGCACCAACTATTAGTCGGCAACCATAATATAGATGCATTTAGTTGTTAAAAAATTTTGCTAATACATATTCTTATCAACACACACACACACACTCTCCCTCTCTCTCCTCTCTCCTCTCTATCTACACGCGTGCACGCACACACGAATGGGGAAAACATGACGAACAGGTCCGGTGATCTGTCAAACTGGGTGGGCCGAGCAAGGGATTATAGCTAGATGAGCAAATCAATCTGGGCAAAACAGTCAAGCCTATCAAGATTGACAGAGTGACTAACTTGTCGGGTCGATGGGTGTCAAACGAACGAATAAATCATATCAAAAGGACAGACTAACAGGCAGGGAGGGCTGAGTAAATTGAATGGGTTCAACTTGCTTGGTTGGGCTGAAGCGTGAAGGGCCAGCCAAATCAGTAGAATAGACCAATGGGCTTCAAATTGGGTCAGACAAAGTAGATCAATCGCACTGGAATAGCCAGATCTATCATTTATAACATTCTTATTAACAAAAACTCTGCCTGCTCCATTCCAGAAATTATACTGAATTTACTTATCTATTCCATCCCTAGAAATAACTATGCCATTTCTTGTCTATTCCATTTATGAACGAAAGGTACCACAAAGGTTGGGTGAGCTTAGTTCTAAGTCTAACTCAATGGGCCACAACGACGAAAATAATACACAAGTTGATAATACATCAGACTGAAATCAAAGCCACCAGCTAATCAGGTACAGAAAAATTATGTGAATGCCAAATGCAACTAATTCGTCAGCAGGTAATCATTTCCAATTTATGCATATAACATTCAGTTGTATCCTGCAAAATATGTATGAGTAGACTTAGTTGAGAGTAAAGAAATGGAACAAGAACACAAAAAACTCATGGATGAACTTGAATCACATCTTGATGACTAGGTCAAGATTGAAAGCTGGTAATGCACAACATAGAGCACAAGGAGGATTTGAATTCAATGCATGTAGAAGCGAAAAGGAAAATAAGAGAAATTGTTTGGCCAGGTAAATTAGGGTTGATGGATTTGAGAACTTTTCACAAATAATGATCTTAATCTACAACTTATTCTTAACAGATTTAATAATATTGAATACTGTCAACGATCCAGCAATGCATTTTTAGATGATTTTGGCATAAGTGGTGGCAGAAGCAACTTTAACCCATACATGTTCAACACACACAAGAATGTTACCCTACTTACTTTATGGTGCTCACAAGGTGAGCACCAAGTATATATATTTTTTAAAGTGGTTTAGGGTTTGGGTTACAGTATTAAAGCTAAAGAAATTTAAAAAAAAAACATATGGTGCTCCCAAGGTGAGCACCATAAGGTAGGTAGGGTATCAAGACTCTCTCTCTCTCTCTCTCTCTCTCTATATATATATATATATATATAATAGCCATGTTGAAATTTCCAAATTCTGGATGGAAGTTAAACGAGGTGGTATATTTGTCATAATTTTGATAGGTTCTCATGCATATGCTAAATACAAAAAGGATGTGATAGATTTAATAAAACTTATATAGAAAGTGATAATTTTAGGAATTAACCCAAAATTAAAAGTAAGAGCTCACCTTCCTTAATAAAGTCAAGAATAAATTAGCTATAGATTCTTGATTGCTTTTACCATATTGGTTGAATCTAGCAACATTTCTTTCCACACTTGAGGCATCTATCCCATCTGTAGAAAAATTCTTGAATTCAAATCCCATGAAAAGGATAAGAACACATGTAAGCAATAGGCTAATTTAGCAATCATGATGAAAATTTGTAACTAACACCACTGATGGAGCAACCAAGCTGCGAATCAAAATCACAACTTTTTCCCCCTACTGTTCACGTAAAAGGTACAACAACTATATGTTTTGGATCACATCAAAGAAAGATCATGCAAATTAACAAAGGATCAAATCATGCCCCGAAGTGAATCTTTGCCAAGGCCAACCCCGCTTAAGTTTGCCTTGTTTACATGTCAAGCCTTGAGAAAGTCCATGAACTCCCAACAAGAGTTTGCATCACTTTCTTGCATCCTCGTCACCATTCCTCCCTATGTGCTCATTGACTCTACTTACCTTTTGTGTCTCCTTAATCACAAGCTTGGCTTGAACAGTTTAGAGTTTGAGATAAATTGATCGGACTATATGATTTACGTCATTTTTGTTGTGTTCATATGAATTAGGCCTTCTGCCAAATTTCTAAAGAAATTCCATGAATGCTTGATTTCAAGATGAATATATTCTGTGTCGACTGACCGAAATTGGTTTTCAAACTAATGTTGAGAACACCCCAATAATTGCAAAACCATAAAATTCCTAATGGGACATCAGTAGATTCACTAACTGTATGCATCTCTTATTGTTAATTTGTCTACTTCAAAAGTAGTGTAGAAAATGCCAAAATAGAAATTTTCAACATGCAGCGTTTATTAATATCAATAGCCAGCAAGCAATAAAGAATTCCAGAACACTCATTCCCAGGTGAAGGATAGCAAAATCTCTTAGCATGCAATTCTAAGGTTGATACCTTTTAACAGTGCAGAAAAAGGAGGAAGTATAGGAGGCTCTCGGGTCTGTGCTGCAAGAAAAGGTAGACATAAAGAATGTATTATCGGCCGAGTCAAGATCATGATTGAACAAGTATCAAAATCACAGTCAAATTCAGTGATGTATAACACAAAGGCATCAAACAAGCAGAACTATGATTATCTCACTAGTCCATCCTTCGGATAGATGATCTAATACATGACAATTGTCAACTATGAAAGAAAGAATTTTCCACCTATAAGCTTTGATATTCTTGACATCTCTATATACTACTATAATAAATTGGCCAGGGAAATAATAATAAGAATAACATCTTTAATCACTGAGAATGAAAACTAGTAAGTGATAATGTGCCGTCGATCTGATAAAATCATGTATTTTAACATCAATAAGTAAAATCACATATTATCCAATCAAGAATGGGTTATTGTATACATGCTGATGATTTCACATGAGAACTTTTGCTTTACTCAATTCCATCAATTATACATATACATTGTCTAAACAATATCAGTATCACGCGTGAGAGAACTATCTGCCACTCCACTAAACATGTTCTTCCCCACTTTTTCAGTTTCACGCTTCCTCAAGCTTTATGTGAGTCTCAATTTCCTTTTAGATGCTAGTTCTTAGCTTACTTTCTGTCATTTTTATACAAAGTGAAATTGACCTTGAGAAAGGGCCAAACTTAAAAAGTGAAGAAAAAAGTGTAAAAATCGAATGTAAGATGAAAAAGAATTACCATGGTTTGAAAACTTGGACATAGTTGAACCGTAACATTTCAGTATGTTAGGGAAACCCAATACCGAGTATGAATTCAAAGTGTTTATTATTCTTTTCTATTTTTTAAAATATTAATTTTAATTGATTATGTAATCCTGATAATTTTATTGCTATTAGTAAATAAGTGGACTTAGACTACATGAGTAAAACTTGTATGAACTCATCTCAATACACATGCTTTGATACATATCAAAGTAGTCAACTATCAACATAACACAGCGACAAAACTATACCACTCCAACTGACTTAACAGTAGCATTACATGATATAGTGCTATAAAATTTAATTCAATTGACCATCTGACTAATCTTCTCTTATTTCTACAAATAAATTAACCAACTTAAAGAGTATTAACACAAATTCATCTTGGAATGCTTTGTCCTAGTCAATGCACGGCGAGTGTCACCACAACATGGTACCAAAACTATACCACTCCAAATGAGTAAAACTCTTACAACAACAACCAAACCTTATCCCACTAAGTAGGGTCGACTATATGGATCCTTCTATGTCATTGAGCTCTATCTCCTACTATATCATTATCTATATTTAAATAAATTTTATCTTATTTTATTGTTGATAACAAGTCTTTTTTAGTCTTCCTTTTCCTCGTTTGATATGTATATTTGCCATAGTTTATCATCAGTAAAACTCTTACAAAGAATGATAATTTAAACTTTATTCAGATCTATTATCTTTTTTTATTCTTTTCAATCCCCTTCCTCCACCATTAATTTGTCACAACTCTAGCATTGAATTAAATTGCATCATTTCAGCCAGAGACCGAAACTCTAGCAAGGTTCAACATTTTAAACCTTGAGAATTACTAAAAAAAAGTAACTTCTTATATAGCATATTAAACCCTAAGATTTAATGCAAAGTGGGAAAAAGTTGAAAACAGTAATAGGATTGATGCGAATATTCTATTAAGAGCAAGAGTTATTAGATCTCATATTCATTTTTAGTCCCTTAGACTATTACGAAATGAGGGAGACAATTAGCATGAGCATGAATACCCAAATCATACACTAGCAGATCGTCAAGTGGATATAAGGTTGATCCAATCAAGCACTAAGCTGGAGCAACTCGCAAATACCTTTACAAATTGAAAAATGACACGGAGAGAGGGCACGTAGTAGTTTAATGACGCTAATGTATGATTAAGAACGAGGAGCTAACACACATCTCTGACAATAGATCGGGTAACTAACTCGATTCTTGCCTTTTAAAAGTTAAGTCACATATGCAGATTATAGGTTAGATTCTTGGTCTATGGATCTAGTGACATTCCTTCCCCTTGTCTATTTCTTTGCTTCAAGCGACCATTGCAATAGTACAACAACACCCTAAGGCACATATTGCCAAGGCAAGGTACCCTCAAGTGGATTTAGGCACTATTTGATCCTTCTTTCCAGACAAATATAGCTTTTCTTTAGTTTAGATGCCCAGTAAACCTCACTAGGATACCTTCAAGTTGGTCCATTTGAATGTTGTCATAATTTGACCGCAACAATAACAATCATACCACAACATTACAATGAAACTAAGAAAGTGTCACCTGTAAGTGAAACGCCACTAAAGAAATGATGGATAAAGAATTCATAGTGTGATCCTTCGAGCTGTTAATATCACGTGCTTTTGCCCAAGCTTTCATCTGCAAGGAGGCATATATCATACTTCTTGATGACAATAAATATTATATAATTTTTTCTTACGCAATCAACACACGTATACAAGAAAAAATGCATAAACTTCACAACATGACAATACATCCCGAAATAAGCATAGGATATGAAACAAAAGAAAATTAATATAAGATAGCTGAATCATACTGAGAGTAAATTCAAGAAATTCAACTATGAGTACTAGCATATTAACAAATAAAGCAGTAAATATAAGAATCTTTCCAAACAACTCAATTTCATAAAACTTTCATCAATTGTAGCAACAATTGATATCAACAAATCAGTAAATATAAGAATCTTACCATATAACTCAATTTCAGAAACCTGTCATCAATCCAAGCAACAGTTGATATCAACAAATAAAGCAGTAAATATGAGAATCTTACCAAATAACTCAATGTCGGAAACTTTTCATCGATCTAAGCAATAAGTGCTATTAACAAATAAAGCACTAAATATAAGAATCTTACCAAATAACTCAAATTCGAAAATCTTTCATCAATTGAAGCAACAATTGAATAGAACAAGGATCTGGAAATGCCATCCTTATTTTCAATTGAAAAATCACATTCCACTCCAGTTTCACAGTCTACAACTTTCAAAACTGGAACTCTAGCTGTTAAAATTGGCAAAACCCTAGTGACGAGTCCCCTCTCTGTAATCTCAAAAGGAAAAAGGCTTAGAACTTGGGAAACAATAATTTATGCAAAATGATCAAGAACAAGATGTCACCGATTTGAGTATACGACCATAAGATGACAACAATTTGAGCATATACTAACCATAAACAGCATGAGCAAAAACAACCCACATTTAGTCACATTGGCCAAAGTTTTGCACAGATTTTTTGGTGGTATGCAGTTTAAAAGATATAAAGAAAAGAAATATGGCTTTACTTTGATGATCATTCAAGACACCTGCAAGTGTCTTAAGAACAGAAATCTTCCTATCACGGGGGAAGCCAGCCATATCATTACTGAAGTTAATTGATAGATCTAGGTCACTACTAGAGGTAAATAAGTCCATAGTGAAAGACCCAAATGCCACCACTGCCGGAAAGCCATTGTTTTTGCCTGAATATAAAGAATGAAAAGGTAGAAAACATCAATATCCGCGTCTCAAGCAAAGACATGCATAAACGAGTATTAAGAAAATGTGAGAAAGGAATATAATGTAAGATGACAATTCAACGATAACTTTGGAAGGTAATGACAATTTTTTCATGTTTTGATGAATTGCAACAAGAATTTTAATAAATAGCTTTGTCTGTGGTAAATGAGCTAGATCTGTAGAGCTTCTAGACAAAGGTTGGAGGGATTCACATTGTAGGGAGGAGTTCAACCTAGTTGCTCTCACTCACATCCAATGTTTGGTGATGACACCTCGTGGTCAGGACCCCAAAAAAAAAAAAACAAACGCCATTGTATTTGGGAGCTTGTTGAGTGGGCGAAGAAGAAGGAACAAAGGGACAGTAAGGAAGGAACAATAAAAGTTGATGAGACCTCTCAGCTTTTCCTGTTCCTTATCCTGTCACCCCCCCCCCCCCCCCCCCCCCCTTCTCTTTCAAAATTGTCCAGCCAAGTAAACATGCCATCAACCAGATATGTTCGTTAAGAATCATAACGGCTAAATTGAATAGATCAAAGAATGCCTTGAGAACAATTAGACAAAATGAAAAGAAGTTACTCTATCCTGTAGGAAGGCCCTTCTCTATGCATGCACTGTTGTGATTTATTATGAAAAAAATCATGTCAAATTATACATGCTAAAGTGAGCAGTATACAGGTTTAACCCAATGTGAACTATGATTATATATTGAATTTCCACATAGTAAAATTTAAGCAATAGTAAACTTCCAAACAGTAAAAGAATAGTCATACTCTGAGGGCCAACAGGAACAGCACAATGCGGGTACTACAGCCAATGAGAACAACACAATGTCATCAAATATTGCCTCATGAATTGAAAAATTAAAACATGTCTACATCTATTGCTCAAAAAGAAAGAGACAAAATTCCCATAAAAATGCAGGGCTTGAATGCAAAGCATATTTATATGAACAAAATTCATCAGTATTTGAATGTAGTGATTCAATTAAAATTATGTTTTAGTTTCAATTATTGACCATCAGATAATGACAGCTTCAGGTCGAAAGTTGTGTAACATAGAGAAACATGGTTCCTACAAAACAAAAGATGGAAGATGAAGGGTCATACGGCTACCATAAATTTCTACTGCCAATGTATTGAACTTTTGAACTAATTTTCTTCGGTTCTCATAGTCAGTTGGTTTTGGTTGACAAACAGCATGAACATCAAGAAGCAATGATCCAAGAGTTGACAGTACTTCATGTTGAAACTCGATCTTTGATTTCTTTGATTCAAGATTTGCAGCAAGCTTCAACAAATCTGAAACATATACATGGCGAAAACGATAAATACAACATTTATGAATTTGGAGCAATCAGAATCATATTTTTCTAGTAATAAAATTCAAAAAATATGTAAAGCTTTCTAAGTCAATTAGCATACATAATTCACTAGATCCATCTGCATACTCCATCCCTAAACATTGCCTTACTGAGATGCTATATTTGCGAGATAAAGTTGCTGGAGAACAAGAATTGAGATAGCAAGATCCATGCAGATGCAGACACACACTCATATGGTGCAATAGAGCACAGTGGAAATTATATGTTAATCAGCATGAGGTACTAAAATGATATTTGTTTTACCAGTATATTAGGTGAAACATTAAATTACCAACCACTATAAAGTCATGCTGCATGTTCACCCAGAAACTGTTCCGTACCATGAAACATATAATTCATCGAGCTAGCCAGAATGCAGAATGGGCTGAGAAGCAGAGTTAAATTAACTCCTCAAAACCATGCCCTACTGATGCCTAAAACCCTATTTAATGAGACCCAGACAGGCTGAGATGCGGAGTTAAATAAACTCAAAACCATGCCCTACCGATGCCTAAAACCTTATTTCTGCAGAGGCTTCTTCCACCATCCTATTTAGTGAGGCCCGAACTGACTAGATTTGCTTTTCCACGTAAGCTGTCTCCTCCTCCACCTTCTCCTCCTTCCATGAATTGATTCCACAATTCTACTTGGTGCCACCAGCAGTGTGTCAGTGGCTAGCATGGCAACAGCACAGTTTTGTTCGAACCAAGGACTGATGTCCTAGCTCAGAATGATATTAGACATTGCATACACCAACACTAGTAGTGTAGCACTGATGCTAATACCTACTAGTTTTGTCTTGCACTGGCAGTAGGGGTCAGTATGTGTTATACGGGTCAGCAATCAAATTTCAAATGCATTTTCATGAATGCCAGGGGGAAAAGCCAATAATCATAGGATGATAGAAGATAATTATGCCTGCACAATGTCACACTAACCTTACCCAAAGATACCAACATCAGTATATGACAGATAAATATGACTTGAGTTCAAGTAGATGCAATCTAGTGCAAAGTTTTGTGAGCATTTGAACAACCGTATCATATTGAGTAATCAGGGGTGTAAAAATTGCTCAATCACAGATTTTTTTTTTTAACCTAAAAGATAAAGCCATAAGCAGGGGGGATCAAAATAATTTAGCAAATACAAAAATGGTAGCGATGAAAAGGTATGTTTTAATGTGCCTAATGAGAACAATTCATAAGTGATTGACCACATTTAAGCATTTGAAATATAGTTATTTGAATACAGTACCTGTAGAAGACATTTTGCATGACCTGCGCAAATAACCAAATGCCATATGTAAGAAGTAAGCTTTACACAATAATGTTGTTACTTGTTAGTACAAACATGTCACTAGTTTGCAGCTATTTGATCCCTGACAGAAGAATATTTTTTATAAAATTTTGGGAAATACCTAAATTTTATCCATCAAAACAATTTGAAAATCATCATGGAAGTATAATAATGAAAGTCAGCAAAAATACTAATATTGCTTGCACACCTAATCGTTTTCAAAATTCAACAGTAGAGAAGAAACACAAAAACCATCTTCGTTATCTGACCTAATCTTGTAACACAATTATTGCCTTTTATGGTAAGCTGAGTGAGTGATTAAAAGTACCAAATAATTCTAAGACTAGGTGTGCAAGCTGAGTGATATAACCATCAAGTAGCCCAACAAATCGCAAAAATTAGCTCTTAAACATTCTGATAGCTACATTGATTGCAATTTCTGTTAAATACCCTAATTAACATCTCAAATCTCTCAATAGATTAATTTTAATTATATGAGATTAACATAATTAAAATTAATTTGTATAATTGTTGTATCCCCGTACTTGTATACTAAATTTGGATTTTTTTTTCTGACAAGTATCCATATCTCTAAGTTAAAAAAAAAAAAACACAATGTTGACACTTAGGTCAAAGTACATGTTCTTAAACATAGACTAACCCTAGCAACAACATCAAGAGGTAATGTTCCTAAACACCAATGAGTGTAATAGAAGGCTACAAGAATATACTTTTGCAGTCCATAGTAAATAGTGAGTTTTTCTTCTTTCAATGGACTCACAAAGGCAGGAGCTTCGTGCACTGGGCTGCCCTAACAGTCTCACAAAGAAAATTCATGAAAATACAGAACATATGCAACAGATATAAATTTTTTTGCGATAAACTAATATCGGATTTAAAAACTCCAATCAGAAACCCATGTGGCCCTGCAATTTCTACTTAAACCTGACATTTTTTTCTCCCTAGCTTATTCTCTTGTAATCATCTATGAAAAATAAGTTTTCATCTCTGCACCCTAAAAGGCAGGCCAACAATGCTCCTTACTGTTTGGGGTTTACATGGGTCTTACCTGTCCATCATAATCTTGGCAAGGACCCATCACGAGTAATATTAAGATTCTTAAATAACTTCTACTTATGCTAACTAGAATTTTCTTTGGTCTTTCTTTATCCTCACTTTTAACTTTAATCAATTCTTCAACTCATCTGATTCTAGATTCTATCGATCTTGAACTCACCTTTAATATTGTTAATAGTATCTTCATTAATGTTTTTTTTGTAAAGTAATAGATTCAAGATATCCAAAATTCTTATTTATTGGAATTCCATGTTCATCCATCTTTGCTATTCCCTTAATTATTTTATTACTACTGAAATTATATTTCATTTATTTAGTTGTAATTCTACTTAGCTTGATACCTTCAGTTTATAAAGTTGGCTTAGGAAATAAAGGAAAATTGATTAAGCAAGCACTTATTATCAGTCATATTGTTGAAAAATGTACAATAAATAGTATAAACAGCACCTTAGTAATGCAACTTCAGAATAAAATTGTCACTTTGTAATATAATGTGGAGTTTTGGCTTGATAGGGATGTGTTGCATGACATGCTAAGCTGTTTGTCCGCATCACTCAAGCAAGGAGCCATAGACCACACACCCAACCAGAGTATCGCCTTGCAACAGTCTATCTATCCAGCACATCACATATGGATTCACACTACATACCAATAACACCTCACATATGGATTTGTGCTAGATACCAATGACACTCGATTTTGCATGCAAATCGTGCAAAGGGGTCAGAATATACATATGGATGCTTTCTTGGGAAAAAATCTCAGTGATGACCTTGTTCTGGAAGTAAAATGTTGGTTGCTTTTTCCTTGAAAATGGCATACAAGTGAGAGTTGTGAAAAGTTGAATACTTCTTGTCCATGTATATGGTGTTGTTTCAAAATTCCTTTTCTTGTGATTTTGCATTCATAGCCACCTCCGCAATCGTTGCCAATTTGCTTTCACAATCTAGCTATATAGTTGATGATCTACCAATATGGTTCAAATCAAGGCAAATTACCAGATCATCCCAATTTCCGATGTTGTTCCTTGAACGTTCAACGAGTTAAACTAAACAAACTCAACCCTAAAAGCATCCACATTCATGAACGTACCGCGCACATAGATAAACACTACAAAAATCCTAAAGAAAAAGTTGGGAAGATAAAACAGTATCAAGCATCAACAAAGGAACTAAAAATCTAAAACCATGTGCCTAACAATAAAAGAGAGATGTTTGAAGCAAAGGGCAAGGGCAACAACTCCACAGCTTGAACATACACGGTCTCTCTCATCATGGAAACGAGAAACCAACTCCAATCCTCGTAGCGGAAAAAAAAGAAACCCTAGACGGGCAACGGAATCCACGTAACCACCAGAGGGATCCCGGGTGCGAGAATATAGGCAGGGGAAAGGAACAGAAAGCAAAGAAGGAACCGAGGAGATGCTGATTACCAACCTAATACTTCGAGAGCGAGCGATCAAGAACAAGAGCAGCGTCGAAGGCGCGGAAAGAAACGGGAAAGGCGAGACGGCGCAAGTGAGCACGTCCGACGTCAAAACAAACAAGAATAAATAAATTTTTTTTGTTTATGACGTAATTTACTAATTTATGACGTAAGTTAACTACTTGTACGGCAGAATTATTGTAAAATAGGGTTAAATAATAATAATAATAAATAGAATATATAAAATAAAATAATATATGTATAAATAAATATATATATATATATAATCACCATAAATAAGAATTAAAAATTGAAAACAATTATATGAAAAATTATGGAATACTTTTTAAAATTTTTGGAATAATTCGTGGGGATAAATATGCGCGAGATTAGGGCTGTAATCGAACCGAGGTGAGCCAAATACTTGAAAGTTTGAGTTTGATTCATTTATTATCGAGCCGAGTTCGAGCTTAATTTATCGAATATAGTGATGGCTCGCAAGCATATTCGAGCCTAATCGAGCCCTAAACGAACTTACCAAATATAAATTATTAATTAAATTATTCATCAATTTATTAAAAAAATAAATTATATATTCTAAAAAATATAAAATATTTACTAAAATCTATGATATTATTCATACAATGAGTTATATTGGATATTTTATATTTATTAAATGTAAAAGTGTCAAAATTATATATTTAATGTTAAATATTAATTTTATATTTTACGAACTAGCTCACGAGCTTATTAACGAGCCTGTTCACGAGCTAACGAGTCGAATACTGCTGAGTTTGAGTTTGGTTCGTTAATATTAACGAGCTTCTATCGAATCGAGCTACGAATAGTTCACGAGCGGCTTGATTCATTTACAGCCCGACGCGAGATGGACTAGTTACAAATTAATTGAGGAAAAGTTTAAATTTCAAAATTTATTATATATATATATATATATATATACACACACACACACACAAAGGCGATCCGCTGCGAACACTGCATGCGGATCGCCTGTGAACTGCCCTCGTGGCATAAGGGCACGTAAGCCATTTCTCAGCCAAATCACTTTTTCTCGCATCCCGACTCCTCTCCCACCTCCCTCTCTCTCTCGCGTCTGAACCCTAACCCTCGCCTCCCTCTCTTTCTCACGTCCTGACTCCTCTCCCGCCTCCCTCCCTCTCTCGCGTCTGAACCCTAACCCTGCGGCGTCGACTCCTCTCCCGCCTCCCTCCCTCGCCGAAGCAGGTCCGGCCCGCCTGCCCCCTCGCCGAAGTAGGTCCGACCCGGCTCCCCCCTCGCCGAAGCAGGTCCGACTCTGTCTCCCTCGCGTCCGAACCCTAACACTGCAGCGCCGACTCCTCTCCCGCCTCCCTCATCGCCAAAGCAGGTCCGACTCTCTCTCGCGCGTCTGAACCCTAACCCTGCGGCGTCGACTCCTCTCCCGCCTCCCCCCTCGCCGAAGCAGGTCCGATCCCCCTCGTCGAACACTTCCATTAGCAAGCCCCCACGCTAGCATAGTCCCCATGAATTGCTAGGATTTTCTTTGAACACCTCCACCTTTCCTTCATTTTTGTTAGTATCCATACCAACAACAGAATTCAACAACCGTAAAGGAGTTAGAAGAGGAAGAACTTCCTGTTATGGGCATTCATTGTTCTCTATAACCAAGAGAACATTTAACTTCCCTTGCTTTGGGCATTCCCTTGCAAAGTGAGGCCCATCGCATAAAAAACCAACCTTAGTTCTTCAAGTTGTTCTTACCTTGGGCAGTAGCATGATCGTCCTTGCCATTCCGTCACTTGTTAGTCAAATTACTTTTCTATTTCGTCCCCTTCTCTTTTCGATGATTCTTCAACGATTTGGAAGACGGAGGAGCATCCAAACTCTCTTTATTAGAGTGAAAATTGGCCAAGGCATCAGCAGCAACAATAGCACCAGGAAGATCATTAACATTCTGCTTTAGAAGTTCGATTTGTGCCCACGATTGTAGACCGTGTAGAAAGTTTTACAGCTTGTCCTCCTCGAACATGTTGGAGATATCTAACATCAAAGAAGTAAATTCTTTGACATAGTCTGTTTGAGACGCTTTGGCCCATCTCGTGCCAACCACGAGGCGTTGTTGGGAAGAAATTGTGCCTTCAATTCCTTTCTCGAACCAAGCCCAAGTATCAATTTTTTCCTTATCAACATTGGCGTCATACACCATACACGTTCTCCACCATAACTTAGCATTACCACCAAGATACATGTTGAAAATTGTCACCTTCTTAGTTTTAGACACTCGAGCAGCCAAGAAATACTGCTCTATGTCCCACAAGTAATTTTTCAAGTTCCTTGGCACTCCGTGTGCCATCATAGGATTTTAATTTTGGAACTTTTATAACAGGAAGATCCACTCGCCGTTCTGAAGTCAAAGACACAGCTCTTCGCAGAACGACCAACTCGGAGCTCAATATTTCGTTGTCTTTGCAAACTTCAGCAAGTTCCTCCATCAAAGTCCCACGAAGTTGATTAATTGCCGCCTCCAAATAAACAATCTTTAGCACAAGATTGTAATCAACATCTCGTCAGGGACAGAACTGATCAAGGCTTCCAAAATTGAAATCCTCTCTCAAATTTCATGATTGCCTCTAGCCATCTTCTTGGGAAAATTTCGGCTAAACTTGACTTTGACACAAATTGTCACAAGTTTGTATGCATGAAACTTAGCTCTGATACTCATTGTTATAAGTTTGTATGCACGAACCTTAGCTTTGATACCAGTTGTCATAAGGGTAAATTTCAACCTTTAAAATTTTCGTGCGCCGCAATCAAGTTCCACACTTCACTCAGCCTTCCAGCGAATGCACCACCGAGGTACAAAGAATATCCAATGTAATTTGCAAGATTCCCAATGAAATGCCAAACCGAGTCAGAATGTTAAAGAGATCCTACAATACTTTACTTTTTTCAAGTATAGGAGTCATTAAAAGTTAATAACTTAACCTCAATATATATCGTAGGTAGCACTTTTTCGTCTTAGGAATGAGAGGGGAACTAGTTCAAGTGCTTACATGAACTTTCATAATTTCACCAAGATTTTGGAATCTCTAATCAACAAGGTTTAGTTACCACTATGAAATATGAATCTTCTTGTTTGTAGATTTTTAATCTCATTTCTCTTAATGTGCAATATATTTAATCTCTATTCAAACCTTTTGTAAATGGATCAGCCAAGTTATCTTATGATTTGACGAAATCAATAGAGATAACTTCGTTAGAGATCAACTGTCTAATGGTATTGTGTCATCGACGAATATGTCGCGACTTACCATTGTACATGCTATTTTGTGTCTTTGCAATTGCTGATTGATCATCGCACTATATCATCATTGCAGACACTAGCTTTGTCCAACATGGGATATCTTCTAAGATGTTATGAAGTCATTCAGCTTCTTCTGCGACTTTCCTCAAGGTTATAAACTCATATTCCATAGTTGATTGAGCTATGCACATTTGTTTCCACTGATTTAAAGTTTTTTATATCAAATATCCAATTTGTTTCACAATAGCCTTCTAGTATCGCTGGATATCTTGTATAATATAATCAATACTCTAAAGTGTATCTTAAATATTTAAGAACTCTTATTAATGTCTTTCAATGGTCATCATTTGGATTACTTATAAATCTACTTAATTTATTAACCACATAGGTAATATCCAGACGTATATAGTTAGTGATATATATTAAACTGTCAATTATCCTCGAATATTCCAGTTAGGATACAAGTTCACCATGGTTCTTAACCAAATACAAGCTTAAGTCCATTGATATTTTTATAGGTAAAAGATAATATGCATTAAATTTCCTAAGCACTGTCTCAATATAATGAGATTGTGAAAGGACAATTTCATCTAATGTCATATCGATCTTAATCCTGAGTATAACGTCCACTAAACTCATATCTTTCATATCAAAGTTCTCGATCAACATCTTCTTAGTAGTTATGATTATATCATGATTACTATCTATGATGAGCATATCATCTACATATAGACAGATAATGACAAATGAGTCATATGTGCCTTTGACATATATGCATTTATCGTACTCTTTTATTTTAAAGCCATTTGACATCATAATTTTGTCAAATTTCTCGTGCCACTGTTTTGATACATGTTTTAGCCAATATAGTGACTTCATAAGTTTGCACACCTTATTTTCTTGTCTTGGAGCCACAAACCTTTCAGGTTGCTCCATATGTATTTCTTCCTCTAATTCAACATTTAGAAAGACTATTTTCACATCCATTTGATGTATCTCAAGGTTATATTGCAGCAATAACAATGAGTACTCGAATGGATGTGATCCTTGTTACTGGTGAATATGTATCAAAGAAGTCAAAACTTTCCTTTTGTTTGAATCCCTTTGCCACTAGTCTTGCCTTGCACTTTTCAATAGTTCCATCAACCTTATATTTCTTCTTTATGATTCATTTGCATCCTAAAGACTTGATTCCAAGTAGAATATCCACCAATTCCCAAGTATGGTTTTACATGATAGAATTTATTTTACTATTGATGACTTCTTTTCAAAAGGAAGCCTTAGGACTTGATAAGGCTTTGCTTATTGTTCTTGGTTCATTTTCTAACATATAAGTCATGAAATTAGGGCCAAATGATTTTACTATTTTAATCCTCTTTCTGCGTCTTGTTTCTTCATTGTTTCCAAGATTATTCATATTTGCAGTTTCATGGGTTCTTTTATTTAAACCTTTTTTCTTTTCTTTCTTTGCAAGGAAAGATATCTTTAAAAAAATGCAGCATTCTTTGATTCTATGGTTGTTTCAACATGTACATCAAGAATTGTTGATTTGTATACCAAAAATCAATATGCACTACTATTATTGGCATATCGATAAAAATGCAGTCGATTGTCTTTGGTCATATTTTGGTTTGTTTTGGCTTAAACACTTTTACCTTAGCCAAACACGTCTACACTTTTAGATATTTATTGGAAGGCTTATGACCCTTCCATAACTAATAAGAAGTTTTATCTTTCTTTTTGTGTGGGATCTTATCGAGAATCTAATTTGTTGATAAAATCACTCCCCCCATAAATTCTAGGGCACACCCGAACATATCAATATATCATTCATCATTTCTTTAAGAGTTCGGTGTTGGCCCCAGGGCATAGTACAGATGGTGGGCACATGACATTTCTAACGCAATGACCAAGGATCGATCCTCAGGAAGTGATGACCTGCATTTTCAATCCAACCATGTGTTTATTGTTTGTGTACCTGCATGAATCTCCCTCCATATCCGTGGGACCTGCTCTAGAGGGCCATTAAAATAGCGGATCTACCTTTTTTTTAAGAGTTTGGTGTTTACATTCAACAATCTCATTTGATTGAGGAGTGCAAGGAGTATTATTCATCAAATGGACCATCATATTCTCCTCCTCGGTCACTTTAAATTCTTTTAATTCGTTGACCAATTTGATTTTCAACTTCATTATTATAATTTTGAATGTCTCTAAGACTTCATCTTTGCCTTTCAATAGACACACATTGTTGAGGATCGGTAGAGCTAGAGGGGGGGTTAATAGCTCTCATTAGTTGATTCTTTTTCCTCCAAGCAGAAATCAAAATCTACCCACCACCAAATCCAATGCTAACACTTGTATTTACTTGGTCTCCACCTCCTTGAGGTGACTAATCCAAGGGTCCACACCAGCGATCGCAGATTTCACTATCAAACCTCCTTCTCGGAACAACCCCGAGGGTGGAGAAACCCTTTTACAACACCCTTGAAAATTTTCACAAAGAATAAACACAAGGAAGAAGAAGAGAAAGAAGTATTACACAATAGGCTTGCTTCTCCTTCCTTTGATTGCTTGATGAAGGTGTTGAAAACTTGAGCTTGAACAAAGAGCTTGAAGCACCAAAACCCTAGCTCAAATCGCAATGGAACAGTGTTACCGTTTGAGCTTGATTTTTCGCTTATAACGGTCTTCTTTTGCTTCCTGAATCGATTGGTGAGAAGCCCCAATCGATTACCAAGTAACCGTTGAGCAGTACGGATGTTGGATGAACTGCTGGGATTACGCCATTTGAACTTGAATCGATTGGCTGATCGATTAGAATCCTGAATCGATTAACCAATCGATTACCGAGCGTTCTGTCGCGCACAGAACAGCTTGTAATCGATTCACCAATCGATTACAGGGTTTCTGAATCGATTGAGTGATCGATTACCGAGCGTTCTGTCTGCGGACAGAACCGCTTGTAATCGATTCAGTAATCGATTACAGAACCTCCTGTTTCCACACAGAGTCAGTCTGAATCGATTCACCAATCGATTAGTTATCTTCCAATCGATTGGTGAATCGATTGATACGCCTAACTCTGGACTTCAAGCCTGCAGTTCACAGCTGGGTTGATTGAATACCTTCCAATGGATTCAATTACCTTGTGCCAGCGAAACCTCTCGTTTCCTGGACTTCACGCCTGGAGCCTCCCAGCTCCGGGTCTTTATGCCAAGAGTTCCGTCCCCGACCATCCCTTGGACTTCCTGCCTGGAGCTTCCTCAACTCCGGGTCTTCATGCCAAGAACTCGGTCCCCGACCATTCCTTGGACTTCTTGCGTTACTACACACTAAATCTCAATGTTAGATCCAATGTATTAGCTTACACTTAAATAACCGTCAATCATCGAAACCTCTAATTTAGGGCATGATTGCATCTACAATCTCCCCCTTTTTGATGTTTGACAATCTATTTAAGTTTAAGCTAACTTTCAACATAATATCAGTGATATCAATCCAATAAGCATATAGTAAAGTTATTTAGAGCATAATCATGAATATAAACTTTAAATATCTGCAAGTCTCCCCTTTGCCAAATATCAAAAAATGACAAATAAACATAAAAGAGCTCCCCCTCAATGGAAGCACCATACAAAAGAGAAAATCACAACTAGCAACATGCAAACAACCCAGTAGCATATAAGGCAGAAAAGGTGAACATAGCATACACGCATCAATAGTCAACAATATCCATAGACTGAGTACAGAACACCAAAAAAAACAACGAAACAAGACTACATAAATCAAGGTGCAAAGAAGAACTCCTCGAGAGCAGCAGCAGGATCAGCGGCCGGGGTCTCCGCAACATCGGGAAGACCAGAACCTCCCGAAGTGGCGCCAACCTCCGATGATGGAGCATCAGTAGACGGTGGAGGAAGATGAGGCTGGCCAACCATCCGGGAGCGACACATATCGCGCACCTCTAGCAGGGTGCGCTCAATGGCTGTGAGGCGTGACTGCGTCTCGAAGTGACGCATGTCACTCTCCAACCGCATCTCCTCAAAGCGAGTGTCGACGGTCTCCTCAAACGTCCGGACCCTATTCAGAATATCCTCCTCCTCGTCATCATCCAGAGCAACTGCAGCAGCGGGTCCAAGTCCAGGGCGTGCTCCCGGTCCCTCCCCAACCTGCCGACCATCAATCCATCGAATGACACCAAACTCGCCTGTCATCCCAGATTTGGAGAAGGAACGTGCTGAAATCCGGGAGTATTTGACGGTCATGGGCTCCACCTTCCCTCGAGAGATGTCAATCCCCATAGTGGCAAGCCAGTCTATAATAATATGCCCAAAAGGCATATGAACGGTACCGTGCACAGGCTGAGTGAAATGGATAATGGAATGAAAAATGTTCAGAGGGATGTTAACATCAAGACCCCGGTGAAGAGCATAGGTCAGGAAAAGCTGAGGGGGTCGGACGGTCGCTAAGGCGCGAGACACAATAGGCAAAAGACAGTTGATTACGACCTTATAAAGGGCATAATCGATAGCGGAGAGCTCAAGAGCAGGAAACGTGGTCAGATTGGCATAAGGGCCATCTGGACGCGGACGCCGAAAGAAATGTTGATACATCGAGTCAATGGAGATATCCTCAAATGGCGGGGGTAGAAGCTCAGGAAGTGTAGGAAAGAAAACAAAGCTATTTGTAGAGGGACGACACTGGAGGAAATCCGAAAGAGACGTATAGCTAAAATCCAAACTTTGTTTGGCTACCCGAGTTTTATAATTTACACCATCCATGGTGTGTAGGTTGTTGTAGAACTTGGAAACCAACCCTATGTTGACCCCTCGCTCACAATAGATAATAGACTCAAGTTTATAGGTTTCAAGGATTTGAAACACGGAGAAACAATGATCATGAAAGTATTGGCGGTCTAGTGATCGAGGGGCAATCAATTTAAAGACATGTTGACCAAATGCCTTTTGAAGAGCGGCATTCGGAAAACGGGCATCCGTAGGGGGTTTAGGGCGAGAAGACCCGGCACCCGTCTCATCCGCCCTTTGTTTCTTCCTATGATGACCAAAGATAACCAAGAAATGAATGAAATGGCAGGATACACAGACAAGAAAATTGGAGTGTGGGATTAGGGTAAGGGTTGTGAGTGTTAGGGACGACCAGAGTTTTAGGGTTAGGAGAAGTGATGCACAGGGTGAAATGGGGAATGCAATGCAACCAAAAGAACACAACAATCAGAAGAAACATTTGATTAGCCAAGATCAAATAACCAATAATCAAGGAAAAGGAAAAAATTAGGGTTTACTTTGGCGCCATTGGTGAAAGAAAATGCTGGAACAGTGGCGCACAAAATCTCCCAGCAGCTGCGCGTCGCGTGAAGGAGGAGAACGGAGCGCCTGCGAGGTGTGGCGTTGAGAGGAGAGGGCACGCTGAGGGAGTCGCGTGAGGGAAGCTAGAGCTTGAGGAGAGGGAAGCTAGGGCTCGAGGGTGCTTGTGCTGGTGGTGCCGCTGCTTTCGCTCCCTGTCGTCCGAGACGCGTTCGGGCTCGCGAGGACGCCGGGTGGTCGGGGAGTACTAGCGAGGACGGAGAGGACACTAGGGCGTGAGGGTTGAGCGCGCGAGAGAGAGGTGTGGGAGGGTTTTGGGACGGCCGAGGGTTTTAGAGCAAAACGCGAGTGACAGGACAGGTTAGGTGGAAAGCGTTAATGGCCGTAATCGATTAGGTAATCGATTACGGCCTTGGTGAATCGATCCATATCATTGATCACATGGGCGTGTAATCGATTGGCCGATCGATTACAGGAATCGATTAAACAATCGATTACGAGAGTGCGTAATCGATTAACCGATCGATTCGACCTGTATTAATCGATCATCGTGCGTAATCGATTCACTGATCGATTCAACTTGTACTAATCGATCCACTGATCGATTAAGAAGCAATCTGTGCCCTAGAAAAACTGTCGGAATCGATTAGGGAATCGATTCAGAGGATTTCTGCCGAAGGATGCAGACCCACCAATCGATTGATAACTGAAATCAATCGATTGGTAACGGGAATAACTGATACATGGCTAGAACGTGCTCAATTTGTGGCATTTTCGAGTTCCTAAGGGGTCAAGCACAAACACATGGTCTCCAAGAACTTGGATATTGGGTTAGTTCATTAAAATATCCAATCACGATCTTTGTACTAAGTGCACATTAATAGCGTACTAGTCTTCCCCATGATTGGTCAAGTGAATGATTTATGATGAATTTTCATCTTCTTGCTCAAAGTAATACATCATAACAAGCATTATGAATAAGAAGATGAACCCTAACATCTCACTCCCATCTACAAAGGCACAAACAAGGGAAGTTCTAGGTTCTTGTGAGATGCATATTAAGGCAAGTGAGTTGAGTATCTTGAGATGATCATGGAGGATTAATTAATATGACACATTCCTAATTCTCTTCGCAAGTAGCTAAATTCAGATTCCGGAAGAGGTTTGGTGAAAAGATCCGCAAGATTTGATTTTGACTCAACATATTTAAGGACAATATCCCCATTAGCTACATGATCTCGAATAAAATGATGTTTAACCTCAATGTGCTTAGTTCGTGAATGATGAACCAGATTTTTTGTCAAGTTTATGGTACTCACATTGTCACAAAGAACTTGCACATTTTTGTAGATGAGTTTATAATCTTCCAAGGTATGAGTCATCCATAATAATTGTGACACACATTCACCCATAGCTATATATTCGGCTTCGGTTGTGGAGAGTGCTACACAATGTTGTTTTCTACTCGACCAACTCACCAAGGAAGATCCCAAAAATTGGCATCCACCACTAGTACTTTTCCGATCCAATTTACATCCGGCATAATCCGAATCGGAATATCCTACAAGATCAAACGTTTCGGTTCTAGGGTACCACAAACCCACCCGTTGAGTCCCTTTAAGGTAGCGAAGGATTCTCTTGATTGCACATAGATGTGACTCCTTGGCACAAGCTTGATACCTTGCACACATACCCACGACAAACAATATGTCGGGTCTACTAGCCGTGAGATAGAGGAGACTACCTATGGCACTACGATACATTTTGGAGTCAACTTCTTTACCTTCAATATCATTGTCTAACTTGGTGTTAGTTGCCATAGGGGTAGATATTTCTTTGGCACTCTCCATTCCAAATTTCTTAATGATTTCTCCTACATATTTGGATTGATGAATATATATGCCATCTTTTGTTTGTTTAATTTGTAAACCCAAGAAAAATGTTAATTCACCAACCAAACTCATTTCAAATTCACTTTCCATGTGATTTATGAATTCATTTAGATAGTCTTTGTTTGTGGATCCACAAATAATGTCATCTACATAAACTTGGGCCACAAAGATATCTTCCCCACTAGTCTTTAAAAATAATGTAGGATCAATTTTTCCTCTATGAAAACCCTTTGACACTAAGAATGTAGACAATCTTTCATACCAAGCCCGAGGTGCTTGTTTTAGTCCATACAATGCTTTCTTAAGCTTGTATACATGGTTTGGACATTCTAAATCTTCAAATCCCGGAGGTTGCTCAACATATACTTCTTCTTTGATAAAACCATTTAAAAATGCCGATTTTACATCCATTTGATACAACTTAAATCCTTTGTGAGCGGCAAATGCCAACATCATCCTAATAGACTCTAACCGAGCTACCGGTGCATAAGTTTCATCATAGTCCAACCCTTCGACTTGATTAAAACCTCTAGCAACCAATCTAGCTTTATTTCTCACAACCATTCCTTTATCATCAAGTTTGTTCCTAAAAACCCATTTTGTATCAATGATTGATTTCCCTTTGGCTCTAGGAACTAATTCTCAAACTTGACTTCTCTCAAATTGAGACAACTCATCTTGCATTGCCAAAATCCAATCGGGATCAAGCAACGCATCACTTACGGCTTTTGGCTCAATTTGTGAAATTAGAGCCACTTGACTCCCTTCATTCCGAAAATAAGATCGAGTTCGTACCCCATGGGTAATGTCACCCACTACTTGCTCCAAGGGATGGTTTGTACTTGTTCTTGTGTGTCTTGGTTCTTGAGTTGTAGTGATTACATTCTCAAGTGGTAACTCAATCACACCTTCCGTTTCACTCTCTTCTTTCTCAAGATTATTTTCATCCTCTAATGTCAATTTCTCTAATTCAAATTGTACTTCCTCCTCTATTGCTTTATTTGAACTCGAGCTTGGATTTTCTTCAAAAACCACATTTAGAGACTCTTCAACTATTTTGGATCTCTTATTATAAACTCTATAGGCTTTGCTATGAGTGGAATACCCTACAAGAATACCTTCATCCACCTTGGCGGAGAATTTTCCTAAGTGATCTTTGGTGTTTAAAAAATATACTTTACATCCAAACACCCTAAGATGTTTTATTGTAGGAGGTTTACCAAACCACAATTTATGAGGTGTTTTGTTCAAAAACCTATGTATTAAAGTCCTATTTTGTACATAACATGCCGTATTAATTGCTTCGGCCCATAGATAACTATGAAGTGAGTATTCATTTAACATACTCCTAGCGGCCTCTTGTAAAACTCTATTCTTTCTCTCAACCACCCCATTTTGTTGTGGTGTTCTAGGGGTAGAGAATTCATGCTTATATCCATTTTGTGAGCAAAATTTTTTAAATCTTTCATTTTCAAACTCACCTCCATGATCACTTCGTAATCTATTGATTTTCAAATTTTTCTCATTTTCTACTCTTTTACAAAATGCAATCAAAGTTTCTAAGGTATGATCCTTATGCTTCAAGAAAAACACCCAAGTGTATCTAGTGAAGTCATCTATCACAACTAAACAATATCTACTATCGTTCAAGGAAACATGCTTGCTACTATCAAACAAATCCATATGCAATAATTCCAAAGCGGTAGACGTACTTAAGTTTGTTTTACCTTTATGGGTAGCCTTGGTTTGCTTACCCATTTGACATGCATCACATAGTTTGTCCTTTTGAAACTTCAATTTTGGCAATCCTTGCACCAACTCATTCTTTGATAGTCTCTTGATGTGTCTCATGTTGGTGTGAGCAAGTCTTCGATGCCAAAGCCAAGTCTCTTCCTCTTTAGACATGAAACACTTAGCAAACACATTAGTAGTACCAAATAGTTCAACTTGATAAATGTTTTCCTTTCTATGGCCAATAAGCATGGTAGTGTTTAGTTCACTATGTTTAATTAGACATCGAGATGAGTCAAACTCAACTCTATATCCCGAGTCACATAGTTGACTAACACTTAATAAATTGAAAATCATACCTTTCACTAATAAAATATTCCTAATTATAAATTGTTCAGAAATTTTAATATCTCCTATTCCAATAACTTTCAATTCACCACTATTACCAAAGGAAACGGTACCTTTATTTTTGTTTTTGAGTGATGAAAATTTTGATGAGTCTCCCGTCATGTGCCTAGAGCATCCACTATCAATGAACCATGTCGTTGGATGCTCCCCCTCGACGCATGCCTGTTCAAATGCGATGAACTAAATGTTTTGGTACCCAAATGTTGGGTCCAATAGCATCTACAACAAATTGCTTGGGTACCCAAGCTTGAACAGTTTTTACCTTTGAAACATGATTTCTACTAACAAGAGACATGAAGTTAACTTCCTTATCCTTTGGTTTATATCCTAATCCTGCCTTGTTATACACTGCCCGTTGACTTCCTAATATCATGTCCAAATATTTTGAGCTAGAAGTAAATTTTTCCAAAGCATTTCTAAGACCCTCTACTTGCAATTTCAATGATGCATTTTCCTTTTTAAGATCATCACCTCTAGAATTTACAACTTCATGATGTGTACATGCTTCACATGGCATAGTATCATTTTCAAGTAATTTCATCTTAGTTTGTAGTTCTTTGACTTTGACTTTTGATTTAGATAAAACATTTGTCAAACATGCAATAGTAGCATAGAGTTTATCTAATTTAGGAGAAGTTACCTCATCCTCACTAGATGATGACTCGCTTGAAGACTCAACTTCATCTTCATGATTTTTCTCATCTTCACTACTTTCAACATCATTCAAAGCCATGAGAGCCACATGTCTTGAAGTCTTTCTCCCAATTTCTTCATCTGATGAACTAGATGAAGTATCATCCCATGTAGCTTTCAAAGCCTTCTTTTTCTTTGTCTTGTCATCCTTTCTTTTTAGCTCGGGACAATCGGCTTTGATATGACCCTTTTTACTGCACTCAAAACAGATTGTATCAGTCTTTGCTTTTGATTTAGCTTGAGACTTACCCTTTTTCTTGTCATCAAGGAACATCTTCTTGACATCCTTCTTGTTGAACTTTCTAGATCGCCTCATCATCTTTCGGACAAAATTTGCTATTTCACTTGATGATAGCTCCTCATCGCTATCACTATCACTATCTTGCTCGGACTCGGATGAGGAGGATTCTTCCTTCTTCTCCTTCTTCTTCTCTTTATTTTTCTTCTTGCTTCTTTCACCTGCAACCAAAGTTATATCTTTCTCCTTATGACTTATATTAGCTTGTTCATGCAATTCTAGTTCATAAAATAGTTCATCTAGCTTGACAATTGATAAATCCCTTGAAACCTTATAAGCATCAACCATTGATGACTATAAGGTGTTTCTTGGGAAGGATTTTAGTGCATACCTGATGAGGTCCCGATTTTCCACACTTTCTCCAACCGAGTGAAGACCATTGAGAAGCTCCTTAAACCTTCCATGTAACTGACTTACGGTTTCTCCTTCCTTCATTACAAAATTTTGCAATTGATTTATAAGAAGGTCCCTTTTGGCAATTCTTGAATCTTTTGTGCCTTCATTTAGCTCAATTAGCTTATCTCACAACTCTTTAGCACTCTTAAATGGACCGACTTTATTTAGTTGTTCCGAGCTCAATCCACATTGAAGAGTTACCGTGGCTTTAGCATTTGCTTGCGCCTTCATCTTTTGCTCAGTCGTCCACTTGGATGATTCCAAAATTTTTCCATCTTGTGTCGGCGCAACAAAACCCTCCGTAACAGAAAACCAATTGTCGATTTCAGTCATAAGATAGTTTTCCATGCGACTCTTCCAATATGCGAAGTTGTTCCCTTCATGGTAAGGTGGTCGTGTAGTGCTATGACCCTCTTTCAAAGACATCCTTGCAGCTCAAACACTTGCTTCTTTGGGTGTGAGTCCTCCGAAGCGACCCCGCTCTGATACCACTTGTTGAGGATCGGTAGAGCTAGAGGGGGGGGGTGAATAGCTCTCTTTAGTTGATTCTTTTTCCTCCAAGCAGAAATCAAAATCTACCCACCACCAAATCCAATGCTAACACTTGTATTTACTTGGTCTCCACCTCCTTGAGGTGACTAATCCAAGGGTCCACACCAGCGATCGCAGATTTCACTATCAAACCTCCTTCTCGGAACAACCCCGAGGGTGGAGAAACCCTTTTACAACACCCTTGAAAATTTTCACAAAGAACAAACACAAGGAAGAAGAAGAGAAAGAAGTATTACACAATAGGCTTGCTTCTCCTTCCTTTGATTGCTTGATGAAGGTGTTGAAAACTTGAGCTTGAGCAAAGAGCTTGAAGCACCAAAACCCTAGCTCAAATCGCAATGGAACAGTGTTACCGTTTGAGCTTGATTTTCTGCTTATAATGGTCTTCTTTTGCTTCCTGAATCGATTGGTGAGAAGTCTCAATCGATTACCAAGTAACCGTTGAGCAGTACGGATGTTGGATGAACGGCTGGGATTACGCCATTTGAACTTGAATCGATTGGCTGATCGATTAGAATCCTGAATCGATTAACCAATCGATTACCGAGCGTTCTGTCGCGCACAGAACAGCTTGTAATCGATTCACCAATCGATTACAGGGTTTCTGAATCGATTGAGTGATCGATTACCGAGCGTTCTGTCTGCGGACAGAACCGCTTGTAATCGATTCAGTAATCGATTACAGAACCTCCTGTTTCCACACAGAGTCAGTTTGAATCGATTCACCAATCGATTAGTTATCTTCCAATCGATTGGTGAATCGATTGATACGCCTAACTCTGGACTTCAAGCCTGCAGTTCACAGCTGGGTTGATTGAATACCTTTCAATGGATTCAATTACCTTGTGCCAGCGAAACCTCTCGTTTCCTGGACTTCACGCCTGGAGCCTCCCAGCTCCGGGTCTTCATGCCAAGAGTTCCGTCCCCGACCATCCCTTAGACTTCCTGCCTGGAGCTTCCTCAACTCCGGGTCTTCATGCCAAGAACTCGGTCCCCGACCATTCCTTGGACTTCTTGCGTTACTGCACACTAAATCTCAATGTTAGATCCAATGTATTAGCTTAAACTTAAATAACCGTCAATCATCGAAACCTCTAATTTACGGCATGATTGCATCTACACACATAACATTATTTAATGTTGTCATCATTGAAAGTAACAAAGTACTTTTCGTCTCCTTTAATTTGTATGAATTTTAAATTACATATATCACTGTGAATTAATTCCAGAGGGGTCGTGGTTGTTTTGACTAAATGTGAAGACAACTTTGTAATTTTAGCTTCAATATATATTTCACATTTATGTGTTGATCAACATTAAATGTTGATAACAAATTTAAATTCATAAGTAGTCGCAAAGTATTATAATTAACATGTTCAAGTCAAACATGTCATAAATTAGAACACTCAACTAAATAAATAGAATTTATTATTTTATTGTCATTGAAGTCACGGTGTACAACCATTATATTCATCTTGAATAGACCGTTCTCCATAAATCCTCTATCTATGAATTGACCTTTTTTTGTCTATATATATTTATTTGATTCAAACACTAACCTAAAACCAACTTTGACAAGAGCCGACCTTGATACTAAATTCTTCCGAATGTTGGGAACATGAAACACATTAATTAGTGTCACTTCCTTGCCTGATGTCATTTTTAGTACCACCTTGCCAAGATCAACAATGTTGGAAGTTGTAAAATTGTCCACGATTAGTTTTCTCCCATTAATAGCGGTATAAGTTGAAAACTAGCCTTGTTAGACCAAATGTGTTGTGTGGCACTAGTATCTACCCATCACTACCTCGAATTGTCCACCAAGGTGGCTTCAAATATAATGATAGTTGAGTCTAATTCTGACAAGTCTATTGACACTGACTCATCTTTAGTCATGCACTTGAGTGATTTTCTTTAGACGTCAACAGTCTTTGGCCATATGATTCGGCTTACCATAGTTGTGGTATGTTCCTTGGAACTTCTTGGCTCTCCCTTGACTCTGTCTTTTGCCGAGATACTTTCTCTTTTTACCGGTATTTAGTTTCATCATATTTGCCTTTGCAAATATAGGATTTTTGTTAATTTTGATTGTTTGCGATTGTCTTCTTCAATTCGCAGTCTGACAATTAGATCCTTAAGTCTCATCTCTTTTCGCTTGTGTTTTAGATAATTTTTAAAATCCCTCCACAAAGGTGGGAGTTTCTCTATATAATCGCAGCAACTTGAAAGGACTTATTCATTATCATGCCTTCGATATGCAGATTATGTAGAATCGACTGCAACTTTTGGACTTCAGTTATCATAATTTTGGAATCAATCATTTTGAATTTTAAGAATTTGCCAACGATGAATTTTTTCAATCCGGCATCTTCTAGCTGTTTTGTACTTTCTTCCAAGAGATTTCTATAACTCTTTTGCAGTTGACTTTGAACTATACACGTTGTATAGCATATTGTCCAAACCATTGAGGACATAATTTTGACATAAGAAGCAGTCATTATATAAGTCTCGACATATGTCCCCAAATATCATATGTCGCCCTCTTTCCTTTATCAGTCTCACCTTGAGATATGGAGAGGGCATCTTCACGCAAGATCCTCGCAAGATTTAACGTGGTTAGGTAAAACAATATGTTTTGCTGTCGCCTCTTAAAATCAGTACCTATAAACTTATCTGATTTCTCACCATGCACCAGTGGAAAAGGAGCCGTTGATAATGAATCCATTAAGACAGAGACAAATCTATGTTAGGGCAGTAGTAAACTATAGCTCACCCCAAATATATTCAATTATATGATTAATTATCAATGATGCAATTAAATGAGTATGATTTATTTCCTTATATAGTAACATGTATATAAATAACATTAAATCAAATAGAAACAAATTAAGTTGTAGAATAAATTATGAAAAAATAATAAATATCTTTTTTCTTTATTCAATATTTTTTCCAACTAAATACCTTTTTAAATAATTCCTTAAAATAATTTATCTACCATCAAAAATCAAATCATATAATAATTTCATTGCATGAATAATAATCAAAAAATACTT
This sequence comes from Boesenbergia rotunda, assembly GCA_024364735.1. Classification (NCBI taxonomy): domain Eukaryota; kingdom Viridiplantae; phylum Streptophyta; class Magnoliopsida; order Zingiberales; family Zingiberaceae; genus Boesenbergia; species Boesenbergia rotunda. Next base: position 8,613 of record JAGFNQ010002059.1, on the reverse strand, counting down.
TGGATGGATGGATTTATTTTATGGATGGGCATCCCACCATCTATAACAATGAAATTTCTAATTAATTAATTATATGCATTGGATTTGACACGATATTAATATGATTGTTGGAACTTGGATGGCTAGAGAGAGGGGGTGAATATAGTCAGACACAAAACTTCTTTCGCTTTTAGGATTTCTACACTTGAATGTTAGCAGCAACAGCGGAAGCAAGAACAAAACAGAGTATAAATGCAGAAATGGAAAGCAAACTACAAACGCTAACAAGGATCGTTTACAAGGTTCGGGGATAACTTGCCCCTACTCCTTGGCGTGCCCTTAAGGTGGGTGATCCCTTGATCGTCGGCAGATCAAGCCCCGGAAAATCCGGATAGAAAGCAACCTCCTTCTCAGTGGAGTAACCTCTCCACAGCGTTTCAAGATGATGAAGTATTAAGTATAGGAAACACAAGAAGAAGTCTTACTGAGCACTTAGAACCGCAAGAACACAAGCAAACTTCTCACCGAGCTCCACTCAGCACAGATCTCACACAAGAACTCCCTTCTTCGTGTCTTCTCGCTGATGGACTCGCCAAGCTCCTTGTTTCTCTTCCAAGTGCTCAAGTATCACAAGGTTGCTCAAGATTCACAGTAGAGTTGCTCAAGAGATGGATCACAGTAATCGCACAAGCAGAACAAAAGATGTCGCAAGAAGAATACAGCTCCTTCTTCACTCCTTGGCTTATCCTGCTTCCATCGCCAAGTCACACGCTCCTCTGCAGCAGCTCCCAGCTGCTCACCTGCAGTCAGCCAACTACCCCTGACCTCCTCTGGACTCACTGAAACCCCTCCAGTTGAGCCCCAGGTCATCAGCTCCTCAGCTGCTGCAGCTCGCGCCAGAGGACGTTACAACCTGCGGAAACAAACGGACAAACCTGCTATAGCGAAAACCTTCATTTGACTTCCCTTGGATGATCTCTAAGTCACCTGCACACTTAGCAGCTCATTAGCTCAGCAAATCAACAGAGTAACAACAATCAGTAGTTAGGAGCAGAAATCAGTAGCGAATCAGTAGAGAAACAGATGAAATCAGAGCTCTGACAACGTTTTCGAATTAAAGCTGTCAGCTACTGATCAGTCACCGGACCGATCAGAGTGACTCCTAATCGGTCACCAGACCGATCAGGCTGGGTTCAGACCGATCAGGCTTCATCCTGATCGGTCCCCAACGCATAATCAGAAATCGCGACTTCTCCGGAACCGATCACCAGACCGATCCCAAGTCATGGATCGGTCACCAGACCGATCCACCCCTTTGCAGGGTGATTTCCCAGCTTCGCAGTCCAAACCTCCTGATCGGTCACCAGACCGATCAGGAGCCGCACAGAAAGTTTTCCAAACTCACTGTATGCTCCCTGATCGGTCACCAGACCGATCAGTAGGTTTACCAAAGTCACCGTATGTTCCCTGATCGGCCACCAGACCGATCAGACATCGCTGGATCGGTCACCAGACCGATCAGACATCGCTGGATCGGTCACCAGACCGATCCACGAGGGAACTCCGTGCCAACTTCCCTGATCGGTCACCAGACCGATCCAAGCTAGGTCAAACCCATTCTAAGTCAAGAGAACTGGCTCCCAGCCTCCCCTGACTCGTGCTCAGTCCCTCGGACCAAGACTCCGTGCCCAGCTTCACTCACCAGGACTTCAGTCAACCTGACTTCACTCACCAGGACCCGGCTTCACTCACCGGGATTTTCAATCACCTAACCCTCCGAGTTAGGAATTTCCACACCTAGCCCTCCAAGCTAGGACTTTTCACACCTAACCCTCCAAGTTAGGATTTCATCCACCTAGCCCTCCAAGCTAGGACTTTTCCACACCTAACCCTCCAAGTTAGGATTTTATCCACCTAGCCCTCCAAACTAAGACTTTTCACACCTAACCCTCCAGGTTAGGACTTTTCCACACCTAACCCTCCAAGTTAGGATTTCATCCACCTAGCTTCTCAAGCTAGGACCTGACCCTCCAAGCTAGGCTTTCATCAAACCTAGTCCCACTAGGTATGCCTAGTCCACGACCAGGACTTAATCTCAATCATCTCATCAACCTAAACTAAAATTGGTGTCAACACCAAAATAACAATCAGGGTCAGACTGCATCAACAATGATATGTCAAGATGCGGGTGAACGCAATTAGATATACTTACGTGCATGTTGGTTGGTCCATCACATTTCTCCATCCTATATTTCAATATCAATATCATATAAAAATTTCACTTAATATAATGAGTTCAGTTTTATAGACCCAATATATTGTACTCAATTTAGGTAAGGATACAGATATAAATTCTATTAGAGAAAAATTTTATATTTTAGGCATACTTTCTTTGAATAAATAATGACTTTTTTTGTTATATATATATATATATATATATATATATATATTATTACATTAATCTAAGCTTTTCTAAGTTTAAGTTCAACCACTTCTATTTCCTGGATTCGACCCTGCTTTAAGATTGCACGAAAAAAAATCATATTAAACTTGTTGGATCTCTTGATGGTGCAATCTGAGCATATATAGAGTGACAGTATATACCACTTTGGCGAAGTTGAGACTAGAGTTGGACTCTATCCCTTTAAGATGAATTTATGTCACACCGTGTGCTCATGGAACACGACAATCATCCCCCAAAATGCAACACTTCATCTTGCGATAGCAGCACTGCAAATCGCAAGACCTCCGAACTGAAGAGGTTCTCAAACTCTCCAAATACAAATATGGAATGCAATGCATGTTTTGGTTTGTAGTCGAATGAAATAAGTGAGTGAAATGAGATTGTAAGATATTGTAGGAAACTTTGAATTCCACTTGTATCTCCTCTGTATTTGACTTAGTCGATTTACGACCGTCGGATTTTCCAGGAGGTTGCTTTCGGAGGAAGCAAATTGATTGTTTACGTCGAGGCTAGTGTTTGACACTATCTCCGTAAAACGATATTGCTCCGCTACTGGTGCTCACGGATAGCAGCAATTAGTTTCCAAGATACAACGACGTCGTCTCGGAATAGTAGCACTTCAAATTCCGAGACCGGCGAACCTTTTCGCAGACTTTTTGGACTCTTGATGCAGAGGATGGATGAGTGCAAATGCTTTAGATTGCAATACTTTGAATAAATGAAATGATCTAGTGGAGGGATCTCTTTATATTGAGTGAAGAGGTAAGTACTCTTTGGTTCGGACAGATCTAGACCGTTCATAACGAAAGGGTATAACCCTTTAAAGGTCATCTAATCTCATCCCTTGATCTGAAGAGTTATAACTCTTCAGATCCATCTTGATCTTGGCCGTCAGATTAGAACATTTAATCCGACACCTCAGATCCATTCTCCCTCTTCACATTCAGATCTTTGATCCGACGCTCCAGATCGCACCTTCTTGCGTTCTTAAATGGTGAGATCAAAGATCTGGACAGAACGCAAGAAGGTGTGATCTAGAGCGTCGGATCAAAGATCTGAATGTGAAGAGGGAGAATGGATCTGAGGCGTCGGATTAAATGTTTTAATCTGACAGCCGAGATCAAGATGGATCTGAAGAGTTATAACTCTTCAGATCAAGGGACGAGATTAAATGACCTTTAAAGGGTTATACCCTTTCGTTATGAACGGTCCAGATCTTGTTGGTGCCCCGGTTGGTTTTGATGTGATCAACCAAGTTAGGTTAGGTCCTGTTGGTTTTAATCCCTCTGCTAAGTGTGCAGGAACTTAGGTACGGAGGAAGTCGAGCGTAAGACGCAGCGGACGAGAAGGATTGCGCGGGGAAGTGAGCCGACGGGCTCGGTGCAATCTGAGGGACGCGAAAGTTGCGGAAGAGTACGCCGGTGGACCAAGAAGGACGTGCGCGATGTCCGAGGGACGAGAAGCCTGGCGGAAGCACGTTCGAAGGGCGAAAGGCCAGAGTCGGGTTTGGGTGAACCTAACTCCGGTTGGCCGGAAATCACCCAATCGACGATTTGACGAAAAGTCAACTAAGTTGACTTTTATCAAGTCAACATTTGACTTGCAATTAAAATAATACAGTTTTAATTATATTAAAAACTTTATTTAAAGTATCAATTTAATTAAAGGTTTTAAGTAAATTTATTTTAATTAAAGTTGTTTAAAACTTTAATTAAAATTTCAATTTAATAAATTGTTTTTAAGTAAACGTTGGATTTTAACCACTCTTTCAATTTAATTAAATCTTCCTGCACAGGGTGATCATTTTAGCTTCGTACGTGAAGCTCGGTCAAAAGCCGTGAAGCTCGGTCAAAGCTTCTTACGTGAAGCTTCTTACGTGAAGCTCGGCATTTTAGCTTCGTACGTGAAGCTTCTTACGTGAAGCTCGGTCAAAGCTTCTTACGAGAAGCTTGGTCAAAGTCCGTGAAGCTCGGTAAAAGGCGATCACTTCAGCTTCTTACGTGGATGCAATCTACATGCTCGGTCAAAGGAGATCTTTAATTTTAAAATCTACGATCAAGATGAAACTCAATCTTATATCAACGGTCAAGATCATATCACTCAACCTATAAATAGGCTTAGAGATTCAGAGTCAAGAAGATTCAATTCTTTCTGTAATTTCTTTAAGTCTAAGTGTGCTTCAGTTGTAAGGCTTCTCCGCCACAAGGAGATTTTCTGATTGAGCGTTAACCGTCTTGGAAGCAACGACCAAGTTGCAACCAAGTTTTTCTTAAAGACGAGTGCCCCCTTGTTTTATTTTTTTAACCGTCTATTCACCCCCCTCTAGCCGGACCAACCCGATCCTACAAGTGGTATCAGAGCCAGGTTGCCGCAGAAGGACTAACCGCCTACTGCAGCAAATCTCAAGAAGATGGTTGGACCAGTGATATACCCGCCTAAGTTTGAGGGGGAGTTCACGGCATGGAAACGGAAGATGCAGGTATTTTTTGTTACTGATTATGAGTTATTAATTATTATGAAAAATGGCTATGCAGCTCCAAAAGATAATGAAGGAAAGATCAAGGATCCTGACTCCTGGAATAAGAAGGAGCAAGTAGACGCAGTTGCTAACGGAAAGGCAGAATTCCATCTGCTGACCGTCCTTCCAGAGCAAGATGTCAACCGGATCGGTAAGTACGAATCGGCGAAGGAACTTTGGGAAAAGTTTCTCGAACTGCACGAAGGCACCTCGGAGGCAAAGCTGGCGCGACGAGATGTTCTTCGAAACCGACTAACAAATCTCCGGATAGAAAATGGAGAATCTGTTGCGAGATTGCATGCTAAGGTAAAAGAACTAATCACAAGCCTCGAAAATCTCGGAGAAACGGTGACCAACCGCGATGCACAAAGGTATGCGCTAAACGCATTTCCGAGAACCCCGGAATGGACCTCGATAATCGACGCATATTATATTTCAAAAGATTTAGAGGTAAGTACGTTAGAACAGTTATTTTCTATTCTAGAACTTCATGAATCTCGTTTTGTAGAAAAGAACAGAAAAGCAGACAACGTCGCACTGAACACAAGGAAGATCCAACTCGACGAAGAATCTTCAGCAGACGATGAAGAAACAGCACTAGCGGTAAGAAAGTTGTATAAATTCATTAATATTAATCGCTCTAAAAAGGTGCAGAGAAAGAAGAAACGCATGATCCGATGTTACAACTGCAACGAGGAGGGACACCTGAAAGATCAGTGCCCCAAACTCAAGAACCAGCCAAAGAAGAAAAAGGCACTAAAAGCTACCTGGGACGAGACTTCGTCAGATGAATCGAAAGCCGAAGAATTTGTTGGTGCAGTATGCACCCAAGTCAAACCTGTGTTTTGATATTGGCAAAAAGGTTCAAAAGTTAAGGGTTAATGGTTGTCTAACGAGTTTCTTGAGTGTACAGGAAAAGCCCTAGTGAAGGAATGCTAGGCACTGGCGAAGGACTGCCAGACAGGACAAGCCCTAGCAAAGGACTGCTAGGCACTGGCGAAGGACTGCCAGACAGGACAAGCCCTAGCGAAGGAATGCTAGGCACTGGCGAAGGGCTGCCAGAAGAAAAAACCTAGCGAAGGGCTGCTAGGCACCAAGCGAAGGGAAGCTTGGTAACTCAAGACCTGGCGAAGGACTGCCGGGCAAAAGTCCAACTGGAGGATCCGGTTGGCACCAGGTAAAACTCTCCCGAGAGGAGTAGGTGAGGACGCGTTCCCCTCGAGGGAACATTAGGCGTCGGTTCGACCTAGGGCTCCATTTTGGAGACCCAAAGTCAGAACCAAGACAGCTAAGGCTGTGAAAAATCAACTTAATATTTGCTATTTTGGACTAACCCTGGATGCAGGACCGAAGGACTGTGTTTCTGCAGCTCAGAGGGCCTCAAAGGAGTGAGGCCGCAGCTGAGCAGGGCGCCCTGGATGTGTCGGGCGCCCCAGAGTCAACCCAAAGTCAGCAGAGAAGTAAACCTCCAACAGCACCGCGTTGGGGGGCGCCCCGCGCATGTCGGGCGCCCCTCTTGTCGCGGGCGCCGCGCAAATCGGGCACCGCGCAGATCGGGCGCCCCGCGTGTCTCGGGCGCCCACTGTGCCACGCCACTGAAGGCGGCTGCAGCTCACCCTCGCGAAGCCTCGGTGATAAAGCTTTGACCGGTAAACCCGGGCGCCCCGCGCGCATCGGGCGCCCCAGTCAAAGGTGATCCCGAAGTCGAAGCGATCAGTCACGACCGAGGGCTCGCCGGATCAGAAGCCACGTGGAGGGCGCCCCGAGCATGTCGGGCGCCCCCTGCCCTATATAAAGAGGGCCTCGACCCTCTTCAAAGAATAACGAATTCCTTCGACAATTCTACGCTTTTCTGCTTCCACGACACGCTCCAGAAAGCTGCCAACTCAAGCCGACGACGTCCCGCTGCTCCAGAACTTCAATCTTCACCGGACGTCGGTAACAAGAGTTGTATTTAAAGTTTACTATTCTTCCTTATTGTAAAATCTATTTGTAAACTTTGCGAACTTATAGAATTGCCCGCAGAAAACGGTCAACGACCGTGGGCCTTGGAGTAGGAGTCGACCCAGGCTCCGAACCAAGTAAACCTGCTGTGTTTGCGTTGTTGTGTTCGCTTTTATTTCCGCTGCGCACCCGCTCTTTTTTTTAATCCGAATGAATTGCGACATTCACCCCCCCCCTCTCTCGCATTTCTCGATCCAACAAGTGGTATCAGAGCGGGGTTTTCAAACTTGGTGCAACCACCAGTTTGGAATATTTTTTTCGGATTTTTTTTTTCTTTTTATTCTAATCAATTTTTTTTATCTCGCACTACTAATCCAAGACCAAGTCTTGGGACATTTCTTTTGTAAATTTCTTTTTAGTGTAAATGTCTATGCAAGAGGGATACAGCACCGCTAGACCTCCACTCTTTAGTGGAGAAGACTTTTCCTACTGGAAAAGTCGCATGGAGGTCCACCTGAAAACTCAGGTGGACATGTGGATCATTATCCAGTCCGGTCTGGAGATCCCGCGAAATACAGAAGGAATTCCACAAAGCTACTGGGAGTGGGACAACACTCTCAAACGCAAAATTGAAGCTGACGCCAAAGCAACTCAGACTCTCCAATGCGGATTAACGAAAGAGGAGCTGAACCGAGTAGGCCCCTTCAACAGTGCAAAGGAGTTATAGGCTAAACTAATCGAGCTCCACGAAGGAACCTCAGACACGAGGATCAGCAAAAGGGACCTGCTACTGAACAAGCTCTTCACCATCAAAATGGCAGATAACGAGACAGCAGCCCAGCTCCACGCAAGAATTCAAGAGGTAATGAACGGTCTTCATACAATATGTCACAAGGTTGAAAACCGTGACCTGATAAGGTACGCCCTAAACGTATTCCCTAGAACTACCTTGTGGGCATCTATGGTGGATGCATACAAGGTCTCTAGGGATCTCTCAAAAATTAAGTTAGATGAGTTATTCTCTGAACTTGAACTGCATGAACAGACTAACTCCAATTTGGTCGAGAAAAGTATAGCCTTCTTTGCAGGGAAAACAGGGAAAATGACCAAGAAGAAAATTCAAGTTGAACCTGAATCTACCTCAGATTCAGAAATGGAAGATCAAGAAGAAAATCAATCAGAACTGGTCCGGCTAGCTCGAAGCTACTACAAACAGTTGAAGAACCAAACTAACACACGGAGAACAAGCCGAAGAAAGGACGGACAAGATGAACCGGCAACTGATAAACAAAAGCCCAACGTAACCTGCTACGAATGCAAGAAGAAGGGCCACTACAAGACTGAATGTCCAAGTCTAAAGGAGTCCAGAAAGAACAGAAAGAAGAAGGCACTCCAAGCAACCTGGGACGAGTCTTCCTCAGAAGAAGAAGAAGAAGCACCTCAGTCCAATCTTCTAGCCCTGACCGCTTCGGATCAAATCGAGACTGACTCAGACTCGGAACGGGATGACGGCAAGCTGACATTCTCCGAAGACGGCGAAATAAAGGTAACGGGTTTTTCAAAATCGCAATTAAATTCTCTTATTTCCTATCTATCCCGAGATTTGGCGAAAGCCAAACTCCGAATCGAGTCCCTCCGACAGGAAGTAAAACTCCTGAAAGAGGGAGCTGATTCTAATTCCTTAACTGAGAAAATTCAGGAAGAAACC